>JAVGVS010000027.1:3306925-3623595 GCA_032718565.1 Distichodus sexfasciatus | reverse complement strand
ATATAAATATATATACACACACAGTCCATGCTTCCTCCTTAGCAGGACCCTTCTTGTTATGATTATACTGTATGCACGCACACACACACACACACACACACACACTGACACACACTGACACACGGTCATAAACACTTAACACTGTGCAGCTCTACCTTTTTTTAAGGTTAAGTGCACACAAGCAAGTCCAAGAGGTTTCTTGCCTTTCGCCTTGTCACTTTTTTTACTCCCCCTCTTCATCTCTCACTTCCCACCCTGCTTGCTCTCTCTCTCTCTCTCTCTCTCTCTCTCTCCCCCTCTTTCTCTCTGTCCTTCCTTCCTTCCTTCCTTTCTTCCGGAAGACCTGAGGGCTCGCAGCACCGGGCACTAAAAGGCGGCAAAGGAGAATGCTTGTGATCAGATGAGTCTGATTTTTCTGCTCGGCTGCTGAAGGATGGTGGCGGCAAAAAGTACCAGCATGCACTGCAGAAGAAAAGGATGGCGCATAAAAGACATCTCTCTTCTCTCTCTCCTTTCATCCTTTCACTCGCAGACTCACACCCTCATCCCTCTTCCTCTTTCTCAAATCCCCGTCTGTCTCTCTGCTTTCCTTTTTTTCCCGTCTCTTTCAGACTCCGTTCGGTCCGTCCCTGTCCTGGTTTGATGGAACTTTGTTAGCCGCGTTCGCGTGGGCACGTGCTGTTGCGCGTGTGTGTGAGAGTGTGTGTGTTTGAACAGAAAATGGGATGTTTGCCTTGCTATTGTTGGCTCCACACACTGGCGCCTATACAAAGGGTAATTTTGCCTATGTAAACTGATGCAGAATCTCCGGCAGCCTGCTGGCCTCCGAGCGAGCGCCCAGGGGGAGAAACGACAAGTCTCCCTCCCTCTCTCTCTCTCTCTGTCGCCAGGCCGCTCTTCAGGCTGCCATTAAAGGGCTACTTCACAAAAGTAAGAGCGAAAGAGAATGTGCTATTGTCTCGTCTTACAGACTGCACACAGTCTGGAGTTTGAACTCGAAGAATTACAAAACACATCTATAGATGATCAGCGGTAAAAAGAATCTCTGCATCAGTGAACAGCAAAAATAAGCAAATCTCAAACAAAATTTGAGAAATTAAAATTTACAATTGGTAAATGAGGCTCATTGTTCTCATTTTGAGATCTTTCTAAATATTAGCTGTTGTCCTGTTGTCACTCAATATAGGTCTCTATATATCGGACGAGCTCTGCTTGTTGTGGTCCAGAACACTAAACCGCAAAGCTGGTCACAGATAAAATAAGTCAAATAAAGACGTCTTCATCTGTTCAGCTGTTTAGCTCTTAAGCATTTTGTCATGTCATGAACTGTTAACCTTAGCGTTTTCGGGTCGTCTCATTACCATCTCGTTTAGCTGCCTGCGCTGCCCACAATTAAGTTTGATGCATAATATTCTTTACGCCACTTGACAGCTTAAGGGATCGCCGTGAAGCCGAAGCGTTCGACTGCAAATGTTTGGACAGACAGCAGTTTATTTATTTTGTTTATTTCTTGTTGTGCGAAAAGAGCGCTCCAGCAATTAGCGGCTCACCGTTTTCTTGCATCTTAAAAATGTTGCTTTGTGGCAGAAACTCATTAAAAAGGCAGATGTTTGCATAATTGCATCAGTAGCCGTCAACAGTGTTGCACCGTCTCCCTCTCTCTCTCTCTTTTTGCACTCAGCTGCAGGAACAGATGCGTGTAGATGCAGAAAATTTGACTCAGGGGACAACGCCTGCCCTCCCTATCATAGATCCTCCCTCTACTTTCAATCCCACATAATCTCTTGGTCGAACAGCGATTCGGAGGCGGCGTGGCCCGGCCTGCTTTTAGCGTAGCTAGCGAAGCCTGTGCTGCTGCGCAAATCTCAGTGCAGAGGAGACTTCTTTGCACTCTCCTTGACACTGAAATCGATGCTCAGCAGATCGCTTGAATAAAAAAAGAAAGATCCTTAGTTAGAGATTTGTGCTTAATGGGGACCTAGGAATATAAAATAATACGGATAGAAGTGTGTGATGTTTAAAAATTGCTGTTACTAGGGATGCACCAATACAGTACTGATGTATTATTGGTCCAATACTCAGTCAAGCTGGACTGGGGTTTTGAAACAATATATATTTGATTAATTTACGTGCGTGATTTTTTAAAATTGTAATCAAACCACAGTGCACCACAACGCAATGTGACCACCCCACAGCCTAATTATTTTCAACAATGTTATTCACTTCACCTGTCATTACTCATGAGCAAGTTACTGTCCCCAAGCACTGTTCCCCCAGCACTGCCCTTGATAGCTGCCCACTGCTCCTTCACGGATGGGTCAGATCCAGAGGTCACTTTGCGTTGTGGTGTGTTCACAATGACAAATAATCATTCACTTTCAATTCAATATTTATAATTAATATATTTTATTTTGGCTTGATGACTATATAGAAACTGATATCTAACAATTTAGGATTTTACTAGTCAGTGTTAGCGGAGCAGAGTTGGATCAGTACGTCTGTAGCTAATACGTAGAATTCTGAAAAGTCTGCACTCCCATTTTGATTAATTTCTCCGATTTTTCACGTTTCTGAATGGTGACCTCCATCTGTGTGTTTACTCAAAGTTCCACGTCTTGCCTGCCTTTTCAATTAAAACCTAACAAATAATTATTAGCTTGGCGGCGACGCTGCCCCTCCCCTGCCTCCCGCCGCGTAATTGGCGTAACGCCGTCACCGCGGCGCAGTTGCGCATAGTGATTATGTAGGTACTTAATTACACCCCATTCTCCTCGATTATAGAAGCGAAGTGTGTGTGTGTGTTTTTTTTCCTTCTTCTTTAGTATACCTCCATTTTTTTTTTGCACTTTGAGTGGCTGGCTGCTTTATTTATAACGTTCAGTAATGAGTTCCGCCCACCGGAGGTTCGGTGAGCAATCACCACGCGGGGGACGTGGGTGGCGTGTCCTTTCTCTCACTCTTTTTCTCGCTAACACTCCCTCAGATCGCACGGAAAATAAACGTTGCAACTCCCGCATAAGTGGGCAGTTAATCTACGCAGAATGGGGAAATAAACACCAATAAACAGGCGTCGAAAGCGACTGAAAGAGTGGAGGTTTTCAGAGCATCGGCAGCTCAGACATTCTGTTTCAAAACTCTCCGCCGGATAATTATCAGTCTTTCGCAGATTTGCTGGAGTGTGGTTTCTGCCTGTCTGGGTTTAAAAAAGATTCTTCTGTTTCTCGCCAAACCTACAGAACGCCTGCATGATTTTTTTTTTAGTCTTAAACAAGGCTGATATTTTATAGTTTTGCAAGCCAGGATAATGCAGTTCGTGACGGGAAGTTTCAAGGTGAGAAGACAGACCTGGGAAAGACGAAATGGCAAAGGACTCAAAACGGAACCTTGCAGAACTCCGCAATTATCACCGACGATTCGAGGCCGCGTCTGGTCAAGCAGCAAATGTTTTCTCCTAGAACACAAGTGACACTTTAAAAGGTTTTATGATGTAAATGCGTGGAGGCAAGTGTTGTGGCTGGATTAAAGGGGACAAATTGATATTTCATGCTTGTCTGAGCTAAAAGGCTGAACTTGAAATGGAAAACTCAGGCACACGTAAAAATTTACAAAAGTAAACGCTGCATGGTCTATGGACTCAAGAACGTTGGGCCATTAACCAATATATTTATCTAACAAAATTTTCCAAAAAATTGTTCTTAAGAAAGTCCCTGGAACGTGAAGTTGACAGAAAATGTCTAACTGTAATTATAAAGATGGTGGATGGAGTTGGGGAAGCTACTGGTTGGAACCGCATCCAAGCTATTTCACGGCCACAGAATCTTCCGTCTTTGCCAAAGTGAACTCCAGCCTGCCCCACAATAGCGTCACAAATTTTAGCTAGCTGCTCACCAAAACTGGTGGTGCAAGTGTCAAAGTCTTATTGTAGTGTGTATTCATTTTAAATAAACGTGTAAAATAGTTATTAAAAATGTTTATATTGAAACAGTATAATTGTAGAACTGAAGAAAACACAATAAGTAAAGTTTTGCGCATGTATAACATAAATATTTTCACTTCAGTGTTTGTAGAGACTGTTCTTAACTAAGAAGAAATCTCAAATAAGAAAACATTGGTGAATGTAAGAATCATTGTGAAACCTGAGTAACTGGGTTTTAAGAACAAATTAGAAGACAACTGGAATTTTGTGTGTAATTTCTTTACGTTCTTTTTCCGTCCCCTGCAGAAGACCTGCTGCCCTTCGGCTTCCCGAGTATAGACATGGGTCCTCAGCTGAAGGTGGTGGAGAGGACTCGCACCGCGACCATGCTGTGCGCCGCCAGCGGAATCCCCGACCCTGAGATCTCCTGGTTTAAGGACTTCCTCCCCGTGGAACCCGCCCTGAGTCAGGGCCGAATCAAGCAGCTGCGATCAGGTACGCAACTCCCACCTCCATCGATCCAGCTAGATTTTTTGGAAGCTAGCCTGTAGAAT
Organism: Distichodus sexfasciatus; assembly: GCA_032718565.1. NCBI lineage: Eukaryota > Metazoa > Chordata > Actinopteri > Characiformes > Distichodontidae > Distichodus > Distichodus sexfasciatus. The sequence continues at coordinate 3,619,125 of JAVGVS010000027.1, read as the reverse complement.
AATTTGCAGGCAGATCATTCAAGACATCTGTATGCAACGGAAAAAAGACTTTTGTCTTTTTAACAGCATTTGTTTCGTTGGCTTTTAATCAAAGCATTCTGTGATTTCTCTATACATTCGAAATTCTAATGTTGGAAAATGTCATTTGATGCTTTTGGAATGTAAGAATTTTAAATGTTGGGCTCAATTTTCCCCAGTCAGAGCCTGTCTGCGATTTCACCATATAATTTGAATTCTAAGGTTAAACATGCTGAAATTCTTATGTTCTAAAAGATTTCATTTGATGTTTTTAGAACATAATAAATGAGGAAATTCAAATGTATTGTGAGATTGCAGAAGGCTCCATTTCATTATTTTCAGAACATAATTTAGAATGTAGGAACTTTGACTGAGAACATTTTAACCTTATATTCTTAATTTTAATTTTTTATTTCAATTCTTAATTTTAACTTGCATTTTAAAAGATTTCATTTGATGTTTTTAGAATGTAAGAATTTTTAGAATTTGGAAAGTAAGAATTTGTGAATTCTCAGTCTAAATTTGAAATCCTTGGTTAAAATTGCAGTAGACTAGATCAAGGATAATTTAACCCTTTAATTATAAATTCTTGCATTTTAAAAACTTCATTTAAAATCCTTTGCTACGTTCTATATATAAAAATTTAGGGCCAGTTTCCCAGTCGAGGATTAAGCCTAGCCCTTGACTAGCTTTGAGTTTGAATGGTAAATCTCCATTGGTATTACAATTTAGTCCAAGCCTAGACTTAATCCATGGACAAGAAACCAGCCCTTGGAATTTAGGGTGAAATCACAGAAGCTATGATTATGGATGATTTAACTCAAAACTAACGCATCAAAGCCATCTGGGTGAAATCTTAAAGATGAAGAACATGCTAATATCAGCACCTTTAATGCACTAATATTTTACACAGCATCAGGGAAGCTTTTTTGAGCAGCAGAAATTGTTGCATTTTTACCCGTTAGATTTCCTGGTGACATTCATCGTCCAAAGATTAGCTCAGCTGCGTTGTTGACTCGGAAGAGCGACACACCAATAAAAAAGGCTGTTTAGAAAGACAGCCACTTCTAAAATCACCGCTTTAGTGCGGCAGGCTAATCTCCGTTGTTTTTTTTGTTTTTTTTGGACTGTTATTTGTGAGCCGAGTCGAAGGGCAGGGTGTGATTACGGAATTTAGTCAATTTAAAAAGATGTAACTCATCTCTCCATTTATTTATTTATTTACTTTTTTGCTGTCTTCCCTTCCCTGACGTTTGCTGGTTTGTGCGTTTTTTTTCCCATTTGTTTTTTATCGGATCCATCGATCTGGTCCGATCCCTGCGGAGTCGTCTCGCCTTTTCTGTACTCACTGTTTTAGCAGTTCATTAGACACAATCCATTCCTGATTCGTTTTCTTTTTTCTCGTGATTCCCGCAACAAGCAGCAACTCCCCTTTTTTTTCTTAGGGGTTTGTCGGCGTCGAAAGAGGAAAGGCGTCTTCACGTCTTCCGCCTGCTTTTGAACTTGCGAGACTGAAACGTTTGTCACTGTCTCTTCTCCTCCCCTCCCTTTTCTCTTCTGTTTTCTTGTTTTTCCTTCTTTCTTTTCTTGGTTTTTCCTCCAAATTTTTGGCAGGAGTTTTCGGTAAGTGCTTCTTCCTTTACCCAGACCGAACTCCTTCTCTCCCTCTGAACCTGATGGAGATGACTTTGGTCGTAACCTCCTTGTGTTGTCTTCACTAAAATCTTCCAAAAATCTTAACGCTCCTCTTCCTCCTCCTCTTTTTCTTCCTTTTGCTCCTGCACTAATAATTAGAGTGAGACGCTCCTGTTTTTCCTCCCCATGAGTACCGGAGAAATCTGGTCTACCTAGACTCGTTCCATCACTCGACACGGAAAAGCTGATGAAGAAAAATGTTCAAATATGTCAAAGAATTTGGATCCCCTCCTTAACTGGAAGTGTGACGTTGAGAGGTGCTCGATGAGATTAGAAAAGTTTGCTACCGACGTGGAGAAACACTTGCTTCCTGGAGATAATCTGCATTTCACATGTACAGTCTTCCTGTTATCTCGCTGAAGGGAACACTTCCAGATTAAAAACACTACTTTTGAATTCTCTGGTCTCGCCGTTGCTAACCCTAACCGCCCAACTCTGCCTCTGATTGGCTTCCATGAAATTTGACTCTTTCTTAGCCAGTCATCATCACTTATTCGGTTGCTTAGTCTGGGATGCGTTCCACCAAAAGCATAGTTGCTAACTATTTTAGCAACACTATGTTAGTTGCTAATGTACACTATGTTAGTTGTTAGTTGCTAACGTACACTATGTTAGTTGCTAATGTACACTATGTTAGTTGTTAGTTGCTAACGTACACTATGTTAGTTGCTAATGTACACTATGTTAGTTGCTAGCATATGCTAACATACACTATAGAACATAAGAATTTAGAAATTCAGGGTGAAATCAGTTCAGTCGATGATAATTGAACCCTAAATTCTTAATTCTGATATCGTTAAATAATCTAAATACTAACTTGATACGTTTAAAGCATAAGAATGTCGAATTTAAGACAATAATCATTGTGAAATCAGCGTGAGACGCACCTGTTTTTTCCCCCGTGATGAGAACCGGCCCCAGCTTGACCCGTCCCATCGCTCGACACGGAACAGCGTCGCTGCCGCGATGGCACTAGTGATGAAAAGTGACAGAGTAAATAGGCTAATGCGTGTTTGTTTTACGAGGACAAGCCAAGTGTTCCACCGTTACACGCACATGCTCACACACACACACCAAAATAGACACGCTCGTTATCACATCTGCAAGGCGCCCCTCAGAGAGTGTTTTATTTCTAGCTACGGAACGTTAACCGACAACGATTTTGGCCATGTCCATGTTGACGGTCTTTAATTGTAAGTTGTGTCTTGAAATAGAAATTAACTTTCACAATTTTCAGTACTGGTCACAAGTGAGTAGCTACCGTAGCTAAAATCAACGACACAATTAACTGTGCTTCTTGTTGCTGTTAAATTGACAAAAGTGGCATCTGATTGGCTACTGTGCCATTGCATCACAGAACACTCTTACAGCTGTGAGATGGAGTCGGACGATGCAGTGCACCTTGGCTGAGATTGAAGCAAGAATCCTTGACTGTATTTATCAAAATGTTTGACTCTGAACGGCCAAATGGACAGAACTTACACATTTGAGCGCAACTTATGCATCCAAAAATCAAACAACTTTCTGCATCCACAACAGCTTTGAAATCTTATGGTGATTTGTAGAGTTGGGGACAAGAACACTTAAACCGAGACCAAGACAAGACCAAGACCAGAGTGTGTCGAGACTGAGACAAGACCAAAACTCTGAAGAGCTGAGACCGAGAATTGAAAATGAAGAAACGCTAAAGTTTTGGGTAATTTTGAGCTGATTTGGACTCATTTTGGCCTATAAAATGGGCTGCTTTTGGCCTTTCTGGAAGAGAACTACATTTTTGCGCATGACAGCGTTTTTCCATATGACAGTTGTGAGCACTAACGTGTGTGTTTACATCGCAAATAATATAATTAATGCTCTTTTACGGAATTACTTCAGTTTTTGTGCACAGAATTACTCGGAAATAATTTCACATACAGAGGAATGAATATAATGTCCGCCAAGTTGAAAGTCTTGTGATTCTGACGGTATGTGTGTGGTTTCTGTAAGTTAAAGGGATTCTGAGTTATTAAAACTAATTAATCAACAATGCAAAATGCCTGCGTCGCTCTCAAAGAATTTTAATAGTAATATTCTCAGAGTTGTGGTCTCGGCTGGTCTCCAAATAAAATCCTGAGTCCAAGACAAGACCGAGACTTTTAAAAACTGGTCTCAAGACCGTTACCCCAAAACTAGGGATTTGACTATTTGAAATGCGTTCATTTTTAAAAATACTTCACATATTTCACATTTTTAAATAATTTGCCTGCGGTACAGTGAGGGATTATTTGTCATTATGAACACAGCACAGAACACAGTGCTCCACAACAAAATGTGAACTCTGCATCTGACCCATCCGTGAAGGAGGAGTGGGCAGCTAATATGGACAGTGCCTGGAGAGCAGTGCTTGGGGACAGTACCTTGCTCATGAGTACCTCAGTGGTACCTTTACCGGTCCTTGGATTCGAACTGGCAACCTTCTGACCACGGGGTCAACTCTCTAACAGTTAGACTACCATCTGCCCCTACTGTACAGTGTATTACGTATTACTGGATGAAGCAGCGTGGATGCAGTCAGCTACTTTTTCTCTGTAGCTTGTAGTGTATCTACTATATTAAAACAGAAGCTTGGCTGGAGTTTATCTGCTTTTAATCTGAAGTAGTTTGAAGCTCCAAAAGCTAGTGTTTAAAAGAAGCTTCCTCATCACTGCACAGGAGAAAGAAAAGGTGCCAGTGCCACAAAATCAGCTCCGAAACCGGCACCAAAACTTTGCTTAAATCTAGAAAAGCAACGACTTTCACAGCTCTCGATATGAGTCACATGCGAGACAGAGCCGGCTAGAGAGAGTGAGAGAGAGACAGACATCAGCAAAGTGACCTGTTTTTTTTTTTCTTTCTTCCCACGTCGAGGGAAGATTCCGACCAGCTTTTTTGGCCGCACACATATTGACCGTCTTCCTGTAACAGCGATGGTTCAGTTGTAAGTTAAGTCAAGGAAACGCCATGGGCTCTCGATATGAGTCACAGGCGAGACGAAACCGGTGAGAGAAAGAAACAGAAAGGAAAAGATACCGAGCAGGGAGCTCAGACTCAGTTTATAGCCTTTTGTGGATAGTATTTTGGCGGCACACGCGTTGCCCGATAGCCCATTTCAAATTGCAAGTTAAAACTTCGGAAACAGAGCGCAGCACCGAGACTCACTCGTTTTCACATCAGTAGAGGCCTTTTGATGAGTCTCTTTTCTTCCCGGCTTTGAAGAAGCATTTCAGCCTGTTTTCTTCATTTCGAACTCTTCATCAACCATTTTTGGATGCACACGTCCATCTTCCTGTAGGAGCAAAAAGTTTTTTATTGAATTTAGAAAAACGGCAGCTCCAAATATGAGTCACATTTGAGACAGAGCAAGCTAGAGAGAAAGAGTTTTAGTCAACGTTTCTTTGTTTCCAGTTGTTTGTCAGCAGTTTTTGGCTTCACATGTTGCCAGTTTTCCAAGCTTTAAATTAGAGAGAGAGAGAAAGAGACGGAACGAGAGACTCAGACTCATTCGTCCTCATCTCGGCAAATCTTCCTGAGGCGATCTTTTACCTTTTTTCCTCCTTTCTGGCTTTTTATCAGCTCAGTTTTTGTGTGTAACAGCTAAGGTGTGCTTATGTGTAAGCTAAGTCTAGAAAACACAACCTCTTTCACGGCTCCGACTCACACGGCTCAGCAGGCCATCTCACATCACATCAGCACGTCATCTGTCTCTCTCGTTTCCATGTTTGAGGGAACGTTTTCCCCTTGTTGTCCATCTTCCTGTAACAGCAAAGCTTTAACTTCTAAGTAAATCTAGAAGAACAACGACTTGAACTAATTTTAGCTTAATGTTGCTGAGTGGATCTTAGTAAGCGCCCCCAGCAATGACTCGGGATGCGAAAGCGTCGCTCAGACTATTTTTATATCTTCGTTTCTTGATTCATTAACGATTATTCTTGAACTAATATTTACTTGTGTATTAAATGTTCATTAAACCCGGTTTCCCAGAGGGGTCTCCTGTGGAGTCTTGGTTCCTCTCAAGGTTTCTTCCTACTCAAGGGGGTTTTTCCTTGTCACTGTCACCTCAGGCTTCCTTGTTGGGGGTTTGAGCCGGTTACATGTAAAGCGCTTTGTGATAATAACTGCTGTTAAGAGCGCTATATAAATAAACTTGAATTGAATTGAATTGACTTCAGCCTTCGTCCAGTCCACGTTTCATTTTCATTTTGTGGCAGTTTTTGGTTGCATGCATGGCGACTGTCTTCTTGCAACGGCCAGGACTTAATTATAAGTCTAGAAAATATAAACAACTTTCTTGTTGCTCAGCGTGACCAGGAGAAAGGGAATATTCCCGCGTTAAAAAAAATCTTTTTTTGGCCTCATACACGACAGCAAAGGCGCCTTGTTGTTTTATTTTGTTTGTAAAGTTCATAATAAAAGATATATTTCACTATATATTGTTCTTGTATAGCTATATACAAATAATTAATCTTGAATTTTAATTGTACTGTAAGAGAAGCCTAAAGAAAAACAACGACTTTCACAGCTCTCGCTATCTCAAGTCAGAGGCGAGACGGCGGAGCTGGTGCAAGAGCGAGAGAGTGAGGGAGAAAGTAAGAGCAGGGGAGGGTGTTAAGAGAGGTGTAGTGAGAGATATAGAAGGACGAAGTGTGATGGCGAGACGTTAAGATGCGACAGAGGAATATCCAGGTTTCTCTCTGTGTCTCATCCGTCTCTCTGCTTCTCTGGTTTTGTCTAACCCTTATTGACTCATCTTCTCCTTTCTCGTCTCTCACTCTCTCTCTCTCTCTCTCTCTTTGCCAGTTCTCAATCAGGGTCCGAGTCGTGACGCAGGCTCTGACTCAGGCTCCGGCTCGCGATTAGGGCAGAGGCATTATTGCCAAGAGTAACGGATAACGGGCTTGCATTATCTCTCATCAAGAACGAGACGAGAAATCGGGCTTCCATCAGCGTCGGAAACGAGCTCGTTAGGGTCGAGTCCAGCCGAGGCAGTCCGTGCATTACTGCGTCATTCACTTTGTATGTTAAAATAAAAAAAACAAAAGTGTAAATATAGATGTTCGATGTTTGTTTCCAGGATAGAAATTGAATAACGAGTCGTTTTCCCATTTTGTGCTCAAATGAACAATGGCAAAAATGGAAGTTTGAGATCTCTTTTTATCAAACGCAAGTGGCCAGAAATGACCGTTATATGTCTAACTCTTTGAGAGCTAAACACACGTTCCGCATGAAGTTTATCATTGGCAGGGGGGCGACTGGCAATCTGCGCATTCTGGAAAAGTCCAGAACGGCCGTCCAGTCTGCCCTGTTCAATAACCAAGATTTAGCGAGTCTAACAGCCAACAAAATGCCTGATTTTGCGGCAGCTTTTCTAAGATATTGCGATGAAAGTTCCTGTGTTTTCAGGCGTTTTGTTGCGGGAGCACGTCAGAGTTGTGATTTTGTCCCCCTTTATGATGATTCTGTAACAATTAATTAAAATGAAGGGAACTAAACCACTATTATTGTTATTAACCATTAATAAATGTGAGGCGTTTTTATCACATACTTTTTCTGCAGCTTCTAAATGTAACAAGGAAGTGAGTTCGCTGTAGGTATGGCTCAACGTTTTGTGGAAACCAACAATGATTGGTCAAAAATCACGGAAAAGTTGCGGTAATTGGTCAAAATTGCACGGTAGTAATGAATTTGCAGGAACTGGCTGAATCCGGAGGGTCTGGATGGATTTTTTTGTGGTTGCCTTCCACAAAACGGTCAATGTTTTGGACGCTTATGGCTTCCCATAACGCTCTTCGTCCCTCTCAAGCTTGACCTTGCTCAAGCCTTGGATCTGGTAACTTTCCACTTGCCATCTTTTGTCTCATCCTTTGTTTCTTCGTCTTCCTTTTTTCCCCCTCTCCCTCTGTCCAGCCCTCTGTCCCGCTGGCGCTCGAGGCACGGGATTATTGGGAAAATTCAGTGACATTTCACAGCTTCCAGCGCGCAGCAGCCGAGCTCGACACAGCCCAGATTAACAATAGGCTAATGGAGAGTTTTGGCTGCAGCGCAAATCTCTCAAACTGGCGAGGGGATTGCGAACGGAAGTGTGTGAGTGTGCGTGTCTAAGGGAGAGGGACCAGTGTGCTGTATAAGATATGGATTAAACACATTTTCTTGCCTCCTGTGAGAATCAGTGCCATAAAGTTGTGTGTGTGTGTGTGTGTGTGTGTTATTAGAAAGAGAGATACAGGAAAAGGACACAGACTTGAGAACTGTGCAGATAAAGTGACAAACGTCAGTATTTTGTGTGTGTGATGTACATACAGAACATTTAGAATTTTTATTAAATTATTTTTAATTAAGCCCTTTAATTCCTTAAAATTGAAGCTGTTTTGACTGTAACCTATTACGTGTGTGTGTGTGTGTGTGTCTGAAGATTTCTTGCCAACGGCCCAGCATGTGACGTTACCTGAGTGTGTGGAACTCTGTGTGTGTATGAACACATTAGAGGATGACAGATGGCAAGTGCAATTGGTAGCACTCAACCTGAACACACACACACACACACACACAACTTACCGTAGCGCTCTCACGCGCTTGAGCGCACACACACGTACACACACTTGTATTGTCATCTCCATTGTGTGTAATCTCTAATTAATATTCAGAATAGTATTAATATTAATAAATCAGGCGAAAACTCGCAAAACTTGTGATCAGACGCTTCCATATTCCGATTCCCCCTCGCTACATCCCCCACCTCTGTCGTCTCACGCGGTTCCTCTTTTTCCTCTCGTGCTGCACCGCTCCGGCTTCCTCCTTTTCTTCGTCTCTTCCTCCCTTCATCCCTCCCCCTGTCTCTCTTCTTTCTCCCGGCTTGTCAAGGCAGCCTGAAGAGTCAGCGCCGCCGAGTTCCGCGGGGATGCGATTTCGCCCAGAGAAGCGAGCGAGCACATGTCAAAGAGCCGCAGTTAGACGGCGAGCGAGGGAGCGAGGAAGAGGAGGAGGAGTGGAGAAGTGTAGAGAGAGGTGGCGAACGTTCATTACAAAGCCGTTTTCTCCGCCATGTTGGGAACACCCCCCGGGCTGCTGTTTTGAGGTATTTTAAGACGTGTGGCTTTTAGAAGGGGAAGCTGCTCGCGTTTCCGCTGCACATTTGCATTTCAGATTTGCGCGCTCTGACAAGACGGGAAGGTTACATCGCTCCCACAAATTCTTGTTGCGACAGGAAGTGTCTTTTCCCCCAGACAATCGAAGATGGAAGAAGCTGGTTAGTCACGCCCAGTCACGTTTTAGTGGGCTCGTATGCAAATGAGATGTCGGCGTGGCTAAATAGCTTTCTGCTAAACGTTACAATCTTGGACTGTTATCCAAATGTTAATTGGACGTGGCTGTCAAATCGAGGCTATTTAACCACGCCCACATCTCATTTGCATTAGAGTCTGTTATTGGAATGTCGAAATATTTAACCACGCCCACATCATCTTTGTATAAGTTTATCATTGGAATCTTTTGTTCCAATAGAAGAATAGAAGCTCGTTAGCCACACCCACATGTAATTTCCATAATCTTTTATTTAAACGTTTGGCACAAATAGAAACTACTTAGCCACGCCCACATCATATTTGCATAAGAGTTCGTGATTCGAACGCTTTTCACTAATAGAAGCTACTTAGCCGCACACACACCTCTTATGCATAAGAATTCGTGGAGGGAATATTGAGCACAATTAGCTGTCTCATTCGCGCAAGAGTTTAAGATCTGAATGTTTTGTACAGATGGGAGCTATTTAGCTAACGCCCACATCTTCTTTGCTTACGAGCCCGTGATACAAACTTTCCACACAAATAGAAGCTATTTAGCCTCCCCCCTATCTAATTTGCATAATAGTCTGTGATTGGAAAGTTTTGCGCTAATGGAAGCTATTTAGCCACGCCCACATCTTATTTGCATGACAGCCTTCATCGTTATGATGTTTCAGAATAAACGGGTTCTAAAAATGCTTAATGGCAACAATTAAACTATGCATTGATATTAAGAAGAAAATATGTTTTCAAAGTAGTTTAAAAGCAAACTTTGCACAACTTTTATTTATATTAAAGTAGTATTTGTGTGGAAATGTCCGTACTCTAGCTCAAGTCCCAGAGTTGTGGCCTTTATCCACCCCTGTTGGTGTTGTGATTGCATATAAACACCATTAAGAAAGAGATTTGCTCATAGTTGCTTTGTTTTCAATCGCTTTAGCAAAGCCATTTATTGCGTTCACCGCTGTTGCTCCACCTAACACCCAGCTAGTCATTTAGAGTGTGTGAGTGTGTGTGTGTGTCCATTTATGTGTGCGTGCGTGCGTAAGAAGCTTTAACGCAGGCAGGTGGAAACCACTCGGCAAGCGAGAGAGAAGATGAGGTTGTTGCATTTTCCATGACCACACACACCTCACACAAACACACACACCTCACAGACACACACACACACACAAAACCTATTACGTTGCAGCCTGCTGCTTGTTTGTTCTGAGGCGCTGTACTCTCATTAGTCTCTTCCACCTGAATCTTCTGGATCAATCCAGGGCGTACTGCTGGCGGAGTCTGTGTGTGTAGGTGTGTGTGTGTAGGGGTGTGTGTGTGTGTGTGAATTTGTTGCCAGGACCAACTCTTCTCAAGCGAGGAGAGGCTCTGTGAGAGACAGAGCGAGGCATTCGTCTCCTCTTATTATCAGCACAGCTCCTCCCCGGAGGGCCAGGCCTAGTGTGTTTGTGTGTGTGTACACACATGTGTGTGAGTGTGTGTGTGTTTGGTGGGAAGGCGTGCTACACTGAACCCTTTAGACAGGTGAGGTTTCGAACAGGATGCATGGTGACAGGTCAGGGCTAAAGGGAAGGCGGGTCACTATTTATTCAGCTGCTGTTACCTTAAAACCTTTCTCTTGAACGGAAAAGTGTTCTGGGGGAAGGTGAACGTGTTGAGGACGGCGACGAGGTCATAGTTGGGGTCGAAGTGCTGGGATTCCGTAGAGAATTTGGTTTGTTTCAAATTTAACATGTGTATACATTGAGGTAAATCTCTCCTGCATTAGATTTGGGCCTAGTCACGTTCCCGCTGCTGTGTGAGAGTGGAAAAGAGTGGATATTTAGTGATTTAAGTCAAGATGACAGGAAAATAGGTAGATTGAGAACAAAGTAGAACCCTCTTCAAGAAGGACAATGTAGAACCCCCTTTAAGAAGAACCCACCTGCAAGATGGACTAAGAACCCTCCTCAAAAAGAACAAAGAACAACCCCCTGGAAGAAGAAAAAAGTAGAACCGTTTAAAGATGGACAGCATAGAGCCCCTTTCAAGAAGAACAATGTAGAGCCCCTTTCAAGAAGGACAATGTAGAACCCCTTTCAAGAAGGGCAATGTAGAACCCCCTTCACGAAGAACAATGTAGAACCCCCTTCAAGGACAATGTAGAACCCCCTTCAAGAAGGACAATGTAGAACCCCCTTCAAGAAGGACAATGTAGAACCCCCTTCAAGAAGGACAATGTAGAACCCCCTTCAAGAAGGACAATGTAGAACTCCCTTCAAGAAGGACAATGTAGAACCCCCTTCAAGAAGGACAATGTAGAACCCCCTTCAAGAAGGACAATGTAGAACCCCCTTCAAGAAGGACAATGTAGAACCCCCTTCAAGAAGGACAATGTAGAACCCCCTTCAAGAAGGACAATGTAGAAACCCCTTCAAGAAGGACAATGTAGCACCCCCTTCAAGAAGGACAATGTAGTACCCCCTTTGAAGAAGGACAGTGTAGAACCCCCTTCAAAAAGGACAATGTAGAACCCCCTTCAAGAAGGACAACGTAGAACCCCCTTCAAGAAGACAACGCAGAACCCCCTTAAAGAAGGACAATGTAGAACCCTCTTCAAAAATAACAAAGGAGAATCCCCTTCAAGAAGACAAGGTCGGAGCCCCTTTGCGCTCGACAACGCTGTAAATTATCAAGACGGTTCTTCCTCGTCCTACTTGACAAAGAAGAGTGTTCTTTAAGGTTCTTGCTCAAATCCCATAGGCTTGTATTTTCTACCTTTCAGTAAACTTTCAGGGAATTTTATTATAGATTATTATCTTTTGTGTGCTTCGTTGGTCTAAAGACATTGCGGAATCGTTCTGAAGATCGCAGAACCTGGCACTTTTTTATGGCTTTACGGTAAAGCAAGTGATTATTTGTCATTGTGAACACATCGCAGCACAGCACATGGCGCACCACAATGAAACGTACTAAGAGAAGCAGTGGGCATCTGACATGGGCAGCGCCTGTGGAGCAGTGCTTGGGGACGGTACCTTGCTCATGAGTACATCAGTTGTACCTTTACCTGTCGGGGATTTGAACCAGTGACCTTTCGATCAGGAGACGAACTCCCTAACCGTTACACCAGCAACTGTAAGCTTAAAGCCAGGAGTAGCATTTGCTCTTACTGCAGCTGCCGCTTTAAAACGCCCTCACCGCAGTGTCGTTAGAAAGCCTGTCATGTGAAATGTGACTTGTCGCCCGTCGGGAAGACGTTCCCCCCACAATCTGCCGTTAGCACGTTCGGCTAATCCCCTAGCTGAGCATGGAAGATTGTTCATTTGTGTTTTCCTCCTCTCTCTCTCTCTCTCTCTCTCTCTGTCTTTCTTTTTTCAAAGCACAGTGTTGCTGGAAGCATGTTGGGGGGAAAAAACGGTAGCGATGCCAAAAGAATTTTTTTTTGGCTTTTTTTTTTGTGCTGCCGAAAAAGGAAAACATTCCCTTCGTAATTAGTTAAGAAAAGAGAAACGAGGGATAGAATGTTCGAGCAGAAAAGGAAAGATGGCGTTCCAAAAGACTGCCTCGAATGATTCTGGTGCCGTGAGGGAGACGGAATTACGGATTAATATTATGCTGATAGATACGTAGCCAGAGTAAGAGGGGAATTTGTAAATGTTAATCAAATGCAGTTTATGCAGTGTGCTTAGCTGAAGTAAGTGAGTGTATAAATGTTGTTTTTAATTAATATTTTACACACATTCTCTCCTCTCTCACTTCTTCATTTTCTCTTTCTCTCTCTCCATCTCTTTTTCTCGCCCCTCCTGCCTCATCCCTTTCTGTCTCATCCTTCACAACCCCGCTTCCCCACCCTGTCTCTCGGCCCCCTCCCTCGTTCCTACACCTCTTCCTCTCTCTCTCTCTATCCTCCTCACGTGCCCTCGACGTTCATGTCCCTCCTTACTCTCTCTCTCTCTGTCCGTTCATGTTCCCCTCTTTCCTCATCCCTTGTTTTTCTCTCTCTCTTTCTCATCCTTAACAATGCTGGTTTTCCCCCCTCCCCATCCGTCCCTTCCTTCCTCCCTCCATCACTCGTTCTAACTTTCCTCCACCTTGTTCTTTTTCTCGACGTTCATGTCCCTCCTTACACTCTCTCTCTCTCTCTCTCTCTCTCTCTCTCTCTCTGTCCATTCATGTTCCCCTCTTTCCTCATCCCTTTTTTTGCACTGCTTGTTTTTCTGTCTCTCTCTCTCATCCTTCACAATGCTGGTTTTTCCTCCCTCCATCACTGGTTCGTTCTACCTTTCCTCCACCATATTCTTTCTCTCACTCCATCCCTCTCCTTTTCCCTCGATTTCCGTGACTCGCCTCAAATTCTGTCTCTCTTTTTCTCTCACACGTTCTCCCCTCTCTCTTCCTTTCTTTCCTTTTCACCTGTGTGTATGTCCACTCTTCCTCTCACTTCATCCCTCAATTTCGCACCTCTCCCGTCTCTCCGTCTCATCTTTCGCCGTTCTGCTTCCCCACCGTCTCTCGTTCCCCTCCCTCGTTCCTTCACTCTATCTCTCCCTCACCTCTTCCTCTCACTCTGTCCTCCTCACTTTCCCTCAACGTTCATGTCCCTTCTTACTCTCATGTCTCTTTCCTCTGTATCTGTCTTGTGTCACCTTTTCCATCTGTTCACTTCCCCTCATCCCGACCCTGTCCTCATTCTCTCTCTCTCTCGTGCTTCCCCTTCTTCATTTGTTCATTCTACCTTTTCCTCATCTCGTTCCACCTCCCTTTCCCTGTATTTCATCATCTGTCTTTTCCTCTTTTCCATCCTCCCATCTTGTTCCACCTCTTCATCTCCACCCGCCCTTTCCGCCATTTTGCACCATTTGTTTCCCCTTCATTCTTTCTTTCAATCATTTCATTCTATGGTATTTTCTCTATCTCTGTCCCTTTTTTCCTCTTCTCCATCACCCCATCTTGCCCCATCTCACCTCTTCATCTGTCCACTCACCCCTTTTTTCACACCTCTTATTCTACCCTTTCTCCCACCTCATTCCACCCCCCTCTCTCTCTCTCTCTCTCCCTCTCTCCAGGCGCCTTGCAGATAGAGCGGAGTGAGGAGACCGACCAGGGGAAATACGAGTGCGTAGCGTCCAACTCGCAAGGCGTTCGCTACTCGTCCCCTGCCAACCTTTACGTGAGAGGTACGGAATACAGTAGGTACCCCGTAGGTAATACCCTTTCATTCTAACCTCTGCAGCGGAGCTCTTCTTCTTCTTCCTCCTCTTCCTCTTCTTCTTTTTTTGTCTGCCTTTCTGCTTTTGCTTTTTTTTTTTTACATGCACAAAGTGCTTGAGCAGCACTTTTTATAATTGCTATGTAATGGAAGTGTGTGGTGTTGTTTTTTATCCCACCCAAGAGTTACAAATACAAAATAACTATTGCACTGCAGTTATTATATGCAGAGTCAACAACAGCGGCAGAAAAGTAATCATGACTAACGTTCCTTTTTTTGATTGAACATGCAATTTATAACAACCTGCGCCATTAGAGAAATTGAGAGGTATGCTTTTCCAAAAATGACCCCCCACTGTGCACTGAATTTTACATACTAATAGATAGTAAGTAATTATCAGTTATCAATTATCTATTATTATTATTATTATTATTATTATTGCCTTATTATTATTATTATTATTATTATTATTATTTTATTATTATTATTATTAGATATGTTTGTCCTTCACCTCCATATGGCAATTTAAGTTTTTTTAAAGAATAAAATTAATATAAAAATAAGCTGTAATATATTATGAAAAAAGCAATGTAAAAGTATGTTTTATTACCCCAAAATTACCACATTGACTCAAAAAAATAAAAAAATAAAATCAAAGTATGGATTATATAACTGGGAATAGAATTTATATGAATTAAATTGCAATAAATGGCATTTAAAAGATGTTATTAAATTATTTAGCTCCAAAATGTAGTTTAAACCATTAAAATAATCTAATTGATATGGAATATATTGGTAACGTAAACTGTAAATATGAAGAGATATTATTGTCTATTTAAAATGTGGAGTAGATAAATTGGAAAATAACAATTGAAATTGTGTCATTTTAAGGTTGTCGTTACATTAAAAGAAGGCATTTACTAAAGTTACAGAAACTACTTGGTATGAAATAACTTGGAAATGTAAAAGGCATGGCTATTATTATCCAAAATATATATGTATTTAATCATACGGTTGTCATAAATTCAAAAATAAAGTCATTAAATTCCAGCAGTGTCCCTCCACAGGTGGCTCTTGGCTCCCAAAGCCGGAGCTTAAAGCCATTAAAAGAAGCTAATTGATAGGAAACGAACTGGGCTTTCACCGCCGCCTAATTGTTTTCATAAACTCAATTAGCGTTATTTGCCGTCGGGCTAAACGCGGCGGTGCGGAAAAGCGCTTACGTTAATTGAATAGAGAGAGCGGAGAGGAGAGGAGGAAAGGTGAGTGGGAGGGAAGTGGCCAGGTCTGTATCCATCCATCCATCCATCTGAGGGAGGGAGAGAGGGATGGATGGATGGATGGAGGGAGGACGGGAGGGACGGCTGGTGGGGGTGGGCTCTGTGCTCCGCCTGTCAGTCCAGATTAATACCCGCAAAAGCAGGTGTGATGCCTTGGGGCCTTGTAATCAGCCTTTATAAAGTGCTGGCTTACAAACTAAAAACAACCTTACGTGTAAAAAATATCAACACAACTACATTTAAGTCTGGATTAACTCATTTTTCCTCACACAGATTAAAGGCGGTCCTGGCCTAAATCAGTTCGGTGTGTGTGAGTGTGTGTGTGTGTGTGTGTGTATGTGTGTGTGTGTTGGGTGTGGGGGAGAGGGTTTAAAATCTGAAATAATCCCAAATCGGACTTAATCTGTGTCTGGGGGAAAAAAAGAAGCAGCCTTACATGAGTGTAAATCATATTATTATCTCTCGCTCAACTGCAATATGACAAATGTGGATTTACAGCTGAGATTAGCCTCCACAGACGTAATCTGATGTTTCCCGAGTGTTTGCATGAGACTAATTTCAACTTCTACTAACTGATATTGCAGGTCTTTGTTGTGCTTTTGTTGTTTTATTCTTATTTTTCCTTTCTGACTAATGGAAACTACTGATTCTTTGTTATTTTTTTATTTCTAAAGCATGAATTGTAACTTCCAAGTAAGTGAAATGGTATGACATAAGTGTACCTGACTTAATTTCACATCGAGAAAACAAAGTCTTACAGTTCTCTGCATTGTGATGTTCTCCTAAGTTTGCTTTTTTCTATTATATCTTGTTTGTCTCTTTTCATTTGTACAAGCTATATTATTATTATTATTATTATTATTTTTTGTCAGAGTAGAGCAAGGCCTTGCAAGCTAGGATACATGGAGCTGTATTTGGGTCTATTTCAGAAAAATTACTGCCACAAAAAAAAAAGAAATAATATCAATATTGATTATAACAAATGATTAAAAAAGATGGGTTTCTGATATTCATTGGTTGGGCTGTTATAATAAAAATGCTTTAAAATCAAAAAAGTAAACAACAGGTAAGAAATAAACGCAGGAGGAGGAGGAGGAAGTGGAGGAGGTGAAGGAGAATATGTGGCAAGTTGAAAGTCGTTTGCGGTGGCCTTTTTTACTCTCTTTCTGTGTCTCCTGGTTTTCTTCTGGGCTCGCTCCTCATGTCATTGTGTTCTGCATCAACCCCCCTTACACCCCCCAGAGCTGCGAGAAGGTTGGTGTGTTTTTAGTTCTTTTTTCTCTCTTTTTTGGCTTTTTTAGTTCACATGCAGAAAAAAAAAAACACAAAAAAAGTAAAAACAATTATGAAGGCAAATGTAGAGGAAGGAAAGCGCAACTAGCATCTGTTTAACACTATGTTAAAGTCTCTTGCATTGCATTGTGGGATCTTTCCCTCACCCTTGTTTGCAAAAAGTCCCCCATCCCACTCTTTTTTTCTCTCTCTCTCTCTCTCGCTCTCTCTATCCCTCTATCTCTGGTTGCACGCGTTGCCATGGAAACCCAGCAATTGGAAGAGAAAAAAAAACAAGCAACGTTCTGCATGATGGGAGAATGCGACGAATGCTTGCATGCCTGAACGGAAGCCGCTTTTCCGCTTTTTATATTTATTTTTTCACGACTGGCTGCCCGAACGCCCTCCTTCGCCCGCTGCCCTCCTCCTCCTCCTCCCCTAATCCTGCCTTCCTCCCTTGCCCAATTGCTTGTCGTTCTCGCCGCTTTCTGTGCCGTCCTGTGCTCTTCGTGCTGAGAGAGGTTGCTTTTTCTCTCGTCGGTACATGTCGTGATGCTCGTCTCGTCTGTGGTGCGTTACTTGTTTGCTCGAGCTTTTGCCTGTCTCTGCATTGTGTGTGTATGTGCTTGTGTGGCTCTGTTGCCTGGTAATACACTAAATTTACTGATCCTAACACACAGTTTTGTTATTTGTATTGTTATGACATTAGCGGTGAGCTTTGGGTTTATGAGAATCAATTCCGGCCCCAGAGTGAGACCCATAACCCCTAGTTGACTCTCCCTCTAATTAGGAAAAATGAAAGACGCTCTGGATGAGAGCCATTTAAAAAAGACTAAAAGGAAATGAAAAGTCTAAAAATACATGTGATAATGTTAAAAATAAAAATAAAAAATGGCATAAAATAAAGTAAAAAAGAAGGAAAAATACAGTAAAAATATTTTTTTAATGCAAAATAAAATTTAATGACACTTGCATTAAGAAATTGTGCTGAAAAAGTAGAAAAGCATGAAAATGGTGAAAGAACCCAAGCTGGCGGTCCCTCTAATTTTGGAAGCGTAAATCACTCTAAATAAGAGTTTTGGCAAAATGATAATTGAAACAGAATAAAAAGTATTTAAAAAGTGCAAAGAATTCATAAGATAAAGTTAGTGAAGTGACTGAAGTACCAAAAAATAAAATACCAAAACTCCTCGAATCCAAATCGAATAATTGGTGTGTGTTTCTCCTGATTATAGTTGATCTCGTTGTTAAATTATGAGCTGTTGGGTATTGTAATAGGTATTTTAAACATTTCTTTCAGATTTGAGCAGAACAGTTAGTCCCATATTTAAAACATACATTTATGAAATTGGTTAGTCTTTAGATGAATTAAGATGTTAGTTTAGTTAATTGAAGAAAATAGCACTGTTACAGTTAGACTTGGGGCAGCTGTGATGTCATAGCCAGCTGGTTCCAGCAGGGGGCAGAGTAATGTTAAAACGATTGGTCTTGTGAGACTGGCCAGGGACGTTAACGTGATGAAGAGTGGATGACACAGGGGGAAAGAAGCCCCCAGGAACTGGCAAAGGAGGCATTTATGTCACTAGCCGTGACTAATTTCCCCCATTCTTTCTTCATAAGGAGACTATTTTAGACTTGCATTTAAAAAGGGAAAGTTGCTTGAAGCAAAGCCAGTGCCTTGTTCCCTTAATATTGTCTTTTGCCAAACATAATTCTGCCATTTAGCAAAATTCTGAGATTCTTCTCTTTACAATGAGCTGTCCTCTAACAGATACTATGACACGCGACCTCCGTAATTCCCGCGCTGACTAATCTGAGATGCTAATCACCACATGCTGAAGGCTTCACTCCAGATTGTGAAAGTGGATTATTCTGTGAATTATGATGAATTGTTTGGATTCCAGAATTTTCTCACCTTCGTGAATGCGGATTATGATGATGGCTCCACAGATTAAGATATCAATAGAGATTAACCAGCGACATAATCCCAGTTGAAGCATTAATTAACATCGTTTTTAAGTTCATTCCCGTTTAGACTTCCCGTTCGGAAATTTCCATGTTATCATTTTATTGCTCATTTTAACAATATAAAAGTTTGGTTTTTTTTCTCATATTTATTATTCTTAAAAGTTCTCACCAAAGAACAAATTTTAGATAAAGAAACACTTGAAAGGGAAAACCTTGATGAATGTCAGAGTCTTCATGAAATCTTCATGAAGTGGGTTTTAAGAACAAATTTCCTCTTCAAAATGGATGATGAATGAGGCCCATTGTTCACACAAATTTGCAACACAGTTTCTACGCATTTCTAATTACCGCTGATTAAATTTCTGGGTTTAGTGATGGGGAAAGACAGTTCTGTGATCAGACGACTTTACATTTCCTCTCAACCACTGCAAAGGCTCTTGAAAAGCTCTTGTTCTGAGAGTGCCATTGAAAGTCAAATCAAACGTTTAAAATGTATGAGCATACAAAGGGAAAACACTGCCGTCCTCCTCTTGCTGGACATGAGATTCTCTCCGTCTTGCAAAGGATGAGTAGAACCTCCCCATCCCCATCTTGGAATTTGCTGTTTTGCGGCTAATAGCTCCCCAACAAGCAGTAGGACGGATCTGGGATCGGAGCCGATGTGGAGAAAATAAATGGGTAGTTATGACACACACACCGGCTCCGTGGAGCCGTTGGGACCCTGGCAGCGTCGCCCGCTGTCTGCTCCAGCTGTCTAGAAAACGACTGGCCTTTGGCCTTCGCCCCAGTGCTTGTTTGGAGGCGAGCACTTTGCTGGCGCTCTTGTGGGGCCAATAAAATTATACGCCAATAAGCCGGGATTGCGCTCCGACGCCGCTTTCAAAGAAGCGGCCTGCGTTTCCGCGAGAGCTGAAGAGTGGTCTGGCGAGGACCGGGTTGAAAGCGCTTGTCGTACAAAGCCAAATCTGATACCGGCAGAACCATTACTGGGCGCTTCAAATAGCACTTCAGAACCCCGGGGCTAATGTTATTATAGTACGATTTGGCCGGGTCCTAAAATGAGAGTTTAACAATGGAGAATGGTGAGCTTAGACTCGGACCTTTTGTGGTCAGATGTATTTGAAGGACAACTAGACAAACTGGTGCTATCGGTTGGATCAGCTGGAAGAAGCGGTCTAACTTTCAGTTTTAAATAGGATTTTAATGGGCTAAAAACATATACCATTAACAGCAAACACAACAAAAAAAGATTTTAAAGGCATTCAAACCAACAATGAAAACATGGCAGGCAGTGAATGAAAGCCAATGGGGACATTTTATGCACTAATCCTAGTTGATTTTAGCTTTCCAAATAGCAGTATTACCATATTTTGGTGGATTGCCCCTTTAAATACTGTAATTTCATAGAATATAGCTTTTTATTTAACATTTACAAGTCAAAACGCAATACCGTTTCATGGCAACGTCACACACATCCAAAAAAGCCACAACATTAAAGCATAAAGTCTAAGAGCGTGCCCATATTTTAAAGGAAGAACCCCAGTGAAATAAACATTTGAAATGGAAATGGTTCTCCATTAAAATAAAAACTCAATTATAGATTTTTGTCTTGCATTTATGCAATAACCGCACCGTTCTGATACTTGTGCATCCCGCTACATCCAGCACCGTTGTCCTGGAACGTTAACTATGCTTGTTACGTTGGTGAGACATGAAATGTTTGAACCCTTCAGCCTGCTGCATGCCGTGATCGTCGCTTGCTTCTCGCTTGAGTGCTGTTGTCTCCGACTAAATATGCCTCGGTGATGACGGATAGTAATGCATGCTGGCATTATCGTTACTGTAACCCCTTTCCTAAATCAATGTGATGGCTTGTCATGGGCCTAATGTTTGTTTTATGTGATCATTTGCCGTCCAATTCTGGGTATCCCTTGGCTAATGCTGAAATGGAAATTTGCAATGTGTTTGAAATGATTGTCCCTTGTCACATTTTGAGCAGTTGCTAGCGAAGCTAATTCATTAAAAAACATGCTTGTTGACTGTCCAGCTTCACAGTCTATTTACCAGCTTAGGTCTAACAAATTTGCTCACGGCTGCCGTCAGTCAATGGCATCCTGCTGAAATCTCTTGTTTTAACAGCCCCGAATCTCCTTTAAATCTCACCTGTCCCCCGAAAGCGCCGGTGACCCGATTACCTGTGAGGAGAGGCTAGGCTAAGTACTTTAGCCCGGAGCTCATGCACTTGTGTTCTACTCTAGCCTTATAGGCTTACGTTCCCAACAAAGCTGGCGTTTAAAGCGCGATCTGGGGCGTTCAATCCCCCGTAAGCCATAAAAATCAAACGCACGCGCCTCTGCTCAGACACCTGGCTCAGCTCCAGCCGTACCTGCGCCTTGAGAAACGAGAATGTGGGCTTGGACTGCTTCATTACATGTAATGCTCTCGCTGCAACTGATCTGATCTGTGTTTGTGTAACATGTAAGCGATTGCAGTTGCCAATGCAGTTGCCGGTCACCAGCTACCGTGAAGCTAATGCTTTAAAACCCTGTTCTGCAAAACAATAAGATACTGGATGCTTTATTAGCAACACTTGTGTTGGATCTAGACAGACTTTCTACTCAGTTTTGAAAATCAGTTATTGCTGCACCTTTTAGATGCAAAAACACAGACAGTAGCCCATCTGTTGTCATGGGTGATGGGGGTCTAAGATACTTATCTATGATTCAAGATGTTGTGGGTTAGAGTCTGACTGTTTCATAACCTTATTGAACCCCTGAGCAAGACCCTTGACCCTCAAGTTGCCCATTGGTTTAGGATACAGCTGGGCTTGATCCCACAAACTCTTAGTTCTTATGGCAAGCCCATTGGGTTTGTGGGAAAGCCCCAATGGGCTTGGGCTGACCATAAGTTACCCAGTGGTTTAGGATACAGCTGGCTTTGATTCCACAACCCCCTTGGTTCTTAGGGTCAAGCCTATCTGTGTCCTACACCATTCGGGACCTAAACAAAACCCTTAATCCTGTGTTTCCCAGTGGTGTAGGATACAGCAAGGGCCAATCCCAGCTGTATCCCACATATTTTGGCCCTAGAGCTTGAACATTAACTCCAAAGTTGCCCACTGGTGTAGAATAAAGATGGCATTGATCCCACAACCTCTTTCATGGGGCAAGCCCAGTGTATACCATTGGGCCCCTAAGAAAGACCCTTAACCCAAAGTTACCCTGTAGTGTAAGATACAGCTGGGTTTGATTCCACAAACCCCTTAGTTCTTAGGGTCAAGCCTGTCTGTGTCCTACACCATTTGGGACCTAAACAAGTCCCTTAATCCTGTGTTGCCCAATGGTGTAGGATACAGCTAGGCTTGATCCCACAAACTCTTGGTTCCTAGGGTCAATCTCAGCTGTATACTACACCATTGAGCCCCTGAGCAAGACCCTTAACCTGACATAGTCAATTGGTGTTAGATAAACTGGGTTACAACCTGGTTGTAGGTGGTGTAGGATACAGCTGGGCTTAATCCTGCAACACACTGGTTCTTAAGGTCAGTCCCAGATGTACCCTATAGCATTGGTCCTCTGAGGAAAACCTCCAACTCCACGTAGACAGCCCCTGTAATCAGGAAATGAAAGGTTTGGCCCTAGAGCTTGAACATTAACTCCAAAGTTGCCCACTGGTGTAGAATAAAGCAGGACTTGTTCCCACAAACTCTTGGATCTTAGGGTCAATACTATGCCATTGGGCCCCTGACAAAGACCCTTAACCCCCAAGTTACCCAGTAGGATACAGCTGGGTTTCATCTCACAACCCCTTGCTTCTTGGAGTCAATCCCAAATGTATCCTACATAGTCAAGCCCCTGAGCTTGAAAATGAATCAAAGTTATCCAGTGATGTACGATACAACTGGGCTTAATACCATAATCTCATGGTTTTAGGGTCAACCCCAGCAATATTCTACACCTTTGGGCTCCTGTGCAAGACATTTAATCCCAAGTGGTTCAATGGTGTAAGATGCAGCTGGCCTTGATCCCACAACACTCTTGGTTCTTAGGGTCAAACCCAGCTGTATGCTACGCCATTGGGCCCCTGAGCAAGACTCTTAACCTAACATTGTAAGTTGGTGTTAGATACACTGGGTTGCAACCTGGTTCATAAGGTCAGTGGTGTGGGATACAGTTGGGCTTAATCCTGCAACACATTGGTTCTTAAGGTCAGTCCCAGCTGTACCCTATAGCGTTGGGCCTCTGAGGAAAGCCTCTAACTCCATGTAGACAGCTCCTGTAATCAGGAAATGAGGAAATGTAACATGAAATGTGAAATTGCCAGTTTCTGACCTGCTATAAATTGGGTCGAGGCTCATTCTCAACACAACATTAACACTGACATGGTTATTTGTGTTGTGATGAATGAGCACCTAACACACAGCTGTGTTACTGATGTTCTTGTGTATATCAGTATCTCTGCTTGATGGAACGCCATTAACAAGCCCATAAATGTCACTCCAAAAAAAGAAGTGCTTAAAAATGCTGCTTTAACGAAGGTCTAGTGAAGGTCCAACACAAACTGCATGATAGCAGATGGTGTATAGCGTGATGCGATGGTACGAGTGTGTAACATACAGCTTAAGTTGTGCTACACACAACGGCATATGTGCTAGGTTGAGCGTCTGTTATTATCTAGTCAAAAATGTTTTTTGCTTAAAAATGGACCCTTATTGAATGGATATAATAGAGGTCTAACACGGACTGCATGGTAATCTAGTAGGGTTGTGTGTCGTGTGATCATACGAGTGTATCTTGCATATGTGCTGGTCAGTATCTGTTAGCTTGAGAGCCATCTACAAACCTCAAAATGTGTTGTGGTCTGATATTTTATGACGCATTACGCTGGAACGTAGCACTTGTGCCAGTCATGTCTAAAGTCTGAGGTGGGATTTTGTATTGCTCGTGCCTGCTGTCTTACAATGGTGTTCCAATCTTGTACCAAAATTTTGAGCACACAGTGGAACATTCGCCAGTGAAATCTCTTGTCTTTTCACGCTCAAGTCTAACTGCGTGCGTGAAATTTTTTTAACTAAATTGTGTCACTTAGCGGATGTGTCCCGAGCCGCGTATTACCGCCCTTAATAGCGTAGTAGGTAAGACACTCTTATCATACTTTCCCATAACTAGGGTTGTAGCTAAACGGCTGTCTACGCACTAGGTAGTGCACATGGGGTGTCACATGTGCACTATTTGACTTGGTACACCACATAGGACATGAAGGGACTTTTTCTTAAAATGTTGTGCACTTCGCTCCAAATTTTCCGCCCTCGCTCAACTTGTGGAACTTTACTGGAGCAAAATATCTTGTCTTTACACGCTCAACTCGCTCACACTCGACTCTGCCTTCCTCGTATATCGGCATCGGCAGTTACAAGCGTGAAAAACATTGGATATCGGCATCGGCCAATAATTCCCATATCGCGAGTCCCATATCGCTAGTGTTTTAAAAATGACCATTAATGAAAGTCTAGTGAAGGTCTAACACTTCCTGCAGGGTAACAGATGGTGTATTGGGTCTAGTATGGTTGTGATGGTGCATGCGTATAATACACAGATGTGTTTGCCGGTTGAGAGTGAATAACTCTGTAAATGTCCAACTAACTGGTTAATTAAGGTCTAGAAGAGGTCTTACACAAACTGCATGGTAACAGATGGTGCGTAGTATCTTAATACGCAGCAGCAGCGTTTGTGTTGCTAATAAAGTGTCTGGTGTGTGTTGTTTTATTTCCGCTACTCGCAATCTCGGCGCGGTGCGAATGGATTTGCTCAAATCCAGTTTCGTTGTGCTCGTTCAACGCGACCTGAGATGCATGCCCTAGTTCTTGGTTCTCAGCCCCTCCCCCATTCTCTCGTCAGGCTTTGTTGCTTAGCGCCCTCCTGTCCTGTCCTTTCTCCACTCATCCGTACCAGTCCGTCTGTCTGTCTGTCCGTCCGTCCGTCTGTCCGTCTGTCTCTTCCCGTCCCTCCGTCTTGTGGGTTGGCGATGATGGTTGACCTTCGCTCTTATATACGCTGTGCTTCCTCTATACGTGACAGTCACTTGGAGGTTTCTAGATACGGGAAGCCTAGAAAAGGGGTAGAATTAGAGTTTGTAATATTTATTTTTATATTTGTATTTTTCTCAAATGTGACTCTGCACGGAAAAACCAGTCGCTTGTCGCAACGGAGGTTTCCGAGAAAAACGACCGTTTATGTTGCGTGGGGTAAAATGGTGGATTTTTTTTAGCGTTTTGAAACAGTGGAAGCTCTGTTAATAAATTTCGCAGAAAAACGTTTCCATCCTAAAAACGTGACTTTCGTGAGGTGAGGAATTCAATTCCAGCAGAATGTTAAAAGTTTCCGTTTTGACCGCTCTACTTCAATATTTACGGTAAATCCACTGGTTGACTAGCGTGAAGATATTTCTCCGGAATCCATCTTCGTCTCCCGAGTTCAGTTAACCTAACGCAGGTAGGCTGTCCGTGTGGCTGTGAATGCAGCGTAGGCTACCGTAAATGCACACGTAGCTGCGACCGCACCAAGCGTCTGTGAGTGCTACGGCGATAGTCAACTTCAAAGGCAGATTTCTCCGTTTCTCACTTGGTGTGACAGGAGAAACCTGACTCCTTTGAATGTTGATATCTCAGTCATATGTCGTCCCATTCATTCCATATAGGTATCGTTTTGAAGCTTGATTTATGCCCTTTCATGAAAACATAACTCAATTTTGGAAATTTGAGCGAAGTGACTGGTTTTGCCGTGGAGGGTCACAAATATTAATTCTGAAGAAATCTGTAATGAATGAGACTCTCAGAGACACTAAGACTTGACGGCATGTCTGCATCACAAGTTCCTTTTTCCTCTTTTTCTCTGATTTTTATTTTTGTATTTTTGAAGACGTTCCCTGCGGTGGCATGTCGGGGATCATGTCCGCTTATGTTATCTTCTTTATGACAGGTGGTGAAAACAGTGAAATTGTGGTAAAAAAAAGGATTGGAATTTTAATCTGGTTTTGTGTAGCCGATGGAGAGTTTTCTGGCCCAGTAGGGATATCTCTAGTTCTGAGCATCGCCTCTTCAGCATCTCTCTCTCTCTCTCTCTCTCTCTCTCTCTCATTCTCTCCACTTTACTCTTTCATGGTCTGTCCATCACTCCCTCCCTCCCTCCCTTTCCTTCTTTTACCTCCACACCCACACCTTCTGTTTGTCACTGCCTCAGACTCTTGTATTCTCTCGTTTCCTCTCGTTCTCTCCGCCCTCCATTGATCGCTCTCTCTCTCCTTCTCTCCCCCTTTCTCTATCATTCTCTGTTCCTCGCTCCCTCTCCCTTCTTCTCCCTCCCACACCCGTACCTCCTATTTCTTAGTCTTCCCATTTCTCTCTCCGTCACTCTCCCCCACATCTTCCTCTGTCTTTCTTTGTCCCTCTTCCCATTTTTTCTTTCATTCTCCATCTCTCACCTCGCCAACCCACACCTTATGCTTATTTCACCCTTTCAAACTTGTTTTCTCTCGTTTTCCCGCCCGTCCTTTCGCTGTTCCTCTCTTTTTCTTCCCCACACCTTTCTTTCTCCTTCTTTGTCCGTCGTTTCTCTTTCCTCACCTCCCTAATCCACACCTTGTTTATTTCACTCCCAGTTGTTTTCTCTCGATTTCCCACTTTCTCCCCTCGCACATTTCCCCTCTTTCTCCATCTCTCTCTCTGCAGTCTTTCTTTGTTTCTCTGTCTCTCACACCCCCCATTTATTTCCTTCCCTCCTAAACTTGTTTTCTCTCGTTTTCCCACGTCTTTTCACTGCTCCCTCCCTCCCTTCACCCGTCTCCTCAACTCCTTCCTCTCTCTCTCTCTCTCTCTCTCTCTCTCTCTCTCTCTCTCTCCCTATCACTCTCTCTCTCACTCTCTATCACTCTCCCCCTCTCCCTCCCTCTCTCTCTATCACTTTCTCTCTCTCTATCACTTTCTCTCTCTCTGTCTATCACTTTCTCTCTCTATCACTTTCTCTCTCTCTGTCTATCACTTTCTCTCCCCCCCCATCAGTCTCTCTCTCTCACACACACACTATCAGTCTCTCTCTCTCTCTCTCTCCTCCCTGTCTCCTCACACATACTCTAAATAGCCCTCTCTGTCACTCTCTCTCTCTCTCTCTCCTCTTCCTCCCTCCCTCCTTCTTTCTCCTCCCCTCCTCTTCCTCCATTGCGTTCTTCCGTTCTTCACCCTCGTGTACAGGTTTAGCAACAGCGTAGCATAACTTCCAGCAGTCGTCTCGTTCTCTTCCTCTCTCTCTCTTTTTTTCGTTCTTTGTTTGGCTGTTCCTTTCTTTTCCCTCACACTGAGCTAGACCTGCCAGGGGAGAGTAACATCATTTTCCTGCTGAGTCTCTCTCTCTCTCTCTCTCTCTATCTCTCTCTTTCCTCTCGCCCTCACTCTCTGTGGGACCGACGAGTGTGCGCCCGCGTTGCGTTGTGGGTAGTAGAACGCAGCGGGTACGGCGTGTACTTTTAGACGCCGCTAATGCGAGCTCATTATTTTATCACACGTTTTAATGCACCTAATATTCGATCTTTGGCAGGCCCATATTAAATCGACAAGCTTCCGTTATTTATGCTCGTCACTTTACGCTAAATCGTCTCATGAATCCAAACGTGAAATAAAAACCTCTACACGGTTCATGCGTTGCCGTGAAAGGTCGGTTCGCTTGCTGCCTTCCCGTAGCCCCTTCTGTCGCTTTTTAAAAATCCTTTCCCATAACCCGCCTTGTTGTCTCTTTCTCTGAGGTAAACGTCCAGGCATGCAAAAATCCAGGGAAAAATAAGACCTGAGCGGTCGTGCTTCCACATGCAGTCTTCTCAAATCCCCGTCCAAAGTGGGGGCCCGTGGTGCCGACTCAATCGATAGCTGGCATCTATTAATTGCAGCTGGCGTGACCCAGGATTTTTTTTAAAAAGAGGGACTTTTGCTGTGTCGGGGCTCGAAGGCTCACAAATCCCATTTAAGTTTGTCACTGTACGTTGAAGCTGCTGAGAGTCCAGGGAGTCCGAGGTTGAAATAAAAATTTACAGCTGTTATTATGCTGAATTCTGTGACCGTCGGATTGGGTGACCCCAGGAGGTGCTGTTTTCCTGCTGAATGAACATAGACTCCCTTTTTACTTTAATGAGGTATTGTTTGCTGTGAACACAGCACAACAACACAGCACACACAGTGCACCACAGCGTAACGCGGAGCTCTGGCGCTTTGGACCCATCCGGTGAAGGAGCAGTGGGCAGCTGATATATAGCGCTGGGGAGCCTGCATTTTGCTTCATGAGTACCTCACTCGGTACTTTATCGTCCGACTAAACTGGCAACTTCCTAACCATTACGCAACGCACCTGCCCTTTGTATTATTTGTGTTCATGTGCTGTGCTCTAAAACGTGCAAATCGTAAGGCCTAAAAAAAGTCTTGCGTCCAGACCTCGATCAAAGCGTTTCAATTGCCGGAGTTTTACATAAACCGTGAAACAAATCGAATCTTTCTGTTCAGCAGGAAAATGCAAAACAACGTCCCTAGTATCAAAAAAACAGAATCACAGAGTCACAGAAACGCCTCCTCCATCATTAGCGGCTCCAGCTTTCTCGTATCTTTTTCCCAGCAGAGTTGGTTAGTGTAGCGCAGTTCTATATCGTAACCTACTGTAAATCAGCGCAAAAGTCGGCCTGAAGCTACACTTTGGTGTTTGATGTTTTTAAAAAAACATGTCTTTGAAAAACGATTTGATATTTTTTTGTCAGGAACATAAAACTCCTCAGAGTTGAATTCAGAAAGTCGTCTTTTATGCACTTTAGATGATTCGTGAGCCTTTAGAGATGCGCTTAATCCCGAGTAATAATACTGCGAGTTACTCTACCTGTTGGCAAACTTAAAGGAATTTCGTGACCTTCCCCAAGACGCCAGACGCACTGAGTTTGTCTTAGAATATCAGTCGGGAATGTTTGACCTTTCGTTTGCCTTAACTATCCGAACTCATATATATATATATATGACTTTTTAAGCATTGCCATACAAATACTGTGCCGTCTGGTAGCGTACCTTTTATTTTTAGCAACATGGCCTTTTTAAACGTAACGCCATGCGTCTGTTCTAACGGCCAGGCCTTCAACTGTGTCAACATGAGTAGGTGTATCCTATAACAAAAAGAAAACAACCCTCTTGTACATTGGCCATTATTGTTACCGCCCTGTTTTTTTTTCCCTCTCTCTGCCGCAGTTCGCCGAGTGCCGCCCCGCTTCACCATCGTGCCCTCGAGTCACGAGATTATGCCGGGGGGCAGCGTAAACATCACCTGTGTGGCGGTGGGCTCCCCCATGCCCTACGCCAAGTGGATTTAATTCGAAGACCACGCCTGAAGACGATGTCGGTCGGGCGAACGCTTCCTGGAGCTGAACGCGCCCCGCTGAAGTCGGCTAACCAGCACCTGCGTATTATGAGCAGCTTAGATCAGCCGCCGCGGCCCCATCGAAATGCACGTTGCGGGCGGACAAGTCGATACGATACCAGAGTCTGGTTTGACGTTTTCTGTAATCTTAAAGGTGGTGTTAGGAGACTTGAGACCGTCTCGAGACCAGTTTTTAAAAGTCTTGGTCTTGTCTCGGACTCGGCTGTATTTGTACTGGTCTTGTCTTGGACTCGGACAAAGAGGATTAGAGATATTATTTGGAGACCAGCCAAGACCACAACTCTGAGAATATTACTATTAAAACTCTTGAGATCGATGCAGGTATTTTGCATTGTTTATTTATTAGTGTTTTAATAACTCAGAATCCCTTTTAACTTACAGAAACCACACATACCACAGAATCACAAGACTTTCAACTTAGCGGACATTATATTCATTCCTCTGTATGTGAAATTATTTCCGAGTAATTCCCTGCACAAAAACTGAAGAAATTGCATAAAAGGGCTTCAGTTACATTATGCACAATGTAAACACACACGCTGCTAGTATCAAGAACTCTAATGTGGACCCTAAAATGTAGTTATGGCTTCAGAAGGGCAAAAGGAGCCTATTTTAGGACCAAAATGAGTCCGTTCGGGCCCAGAATTACCCAAAACTTTAGCATTTCTTCATTTATAGATCATAAACATATTTTAATAAAATAAAATCATAAAATAAATTTTATAATGTTAGAGCGTAATCAATATGGAAAACTAAATCTAGAAAAATGTATTATTTGTGTTAAAAGTAATATGAAAATTGGTTTTTTTTTAATATATCAAATCACAACGTTTCCATTTTGACTCGATCCTCTGACTCCACAGTGTCTCTCAAGAGGCTGGTAAATGACTGTGCCAGTGCACGAGTAGCTTCATCAGATGGCGCTTTTCGCCTAATTCCACAGCAATAATTAACAACACCCAGTAGGTTGTGTTACCTGTCTTTTGTGAAGAGAGAAAAATAATAGTATTTTAAAGAACGTTCTCTACTTCCGACGGCGTATTAGGGCAATTATAGATTAAAAAGGAAAAATGGAGGTGCGGTAAAATTCCGAGAATAAAGTTATAGAATTACAAGAAGAAAAATGGATAATCACTAAGATTAAAGGCAAATTTATGAGAACAAACGAGATTTGTGTAAGAAAGGTCAGATATTCTCAAGAAGAAACATAAAGGCAAATTTTTCAAAGTTTTTCTCATAAATATGAGTTTTTCTCATAAATTTGCTAATTTTTAATCTTATAGAACATCCGACTTCGCTCCCAGACATTTACAACTTTAATCTCAGAATTTTAAGGTTTTTACCCCGCCAATTTTTAGTGTTTAATCTACGATGGTCTGCCTTAATAGGCTTTCGGACTCCAATTAGACTCCTCTATGGAAGTGCAGACTGGTGGTGTGATTTGGGGTTATGGGAGATATGAAGCTGGAAACCAGTTCAACTTTGTGACACTGAGCTATGAGTTTGGTAGCTGAAGAGAATTCCACAAAAACACCAGCAAGCTTGCATAATGTGAGGTATAATATATTTTCTAAAATAGGAAAGAATTGCATACTACTGTTGGTGCTGCATGCATAACAGTGTTGGCTGATACAAGACCCAGCATTCTGAGCGATTTGACTCCACCCACTCCATCCACTACCAGAGAGGTGCGTGGCGTTGGCCAGTGTCATGATCAAAACCAACACTCGATCAATCCTTATGACAAATTGAAAGTGGCAAGTGAATTGGGAACACAGCACAGGAGCAGGGCAGCTGACATGGGCAGTGCTTGGGGACGTATCTGCTCATGACTACCTCAGGTAATCTTTACCAGTCCGATTCAACCGCGCACCTTCTTCTGTTTCATGCCCTAACCGCTACGCCCCACCAACTGCTCCACGAAGCTAGGCGCCACCGAATTGAATCCAGGCGGCAAGAATGGGAATTCCCACAAATTTCAATCATTATCATCATGCATTCATTGTTGACCATTATTGGTTCTTTAAGGTTCTTTAATCCAAAATTCAAGTGGTTAACAAGATTTCTGTATGTTTGAACCCTGCTGAGAAGGAGCAGGAACCATTTAAATCAAATCCTAATAAGTTTGGTGAGAAACGTTCAACAGCATAAGTTTTTTGATGTAATTAGTCATTCTAAACAACATCTGTCGCTTGTTAATTTGTTTTTTATCTACAAATTAGTTTCGTCAGCTTCTGTTTTGATGTTCTACTCTTTCCTAAGCTTCGTTTTTTCTCTCAACCCTAGCTTTACCCAGAGCTCCTGGGACCCCTATCGTGACTGAGACCACTGCCACCAGCGTCACCATCACCTGGGATTCGGGCAACCCCGATCCCGTGTCCTATTACATCATCCAGTACCGTGCCAAATCGCCCGACAGCAAGTTTGAGACGGTGGAGGGCATCACCACCACCCGCTACAGCATCGGAGGCTTGTACCCGAATACCGAGTACGAGATTCGCGTTTCCGCGGTCAACACCATCGCCAGGGCCCGCCCAGCAACAAGGTGGAAGCCAGGATCAGAGCAAGCCTGGCGAGCCCGCCGCGAAACGTTCAAGCCCAAATCATTTCGCAAAACACGGTGATCGTCAGGTGGGAGGAGCCGGAAGAGCCCAACGGACAAATCAAGGGCTATCGGGTGTATTACACCATGGACCCGTCTCAACCAATGAGCAACTGGCAGATCCACAATGTACAGGACAGCGTGATCACCACAATCCAAAGCCTGGCGCCTTCAGAGACGTACACCATCTGTGTGTGTTGGCCTTCACTCGGTGGGGAGATGGACCCTTTTCAGATCCGGTTCACGTTAAGGTTCTGCCTGGTGGTGAGTGGAAATGGCTGGTTGTGGCGATTTCTGGTTTTAGATTGGTTCCCAAATGTTCCCACGTCATACTAAACTTATTAAAATGGGAAAGTTGCCGAAAATTAGAATCTTTCTGGTCAACACCAGAATTGTAGATCATTTCTGCGCCCAAAATTGTAACTCTGTATTGGTGGTGGTCTAGCGGTGGGATTCTGGCCTACGAACCAAGAGGTTGAAGGTTCAAATCCAACCTGTGTTACAGTGGCAGAGTGCAATAAACTTAGGCCATGTCCACACGTACACAGGTATTTCTGAAAACGAGTATTTTCCGCGAGCTTTTGCAAATAAATTGCATCCACATGTTTTCAAAAAATATCTCCGTCCACGCGCAATCGAAAAATGCTGTCAAAAGCATGCCTTGCATTGCAGATGAAAACCTAATGTAGACACGGCGCATCCTGTGGTGTCATGTGAGCGGCGCACAGTGACGCGAAACGGTCCATTTTTCAAAATCTTTGCTTTTTCTTGTCCACACTTGCCGCGAGAAACCGAGTTCTCAAAATCGCTTACTTGGTCGGAGTTTTCAAAACCCCTGAAAGCACCGCCGACACAAAACGCCGTTTATGTGTGGAGAAAACGCCATAGAAAAACCTCCCTTTTCAGAAATACCTGTGTACGTGTCGACATGGCCTTGGTCCCGGTTAAGAAAAGGGGTTTGAAAAATCTACTGGCGAAGGTCAAAACTAGAGCCGGCAGCCAGAGCAAATATACAGCAGTCAAACGAGGAATCCAAAAACGATCCAAAACGCGAATAAATCCAAATTGGGGCAAAATCAGAGAATAATCTAAGAATACAAAACATGGGTCTGTAAACAGGCAGGTGGGGAAGAAAAACGCTCAGTATTTATGTTTTGCAGATCACAAAGTAGATCTTTAACTACAGGAAGTTGGGTGTCTGCAACTGCAAAAGCCCGGATTGGGAGTCTGGATCAGAACGTTATTTGATGAGAGAAACTCCCTTCTGGATTCAAGCCCACAACTAACAGCAAACTAGAGCTACCACTAGTGGGCCCCGAGCAAAGCCCTTAAGCCCAGTTTGCTCCGCGGAGGGTGTCCATGAATTTAGGAAATGGAAGTCCCTCTGTAAATGTGTCAGAAATGGGAATTGTGGCACGATTCTGAACACCATCTTCACAAATTGTGGAAAAAGATCCGTTCCCTGTTATAATTCCGCACTGTGTTTTAGTCCCAGGCCAGCCAGCGGTTCGTGGAAAGGGACAGACACGAAAAG
The DNA here is from genome assembly GCA_032718565.1 of Distichodus sexfasciatus. NCBI lineage: Eukaryota > Metazoa > Chordata > Actinopteri > Characiformes > Distichodontidae > Distichodus > Distichodus sexfasciatus. The sequence continues at coordinate 3,585,816 of JAVGVS010000027.1, read as the reverse complement.
TTGAGTTGCTGTGGGACCCTCCGTTCTCTAAAGAACCCATCAGGAGCTACGATCTCATCTACAAGGCAGCCAAGCACGGCACTCAGGTGGGAATATTGACCAGGATGTATTTATGGAAGGCTAAATGTAGCCAAACGGTCTTGTTTGCAACCTCGGAGATTTACGCCAGTTGTAGCGAGGGTAGGACTTTTAAAACAGCCTGCCTGTAATAGGGGTGCTAAAATAAATCACATAATTTATGCATCATGATGTAGATGTGGACTTCCATTCTGCATTGATGCAGGGCAGATCGTGAATCATGGGTATATCGGGGTTTAAATCTGCATGGTCACGGCCCCCATAGTGGTCCACATATTATTACGCTGAGATTGCAGAGATATCCGACGTGAAATCCAGTTTCACTACTGAAATCGCTTAAAAATGTATCGTATTCATTTTTCAAACCATTTCCAGATAATTTGGTCTCCTTTTTGAATAATGAATTTAATGCTAATGCTAAGTATCTAAGAAGTAAACTTTATGGGATAAATCCGATCGTTCACCTAGTAATGGTACTAATTGAAACGTGAGACTAGTGAAGGTTCACACCTCTCGTATGTAGTAGTGATGGAAATGCAAGTCATTTCACTAATTAAAATTTTTTTCAAAACCCAGCTAGCTGCATATTTTTCTCACTTCTGTTCTGCTTTAGAGCACTGGTTACCAAGCTAACGTAAACTAAATACTCCCCCCAAAATACTTCACAAGGTTAGACTGTCACTCATCGCTGTCAGTCATTTCAACCCATATCTGTCACTTACCTCAGTGTGAGCGCCAGCCACGGCTTTTCAGATATCTTTCTAAAATATCATTTTCATAACTTTTCTGGGACAGATATTACGACGGCGTATTAGGGCCATTGTATATTAAAAAATTAATAAAACGGGGTTGGGGGGGAGTAAAATTACGAGAAAAAAGTCTGAATTTCTGAGATTAATGTCATATACTTGAGTAAAAAAACTTGGATATTCTCTGATATTGTAAAGTCATAAATTTGAGACAATAAAGTCCAAATAAAGGCGAACAAACGTGATCTACTGTAATACACGTGACATGAAACGCAACCTGCCGACTCTTCACATCTCATTTCAACACAGGTAAACTTACCTGATTCAGCCATGTTCCACCTCTTCACCGTGAGCGTGTGCCTCCGGTGGCCAAGTTTAACACAGGTGTTGTCGTTCTGTGATTTCCTCCTTTTTTGTGACTTTAAAATCTCAGAGAATATCTGACATTTTCTCTCAAATTTGCCACTTTCTGATCTCAAAGAATATCTGACTTTTCTCTCATAAATTTGTGTTTTTTTCACGTATATTTACCACGTTAAACTCAGAGAACATCCAACTTTTTCTTCTCGTAAATTTACTACTTACATCTCAGAGGATTTCAGAGTTTTCTTTTCGCAAATATGTGACCCTACGATATCAGAGAATATCCGAGTTTTTTCTTGTAAATTTATGTGTTTAATCTCAAAAATTTGGACTTTATTGTTGCAAAAATTATGACTTGCCAATATCAGAGAATATCCAAGTTTTTTCACGCCAATATATCACATTAATCTCAGAATTACTGACTTTTTTCTCGTAATTTTACCCGCCTCCCCAACCCCATTTTTTAAAATATATATACATATATATATATATATATATATATATATATATATATATATATATATATCCCTAATATGCCGTTGTACAGATATAATGTACAATTTGCCCCGTTTAGATGCAAGGATCTGAGTAAGGACTAAAACTGCACTGCAGCCACATGCTTGCAAGAATTAGGTACATTTTGGCTTCAGTCCATATCTCAAGATCCATGTATCTCAAAATAATGACTTAATGTCTCAAAATTTTTACTTAAAATAACAACTTAGTATCTCATAATATTAAATATTAAGCTATGTTACTGACAGCAAGGAACTAACCTTCCGTGAGCACAGCCATCCACACCTGTTGTTTTTGTTGCTCATTATTTAGAGATAGCTAGTCGAAATTTCGAGATATTAAGTCTTTATTTTGAGATAATTAAGTGGAAATTTTGAGATATTAAGTGATTATTTCGTGATACTACATCAAAATCTGGAAATGGGCTTCCATAATGTGCAGTGTTGCCATGTCGTGTCGCTTAAAAGCACTATAGTTGTTTTGAACCCAAATTCGTGAACACCTTGGAGTTCGGGCTTATTCACTTTTATATCAATTTGTGGGATTATGTGCATTTCTATCACTGTGTTTTTATAACTCTGTGCATGATAATACAGTTTGAGCAGCTAATTCAAACGTTTCGAATTTTTCAGAAGGGCAAAAATACATTTGGGTAACACTTTAGAGTGTTGTAAGGCTGTGATCACCCAGTATTACTCATTTTTCATAACAAAACCTTTTATCTCCCGCGCTCCCAGGAGAAGAAAAGCTTTATTCCCCATCTTCCTACATGGCCTGGTTGCTTCCAGCAAATTGAGTACACTTTACTTCCTGGCTGCCATTTCCATCAAGGGCATCGCCTTCACCAACGAAATCACACAGCGGACTGCTCAAGCCAGTATGTCCCATCAGCACTTCTGCATTGTGTTGCCCTGATCCACTGGGACGGTCCTGCCGCCATGCAGCCCACCACTTCTCCATGTCTCCGTCTCCGTGTTTTTTTGGCCTTATAATGATCCAGAATCCCTGACTCCACCACTCTTCTGACCTGTGTTTCTGGCTTTATGGCCAGTCTATTGATCCAACATGGCTGCTTTTTGCTTTTCTTAAAAGTGCGGTGATGGAAAGGAGACATTGGGAGGTGGGTTAGTGACGTGGATCTGGACTGGTTATGGATTTTTTTCACCTATTGATCACGGCTTCGGTCTCTGCTCTCTCTCTCTCTCTCCATCTTTCTTCCATCTTCGGGATCACAACACTCTATGAGAAAATGGAACAGGGAGAGACCACGCATGCATCACTCGTCCACACACACCGCCTCAAACAAACACTCCACAAATTGGCCTGTTAACGCGCAGGCTTGTCATCTTTCCGTCTGTCATCCGTCTGTCCGTTCATTTATTCATCCGTCCATCCATGTATTAATTCAGTAACATCCTCATATCTGTGTGGATATCAATTCATGGCTGCCATATGAATTTCTGAAAGCGTGTGTGTGTGTGTATTGTGTTGGGCGTCGGTTATGTATTTTTCACAACAAAAACAAAACACAAAAAATACAGCCACAGACAGATAAAAAGCCACCAACAGACTGGATGGGATTTGAGTTTGTTTACTTTTCATTTTCCCTTTATGTTTTTCTTCATATTTACCTTTTTTCCTTCTTCATTTCTTTCGAGTCTGAAAAACGAAGGATTGTGTCACTGAATGGCTTGAATCCACCTCACAATATTACACTTTTTTATCAAGTCTAATAATTATAGCATGTTTTTCACCGTTCCAGTCTTGGCTTAAGACCAAGATTAGACGGCGGTAGGAAAGGTGTTTAGCTAATAAACCGCAGAAATGAAATCACCAGTTAGAAAACGCCGCCAGAAGCTGGATGTGACGGTAAGTGAGGATCAGCCTGAGCTCCTGAGATCTCCAGTGGGCATGTCTTGGCACGGTGTTAACACCACTCACAGTAAGCATCTTCCCTTTATTACCGGTCACGGCGGCTGTATATTTGGAAAGAACAGTGACTTCCTTTGTCCGATTGTGTGTTTTGTTCCAACATGTCTTCCGTCAAAGCGAAAAATAGAGAGAGATCTTGTATAGATCACCTAAAGGTGTTAAAAATCTGCAGATTCACATGATCCTCACAATTCATATACTAATCAACGTCGTGTTAATATTTTCGGATTTCAGATTTAGTGTAAAAATCACGGAAATCAAACTTATTATGTACATACAATAAGTGCTGCTTCTTTCCATTGTCACGGCCTGAACTTCAGCTCCCTGAATCCAGTGCATTGTACTGCATGTTTTAGCCGTGAAGTAGTGCATGCGTTGTATTTTGTGATTTTTCTCATCTGTAATTGATTGTTTTTATAATCTTGATATAATGCATTTGTTGTATATATTTCAATACCAAACATATCTTAAGCTGATATTTTTACATTTCTTATTTCTGAGGGGTTTTTCTAGAATCTGTACCAATGCAGCAGTGACACTACAGTACTGGTACACAAATTGGCATATATTAGTCAAAGTCAAGTCAAAGTCAAAGTAAACTTTGTCATCTCTGCTATATACTGTACAGATACATAGAGAGACGAGACGACGTGGCTCCAGTTTTAACAGTGCAGGAAATAGGGAACAAAGAACAAATAAGGCACATGGAATAAACAATATATGTGGACCCCACCGCAAAACCAGTCGCTTGTCGCAAATTTTCAAAATTGAGTTATGTTTTCATGAAAGGGCATAAATCAACCTTCAAAACGATACCTATATGGAACGAATGGGACGACATATGACTGAGATATCAACATTCAAAGGAGTCGGGTTCCTGTCACGCCTAAGGAGAAACGCGCAACGCTCGCCGGTTGACTATCGCCAGAAGCACCTACAGACGCTTGGTGCGGTCATGTTAGCGCCAGTATTTCACGGTAGCTTCACGCTGCATTCACAGCCACATCGATAGCCTACCATGCGTAGGGGCCATCTGAACTCGGGAACGGAGATGATTCCGAGAAATATCTTCACGCTTAGTCAACCAGTGGCTTTACCGTGAATATTGAAGTAGAGCGTCAAACAGGAAACTTTAATATCTCTGCTGAATTGAATTCTCACCTCAAGAAAGCTCGCTTAGGATGGAAAAGGCACGCTTTTTCAGCCAAATTTATTCACAACAGTACAGTATAGACCTTCCACTGTTTCAAAACACTAAAAACAAAAAATCCTAGATTTTACTCCACACAACATAAACGCTCGTTTTTCTCGGAAACCTCCGTTGTGACAAGCGACTGGTTTTGCCGTGAGGGTCACATATATATAACAGAGTGCTGTACATAACATTTTGAATCCAGACATGGAATAATAAATATACTTTACACCGATAGAGAGAGATAGAGAGACTGTTACGGTGCAGTATTGCCTACAAAGTGGAAATTGACTTTTACACTGGATGTGCAAGAGGTTATAACAGTTATAATATGAAAAAAAAAAAATCTAAATCCAGTCTATTTATACATTCAATATTAATAGATTTATTAATAGAATTAATAAATCAGTCACAATGGTTTAATGCATCTATTGTGTGTTGACAGTTTATGTATTAGCCAAAACCCTAACAACCAGCGGACTGATATATGAACAACGATTAGTGAGAGTCAGTGATTATTTGTCATTATGAACACACCACAACCAAATGTGACCTCTGCATTTGACCCATCCGTGAAGGAGCAGTGGGCAGCTGTTATGGGTAGTGCTCTAGGGAGGTACATTGCTTCACAGGTCTTCGATGTTGCTCTTTACTATTCATAGGATTCAACCGTAACCTTTCGATCCGATCACAAGGCGAAAACCCCTACCGTTATGCAACTACTAAAACATCTGGTCTAATTAAGCAGTTTTGTGGAACGTGATGCCCATCAATCCACATCAGATCTCTTCACGGAGACGGTTAAGTTGCTGTTGTTTTCGTTTGCGCTGGGCCCCTCATCATACAATCGCCACTTCACGCACGGTAAAGGCCCGGGGCCGAACGCTTGGAGTGCTGCCTCTGTACTCGTGGAATAATATGGCAGGGTGTGATAAGCATCCCGTTTCATCCTCCGTGGATTCACATTTCACAGTCTCTCGCTCCCACAAAACCTCACTGACTGCCACCAGGCTTTGTTTCGCACCAGATCTTCATCGCGGCCTCGGGCAGTCCAACCGGCCGAAGCGAACTGGATTGGTGAGGCGTCACTGGCCTTTTTAGTTTTTACTGTCTCAGAGCGAGCTTAAACCAGCCTAATCCCCTATGGAGAATTTTTTAAAAAGTAATAATAATGATGCCTCTCGAGGTGAAGCTCTACCATACAGTCGGGGGATTTTTGTCCTTTCTTTAACGTGAAAGGGAATCATAGCCTCAGAGCCTAGATAAGACTCGCCAAATTAATATGAGCGCGAGATGGCAAGATCTCTTTAGTAGCTGCTTAAATAATGCCCTTTGGCTGCAGTGCGTGTCTAATCTCTTTTTGCTAAGTCTGCCCGACCGCTCCCCGAGTAGGACTCTTCAGCATTAACTTCATAATGTTGTACCTCACAAGCCCAAGAGATGCGTATAATAGGATTATAAACGAGAAAATGCCATTGCTGGCGAGCCGGACCCTTACGAGCCATTTAAGGAAGTCATAATTATTCATTAGCCCTCTGACAATATCCGCAGGGGGGTTCAGAGTGTGGTGACCTTTTGTGTGGAAGTTTAATTTCCACAGACACTTCCCAATATCCATACCGTAGCCCCATAAATCATCCCACCTAATGGTCTCATAACCGGTCCTGCACCGGGCCAGGCCTTTCGCTTTTTTTTCCCCGCCTTCCTCACATCCCGGCGCTTAACCGCCTTAAGAGACCGCTGTGCTAATCTCGGGTCAGCGAAGGCCAACTCAGATGACACAGGCCTTCCGGCTGCCCACATGCCCAGCGGTGCCAGCCGGAGAGCCAGCGCTCTTTTTTTTTTTGGTCTCCCCGGCCCCGAGGAGAATGAGCCATTCTTAGCCTAATTAGCCCTTGTGAGTTCCTCGTGTCTCTGGTCAGAGATAACCATTTTTGAAAGCAATTACATATTGTCTGCGTTTAATTTAACGCGTCATCTCCGATAAAGCTAATTGAATTATTTTTGGCCGCTTTAATTATTGCTGGACGCCACTTTTTTCCCCGGGCTGCTCGCGTAGAATTGAGCTGGGCTTGCTCATAGTAACAGCAAGTAACGCCATTGATTATTAGGCGCCTCGGCGCTGGATTCCACATATTTTTACTAACTCTTCGTCTGACCCGGGTTCTGTCATTGCTCGGGCTTCGCTGTCACGTAGAGCTGCAATTAGACTCCAATCACTGAGAGCAAGATCCGAGATTAGTCGCTCGGGCCCACGCCAGACGGCACTATTACCCTCGGCCTGCAGGCGCGTGACAGTGGGGAGAGTCACACTCAGGTGCTGGGATGTTTCTAATAGAGGGAAGGGGGTGTAATTGCTGTGTGGAAAATGTAAAAATGACAGTGCTAACTCAGTTCGACATATGTTCCCCGTATTAACATGCCTTTTTGGTGATACGCTCACAAGTACGCAGCTCTAAGTACAACAGCAAACGCACCCAAGACGATGACGCTGATGAGATCTGGATTGATCAAACCAATTTGCTGACACCCGACCCACAGGAAAAAATAAGAGACCACATCACTTTTTTCTCTTTGCAGGCTTTGCTATATGTGGCTATGAGTGTAAAATGTACAGGTTGCTAATCTTTTATGAATTATTGCAGCTGCAGGTTTGTGAAAAATAAGAAATCAGCCCATATTTTAATACATATAACAGTATTTTTATAGCAGCTATTCCATGTGTTATATTCCCACACCTATACACCATATTCTTTTAATGACATAATAATAATAATTAATATATATATATATATATATATATATATATATATATATATATATATATATATATGTGTGTGTGTGTATATGTATGTGTATATATATATATGTGTATATATATATATATATATATATGTATATATATATATATATATATATATATATATATATATATATATAAATATATATATATATATATATATATATAAAAGAACATATATTACATATATTTTACACAGCCACAAACCGTAAAAACAATAAATCAGAAATAAAATGATGTGGTCTCGTTTTTTTCCCGGAGCTGTATGTATCTTTTTTTTTGTCATAGAATTGAATTGCTTTAAATAATGAACTTATTTTTATTAGCATCTTTGCAGATTGTAGAACAATTTGGTTTTATTGCATATAGCGGTCCAATCACAAGTGGGAACTCGAGACACTTGTGGAGACGCATTCTAATTCCAGATGTGAACTGACATACTGACTTCAGAGCTGTCCAGTTGAGTTCAAATCACCCAAAATACATGTCAATGCCAAGTGTGAATGACTTTAGTCTGAGACTTTAGTTGGTGGCGTAACGATAGGTCAGAACGTCGCAGGTTTGAATCCAGGACCGGAAAAGTTACCACTGAGGTCCTCATGAGTAAAGTACCGTCTGGGTAAGCACTGCTCCCCGGGCACTGCCCATGTTAGCTGCACGCTGCTCCTTCACGGATGAATTTGAATTTTGAACTTTGGTGTGTTCACAATGACAAATATTCACTCACTTTCACTTTAGAGACCTGGGACTGGCCCTAAATCCCTAGTTCCCGAGCAAAAAAGATTGGCCTTTTTCTGGTCAAAGTCCAACTCAGAACCATTCAGAGGCAATCTCCCTGAAGCAACATGGGGTTAAGGTATTTTAGGCAGTAGCATTGAGCTGGATTTGAACCTCTTGCTCTGTAGGCAAGTATTTTACCAGTAGGATGCTACCGCTTAATAAACTGGTCAGCACTAAAATTATCCTCCGCCAGCTAAAAATGTTGACCAGCTTAAACCACCCCAGCTTCTAGCCAAAGTTGTATACATCCTTTTGGTTTTTGAAGTGTTTACTTCGAATAGAGAGTGTGACAGACAATAGTAAGAATGTCCGGTTTGGGGAATGGACCTACAGGTGGGTATTAGTGTCAGTAAAACCCAGGTTTGCCTTTTTCACTAGGTGTCATTTATGATTTTTCTACTCTCTCAGTCGTTTCTGTTCCCATTAAATCTGTACATTCCGTTGAGTTTCTGGTTTCCATTATTTTGCGTTGCTGTGTGTTATCAAAGGAAATGCCTTGCAGCGGAAGCTTCCGATTCTGCTTCACGTCTGCCGGAGTGAACCGCGTCTCCAGTTCGGTGGCCGTGTTCTCGTAAATCACTTTTATGCATATTACGGCGTCGCTATACTCTAACATACATAATGGCCAGCTACGGGCAAAGCGTAATGCTGCACAGCGTCTTCCGAATACACGAAGGAATACATCTACACTCCATTTTCCCCTGGAGGAGACGGCCTCTCCTTCACTCTGCCATTTTCGACGGCCTGGGCTTTCCACTTTATTTTTCTTACTTTTTACCGTCATGGCCGGTTGCCTCCATCTCAGATGCCGGATCGCCACGGAATTGTCGACAGTTTCGCACGGCTAAGAGACACAAAACGTGGCCATTCTTCATTACCTGAAGCTAATTAGAGCCGTTTCGTGCCATATGCGCTGGAGGCTCCTGAAAAAATAGGAAGGGAAACAAAAAAGCCATCACCCTTTCCAGTGACCCTTGATGGATTTTTAAATGAAACGACATGTTGCGGGTCCCGGCCTGCGCCACCAGACATTGGTTTCACTCACTATATAACCGCCACCATCTGGACTCGCTTTTCTCCCTCCAGCCCAGCCGCCCAATGCATCCAGCCATCCGTCCATCCATCCATCCATCCATCAATCTCTCTTTTGTGCCACAGCAAGAACGAGAGTTGACAGGTGATAGCTATCCATTACACACTCACTTTCCCTTTAATTAGGTTGTCCATTGCGGTTCAATATGCTTCTTTCTCCGTCATCATCAGCAAACATGGCCCGAGTGTCTCAAATGAACAACAGGCGATAAACGATAGTCTGATGGTCATCTAGGCCAAAGCAGACTCCCATTTCCTGTTTTCATCGTCGTTACTCCATTTAATTTAACCTCGCCGTCTCATCCTTTTTCCGGTTTTTTGTTACGCTTGTTTCTCTGTCTTCAGCCAAGTTTCATTTCTGACCCATAATTAGTTTTATTGATTTGTTTGTCATCCCTGGGATACGAGATCCTGCCTCCGGTGTCTCACCCCTAACATCTGCTATTATATTTCCTCAAAATTATTATCATTTGTAATTCATTTTTTTTTAATTTCCTATCACTCCACCCTCTCCGTTTTTATCCCTCCTCTCTGCCGTTTCTGTTCTTTTTAAACCCTCCTTCCGCCCTCGCCCTCCGGCCCCCCATATGTGCACGCCAAGAGGGGCCTCGGACGCCTCTGCGACCTGAGTTGCGCGAGCCCGAGCTCCACCTCCCTCCTGGTAAGTTGGCGTCCGCCGCCGGTGGAAAGCCAGAACACCGAGTTAACCGGCTACCAGGTGTTTTACCAACCCGGTGGAGCGTATTTAGGCGTAATGGCGGCGGCGATGGCGACGGGGAGGCGGAGACGGCACGTGCCGACTTTAACGCCAGCCAGAAGCTGTTGAAGAAGCTGGAGAAGTGGCGGCGATACCACGTGTCCGTGAGCGCCCTCAGCCAGCAGGGGGTACCAGATGACGCAGTCAATGCAGAACCGATGAAGACGGTAAGAATGCAAGAATGCGCTGGAGAACTTACTGTAACCGTTTAAAGAAATAAACCAGAAATATACCCTATATTGCTAAAGTAATCAAATGTATTGAATGCTATATACGTATGTGTTCATCTATATATTGTAAATTATTTAATGCAAATTCTTAATTTAGATTAATATGTTCATATATACTGTATTTTAGATGTTTACACACACAAGCAGATGTGTGTTCGTATACACACACATATATATACACATATGTATGCAATATAATATATGATAACATGATAATAATCTATGTATGCAATATGTCATACTATATTCTTTATTAGCAATAATAATAATAATAATAATAATAATAATAATAATAGAGGTACAATTGATAAACTTATATATTAAATATTTCCCAAACCAAACTTAGATTTCCACTTAATTTTATTATGTATATTATCTATATTATTCTATAATATGTATACTGTATATTATTCTATAATAATACTTATTTAGTTTAACTGACTTCCAGGCTAACCAACAACACTACATTGCTATGTTAGCTGTCAAGCTAATTACCCTAAATCTGCTAGCTCATGTTTTATTGATGTTTTATTGTATATTGCATTTGATGAGTGAAAGGGGTGTGGAATTGCGTCCCTATGAGGCAGCATCTTAATCTCCACAGAATCCAAAGTTGTGGAACTATTTTATTAATTAAAATGTTCTGCATACTGCAATACTAATTGAAAATATTATGCCCAGCATATATTCACCTTAATTATATAGAACTATATCTATAACTAATATTCAATATATTTAAAAAGATTTTGTTCTATTCAGAGGACGCTTTTCTCTCTGTTCTGTGATTCATCGTCTAGTGGTCCAGGACACGGCTGCTCAGGCACAAATAGGCACAACACTTTATGCCATCGCAAATTGTACATTCATTTTCCATACAGATATGACTCACTTTCTCTTTTGATCACCCGCATCGATAGAGACTCATCTCAATCTAGGGATTGTTAGCAGGCCACTATGGAGACGTCTGAATAGGCCTTGAGCCCCCATTTAGGGGCAATGCTCAGGTCTTTAAAACTCCGTCAATACTCAAAGTAGCCACTCATCAGATTTTGCCTGCGGTTGTCATGGATACAGGCGGGGATTCTGCAGATAGGATGTTGCTGCTTTAGTCATGCAGAAGGAGCTGGAGTTTCAGAGTGGCAAAGCTAATTGCTAAGAGACAGAGAATGATACGATCCCAGCCCTGTGCGAGAACATTTTGTGTGTGTGTGTGTGTGTGGGGAAGATAAGGAGTGTGTACTTGTGTGGTCCGGGAGGGCATGAGGGAGAGAGATTGAATGTGGTACACAAATAGCTGTGTGAAAGTGACGTAAGTCTTCCGGTGCCTTTGACAGTAGTGTTGTATTTGTTGGATAAAGCATGAGTAGAAACAGCGTTACTCTAAACTCCAAAATCTTGTCAAGTGAGCCAGAAGAATAAAGGCGTGTGACGATATGAGATAATTGCAGAAAAATTGATATCAATGTTTATAATGGCGGTGAATGACTAATGAATGGTAGCACGCTGGAAAACAACACTTACTGTTTTGCGTTTTCGTGCTAAATTTTAATAGCTACCAACATAAATCATAAACTACCAACCGATAAATCAGCATGATGATACTATCATCCAGTATGAGCTAATCCCAGATAAATTTATTATTTATAATAAAGGGCAGAAATGAATGAATGATAGAGCCTCAAACCATGTAATGAATGCTGTCATTGCATAGTTTGGCCACCAGAGGACACACTGCAAATCCACTACTGTAGTAATATGATTGACTTTTATCAAAACTGCAATATATTTTTGTTTAAACAAGAATATGTTGCAGGACTGCATTGACATTGTTATCTTAGTGAGGACTCGTACTTCAGCCTTCAGACTTTAATTTACAAGATCGTTCTGATGGTACTTAAACTCACAATAGGTTCAGTTCCACCGCTGTCATCGCTGACAGCCCGTATCGCGCAGTCTTAGCGTTTAATTGTCCTTTGCTCCTTCGGCAGTTTCACCCGCTTCTGCACAGATTCGACTTCTTTCCACCAATAGCACAGCTGATGCTACTTAATCAGCTAATTAGCAAATATAGGACCAGCGCGCGACAGTGCAGGAGATACGGAAAATGTGCAGAGCGGTGGGCCGTGAGGACCGGGATTGGGAAACGCTGGCCTAAACCTACCATCTTTGCTTACCATCTCATATTCAGTGCTGAGCTTTCTGTGCCAGTCGGTTATTTAGTCCTCCGCTTATGTCCATAACCGGGTTATCTGCCAGTATCCTACAGCAATTTATCCAGCCGGTACCTAACATGCTAGCTAGTTGTCAATAATTAGCATGCTAGTTATCGCTGTTCTCATTTTGACTTGAGAGCTTGAATAATACAAATAGATAAAAGCATCTCCACTGGGCAATTAGAGTAACTGCCTGCGATATGGGTGGCGGCTCGTCGTCAGCTGTATTTCTCCAAGTGACAAACGGCTCTCTGGCTGTTATTAATCGTTTTTTGTCGAGTTAGCTTTTGTTTTTGATATTTCAAAAAATAAAACAACATTGATGTTTGAATAAAATGCTGTGAGGCTAGTTAATCTGGCCCGAAGACACTGATCGTACATTATTTGTCCTGCGTAAGTTGGCCGGTCTCGTTGGCTTGTCAACAAATACATCGCAGACATTGCCACACAAGTTTTGCAGCAGTTGTTGCCATAGGTAACACCGTATCTTGTCTTGCATTCAAACCCAGCCAGCAATCTATATAGTGTTGCTTAATTAGATACTTACAAAAAATTAAAAAAGTACTTGAAAAAGTAATATTGGAGAATTGTTTTAAGTTGGATTCTTAAATCCTGTAATTATTAAAATTGACATTCTTAATATGATATAATATATGTATTTTATCCATATTTAGTATCGCTAGTTAATGCACGCAATCTGCTATTGTCAGTCTTGTGTAGAACCTTTGCGTTACAATTTGAAAACGCTCCATCCGGCACGCCAGCTGTTGCGGGTAGAGCAGGGAAGGTCTCAGAGGTGCTTTGTGTCCAACAGCAATTTTTGCCACTGCACTGCCGGGACATCCTGTGTGTGTGTGTGTGTGCGGACTTGTGTGTGATTTTTAGAAGCCTGGTTGCTATTTTCTGACCGCTGTGCGCTTGACCTTTGCTGTGCCTGTGTGTGTGTGTTTCAGTTAGGGCGCACCCACTAAGGTGGAGGTGGCATTTCAACCCACTGCCATCGGGTGCGGTAAATCAGTTGCCGGGCAACGGAACGGCAGATCCGCGTTACCAGGTGCACTACGACGCTAAGGGAGGACGGGCGAAGTCTGGCGGGCCTGCCGAGCATCAGAGACATCATGCTGGACGACACCCAGGTGAGGTCATCACACACTCTGGCAGCGGCAGGAGGAGGAGAATGGTGGGAAAAGTGTAAAGTGATGTCATATCTTGACACCTCTGTGGGAAAGGTCAAGAGGTTACTGGTAGTATTTTTGTAGCTCAGTTGGGACAATATGGTGAATTTTAAGAGCTTGAATCGAAAGTGACTGGACTTCTTTTCTTAAATGTGACTTCCACGCAAAAAACCAGTCGCTGGTCGCAAACGAGGTTTCCGAAAAACGAAAGCGCTTATGTTGGCGTGGGGTAAAATTCTTGGATTTTTGTTTTTAGTGTTTTGAAACAGTGAAGGTCTACTGTACTGTTGTGAATAAATTTGGCTGAAAAATCACCCTTTCCATCCTAAAAACGTGATTTCTTGAGGTGAGAGGAATTCAATTCAGCAGAATGTTAAAAGTTTGGTGTTTAACTCGCCTACTTCACATTTACGTAAATCCACTGGTTGACTAGCGTTGAAGATATTTCTGGAATCCATCTTTCGTCTCCCCGAGTTCAGTTAACCTAACGTGCAGGTAGGCTTTTATCCGTGGTTGTAGCAATGCAGCGAGGCTAACAGAATGCAAACGAAGGCGATCAAGAGACGGTTATTTGTGAGTGCGATAGTCAACTTCGACGGCAGATTTCTCCGTTTCTCACTTGGCGTGACAGGAGAAACCCGACTCCTTTGAATGTTGATATCTCAGTCATATGTCGTCCCATTCATTCCATATAGGTATCGTTTTGAAGCATGATTTATGCCCTTTCATGAAAACGTCATAACTCAACTTTGAAAATTTGCGACAAGCGACTGGTTTTACCATGGAGGGTCACAAATTGTCAGTTTCAAGAATTACAACAATTTTAAAGTAATATTTTAATCGCTAACATTCTTAAATGCGCAATAAAGAATCAGACATACGGTCAATATGTTATGATAAACTGTCCAAAATGGACATTTTTTGACAGCAATTTCTTTTCCAGTTGCAGTTGTGACGGGGGAGGAATAGGTCATGATGGACTAATGTTTTGAAATGTTTCAAGAAAGTAATTGTCACTTTTCTTTAATGAATTTTGATTTTAAAAAAGAAAGAAAATGAGTGTGTCTGACAGCATGTTTACATGTATGCGGATATTTTTATACATTTTTTAATGTATTTTTTTTTTTAATATTGCGTTTACATGACATTCAATTTAAAAAATCAGGTTTTTTTCCATCAGTGAATAGCAGGCAACATGCCTAGCGTGGATCACCATACAATTTAAGGTGTTTAAGGCATGTGCACATTAGAACTTAACCCGTCATCCATGGACGTTGTTAGGTCTGTTTTAGAGGGGCTTTAGCCACCATAAAAAGTTCCTAAGCTCTCCATAGGTGATTTTTATTTCTATTTTTCATATAAGAAATTAGTGCAGGTACGCACTTAACACAAACCAGCAAGAATATGAGGGGAAATAAATAATGATAGGTCTACAAGTTATCTGATTAAAATGTTGGATTTTGTTCCCAGTGCGGATACTAGGCAGGTGGGCGGGCATAGGGACCGAGATGGAAGCTGCATGTCATCGCTTCTCGGTTAAGCAAAGGTAACGTTCCTGAGGTCGGCAGCGTCTTCCAGAGAAGGCAGGGAAAGAAAGAAAGTGAGCCAGATAACATGTCCTGCTCAACGCTCTTCAAATAATCAATTAATTGACGAAGGCTACGTAGGTGCGAAGAAAAGAATTTGACTCACGTTACGTCCCTAACCCTAACCACACCCGTAGGGGCTAAACTCACCTATCTTCCAATCCTAGTGATGTCCCTGACGTCATGTGTTTTACTGGTTTACACGTATCCACGGAATCTGGCGTTTTAAAAAAATACGCGTTTGAGGCGGCTGAAACTTCGTTTACGTGTAAAGCCAAACGTATAAAAAATATGCGTCTGTTTACATGTAAATGAACGGCCCAAATGTATTTCAAAAATGTGTTTATAAAAATATCCGCATGCGTGTAAACAGACCCTGAGTTTAGGTGCATTAGTGTATGAATACATTCATTACTGAGGAAATTTGACAGTTGACATTGAATGACCAATTATATTCTGGAGTTGGAATCTCTCCCTCCCTCTCTCTCTCTCTCTCATGCTCTGTCTTTCTCTTTGTCTGCTTGCATGTTTGAATGTATTCGCTCTCTCTGCATGTTAGCCTTCATCTGCTGTCTCTACTCTAGCAAAAACTGTCCCTTCTCTCTTCCTTTTCCTTCACTCCTACGCTCCCCCTGTTCTTGACTCATTCTTCTCACATTCCCTCCACCCCTACGTCTCCTTTCACTCTCTCACTGGCTTTTCTCTCTCTCTCTCTCTCTCTCTCTCTCTCTTCTCTCTCTCCTCTCTTCCTGCTGGCACTATGTTAGTGGAAAACGGATGATGCGGCAGAATATGTGAGTATGGCATGCAGACGAGGTGAGGCGGAACTGAGATTCGGGCCTCCGTGTGCCTGAGTGTGTGTTAGTGTGTGTGCAGTGTTGCATAAACCTGGTTATGAAATCTCCTCGTGAAGGCTTTGCTGCCCTTTGCTTGGTTCTGAATGTGTTCTCTCACAGCCGAGACAGATAAGCATGAGGCAGCGCTTTTCAGCCTGTCAGCCCCGAGTTCATTAGAGCAAGTAGGTCTGAGTGCGTTCTCTCTCTCTCTATCCGTCTCTCTCGGTCTGCAACGGTCTGTACAGACGGACCGTACGCAGCACCTCTGTACTCTAAAGTAATCTTGATCATTAGATCAGAGGCATTGCGAGAGTGAGACAAGATGTAAAAGGAACTCGGAGTAAGACGAGTAAAAAATAGAATTTGAGCAGGAGAGTGAGTGTAAATGAATTCAAGAATGAATCGATGAATGAATGAATGAATGGCTGTATGAGTAAAAGGTGTCTGAATGTTAAAGACTGAGATTGTGGATATGTATTGTCTTCCTAGACCACAAAATGACCACAAAAATGAAAACAATATAAATATAAATCAATGAGGCCCAACTTTAATAAAAACATTGATATAAAATGATCGAAACGCCATAATAACAGGAATTTCGAATTAAACTTGTTATTTCAGACACAACTGCCTTTCTACAGCAAAATGAGGAGATGAAATCCATTGCTGTTACGTCGAGTGATCAGACACAACATTAAAACTTTGATTATCTCATTACAAAGCCATAATTGCCATGGATGATTAGACCAGAGTTGCACGTGTCATGGTGGATAATTTTAGCAGGGTTCCACATAGACATAGAAAGATGCTCAGGGATCTCTGATAATCTCAGAGAGACAGGACCTCAGTTTTGCATCTCATTCAATGGAGGGTGGCATTTTTACAGTGTCTTCACTCAGCTCACAAGATTAGTGCCTCCAAATTTCTCAGATCTCAGTCCAATCTAGTGTTTTTGGGATGTGCTGTAAAAATAAATCTAATCCATTTACAAAATTTAGCAGACCCTGCTTTCTAGAGCAACCACGTCCTAATTAGAGGGATACTAGTTTTTTTGTTGGGAACATTTGGGTTAGGAGCCTTGGTTTTAGGCTCTTCTGGGATTCAAACCCCAATATTATGGTGACCAACACAGAGTGAAGAGAGAGGAACCTAAAATAGCATAAATACAGAGTTGCTCACCATAGATTTGGGGGTTCGTATCCCAGAACGGTCTCAAACAGCCTAAACACAGAATTGGTCACCATAATATTGGGGGTTTATATCCCAGATGTACCTAAAACAGCCTAAACACAATGGTGGTCTTTAGTAGATTGAGGATTTGGAATCCCCAGTGTACCTGAAATAGTCTAAACACAGAGTTGGTCACCATAAGATTGGGGGTTCATGTCCCATAAGAGCCTAAAACTTCCTTTGGACCCTTGAGCAGGACCCCTAACCCCACTTTGCCAACAACTGCAGAGCTCAATCTGTGGAGGCACCACCTGGAACATTTAGGACTTCATGGATCTGTAATTGTAAGCCAGACACTGTAGGACACCTCCAGAGCTCTTGAGTAGTTTAAGCACTGGAACGACGTACACAATATCGGGCAGGTGGTTTTGATGCTGTGGCTGATCAGCTTTTCACTGGGACCAGGACCATGTCGTACTGCGTAAGAATTGTATTAACATCATGATTATAGCAACATTCTCATGGCTCTGCTCGATGGCATGGCCAAAAGGGGGATGCAAACAGGCTCACTGCTTTTTGATAGGTCAAAATGTAGACACGAGAACAGACGGAACTGTCTGTGCTATTTGTGAGTTTATTAAGAGAAATTGATGGGAACAACAGGGAAATTGATTTGGGCAGAAGATAAGACTGAGTGAGAGTTATCGAACGCTGTGAGTGCGGTATGTGGAGTGCGGAGGTGTATCAAGACATGGCTAACAAGTTAACTGCGTTGGATATTCATCACACAGCTTAACAGTGAACACAAACGGGATTTGTGTGAAAAAAACAGCTCAAATGATAGTATACAAAATTAAAGACCACAACTTTAAAAGTTGCTCTGATAGAAAAACGTAGGAGTAAGCAAGTGTCTTTGTGGTTCACGTTGCTGTCGCACTGCAAACACGTTAACAACACCGTTACATGGCGGAGCCTTATCCTTACTCAATGGAAAATTAAAGCATGATACAACTTCGGTATCATCCTGATGCAATTTAGCTATGCCGCGGTTCTTGTGTTCCTTTGGAAACGTGCCATAAGATGCAATCTGGAAGGTCATTTGTGGTCATAGGTTTTGTGTGCACATTTAAGATGGCTGCGGTGTGAATGAAGCTGATGGTTGATGGATATTATCAATGAGCTAATATGCAACTGTGTGTGTGTTGTAGGAAACGATAGTGGGAGGCTTGCAACCTGAGACCACCTACTCCATTACAGTAGCCGCCTACACAGTTAAAGGAGATGGAGCACGCAGTGCGGCGAGGACGGTCAAGACTCCCGCAGCATGTATGTGTCAACCACGGAGAGAGTGTGTGTGAGTGAGTGTGTGTGTGAGAGAGACTATGAAGGAGGGAGTCTGTGTGTGTATATGTGAGAGAAAAATTCTGTGTGTATGTATTCTGGTGGGTGTGGGTGTGGGGGTGTGTGCCATCTGGGTCTTCGTGTATGCGTGTGCCGACAGTCCTCATCAAGGTTACTTGCCTTTTCTGTGCCGTTAAAGGCAGCAGGACACGACAACGATTGACATTACAGCACACGACCTGCACAGCTGTGTCAGGCTTATCCATGGCAGTCACACGGGGCACACTGTAAAATTGGCTTTTTTGCTATTTTGTAAGGTTTCTTAGCTTTGAGTGTATTGGTTGAGGCAAGATACAGTATCTTGTCACACACACACATACACACACACACACCATGTCCTTAATCCTCAGGGCCTCAAAATACTCGTGACGGTTGGCAACCTGGGGACTTGGAAATTTTGCTTAGATAAGAATTTGAATTAGGGGTCCAAGCATGTAGTCTTGCTCAAGGGCTCAGTGATATAAATGTGCTTGTTGGCTACACTTATGACAGCATTCGGTGTACGCTGTAAAAAAAAAAATCATGCAAACAGGGGATGCTATACCTGTCAAATAACTGTAACTCTGAATCTGCATATTTGTTGCTAAGCCTCTCTGTTGTGCCTCCATGCTCGGACCCTGCTAATCACCTGCGATAGATAAAACAGATATTATTCTGTTTGTCCACAAAGGCTGCCAGCATCTAGATGCTTCCTTCCCCTGGATCTGAGATTAAAGTGTGGGCTGCTTTTGACCCAGACAGACTGAATGTGACGCACAACTTTGAGCATGGGGTAAATGACGTGAGCAGACTGACGAAGAAGTTCTAAGTGCTTCTGAGGGAAACAGACAAGGCTGCTGTGATAGCAATCTGCCAACAGTACTGCGGTTCCAAGTTCACGGTAGAAAAAGGAAAACGTCAAATTGGGAACAATACAGACATTTGCTGAGATTGTAACCTGTTCGCTGAAAAAAACTGAGATATTTTCAGATCTGGAAACTTTTTCTATACAGTATATCCTGCTGGTCAGTTGCCGTTGGCAACGCAGTTCACAAATTGCTCCCAGTGCTGAGGTTCCTATTTGCTCGGTGCTGCAAACAATAAGAGGGAACATTGTATGTTGGACTGTCTAAAATCTAAACTTGCCAGAGCTAACTAGCACATCTCTCTCTTTCCTTCAGACCCTGACCCTCCGTCCTTATCTGTCCTTCTCATAAACAAGACTTCCGCCATCATATCCTGGACTCCCCAACCCTCTTCTGGCCCTGCGTCGGATGTCCTCGGCTTCAGTTTGACCTATGGCCTCAAAAACAACACCCCGTCTTTCTCCATCAAACTCAGACCCACTGAGCGCTGGTTCAACGTCTCTGACTTGCTTCCTGGTTCCACCTACGTCTTTTCACTCTCTACCAGGGGGCGCTCCGGTTATGGCGAAGAAGCCCTGGCGGAGCTCAGTGTGCCTGAGTACCCGCCTAGCAGCTTCCCCCTGCTTTCAGAGAGTGCCAATACCTCCTGCTGCTCGCTGGCCTTGGCTTGGCTTCCACCAGAGTCAATCCAGAAAGACGGCACCCTCTCCAGCTACACACTAGCCTACGGCGAGGCGGGAAGCCCCCAACCGGAGCGAGAAGTGGCACTGGCGGCGACAGAGAACAGTTACACTGTCCATGGGTTACACCCGGATCGGGAGTACTACGTCAGAATCCGGGCACACACCAGTGCTGGGCCGGGACCATTTGGCCCAGAGGTGCAGTATCGAACGGCACCTTTTGACACAGGTATGGCAAAACCTTCCCCGGACCCCTCTTGAAACCCCCTCAACCCGGATGAGAGAACCACCACAACCACTACCTCCACCTTCACCAACTACCTCCACCTTCAACCCTCCCCAACTGACTTGACTGGGGACACTTTAGTGCGTGACACACACTCGATTTGAGGGGGTCGGACAAGGCTGGGGCAGATTAGAGCAACACACACACTCAGGTAATGTTGAGCCTCGTTGCCAAGAGCGATGACAAAAGGTAGGTGACGAGATTAAAGCGGATAAAGTTGGAACCAGGATTCAAGGCTACTACGGTAAGTCAGCAACGGTAGGGATTTTTGCAGCCTTCTCTCCTTCCCTTTTTCTCCTTTTATTTTAAATCCTCTTCAACTCCCCCATCCCCACTCCAGTATGTTGTGTGGCACAGCAGTGTTTTTTCCCATTTTTCACTGACCCACACCCACACAAACACACACACTTTTACTGGCTATCTCTGTCCGTGTCCACCCGAATGGTCTAAACTCGTCTCCCGAAAAAAGGGACGGAGAGATCTAGGCCAGCTCTCGCTGGAACGCCGCCACAGCGACATATGCGGCCCTCCCTCTCTGACCAACTGCTACCGTCATGATTGCACCTTCTCCGCTTCCCAGAATTCCCCGGCGTGGCCGCCCGGGCAGGACGGGAGATGGCAGGAGGGAGCCCACGCGAAGCCCTGATCTCTGCGTTGGCTCCCTCCCTCCTTCCATCCCTCCCACCGTTTCCTCGCTGACATGGCCGCAGTTCACTTTGATTAATGGAGGGTAATTTGCTTTTCTCTGTTTTGTGTGTGTGTCTGTGTTTGCGTTTGGACAGACGTGCCCAGAAACTTCTCTGTGAATCTGGCTACCAAGACCAGCGTGTTGTTGACGTGGGAGTTTCCCAAGAGCAGCTCCCCCTATCGCTTCACTGTGAGTAATGGAGAACTCTTTTGCCACATTTTGTTTTAAATATGATAAGGTTAAGAAGATATCGACTAATTATTGGCCGACCTGTACTTCAGACGTCTTCGGATTGCATCCTAACCTCCCAGTAGCCATGAGTTGGTATAGAGGGAGCTATAGAGCAACCCCTGGGGAGCAGTCCTTGGGGATGGTAGCTTGCTTATGAGTACCTCAGTGGTACCTTTACCTGTCCAGGACTTGAACTGGTGACCTTCTGATGACAGGGCCAACTCCTTAACCATTATACTACCAACTGCCCCAAATATAGAATAGCTCAAAGATGGTGGTCTAGTGGTCAGGATATTCACCTCTAGATCAGGAGGTTGTGGGTTCGAATCCGACCTACAGCACTACCATCATTAGGTCCCTGAGAAAAACCCTTAAGGTGGGAATGTGAGTGTGGTTGTGTGAGTGTGTGTGGCCTACAATGTGTTGGAGCCTGCCCAGGGTTGGTCCCTGCCATGTGCCCATAGTTCCCAGGATATGCTCCAGCTCCCTGCAATCCCAATAGGGATTAAGCGGTTCGGATAATGAAGGAATGAATGAATTTCAAAACAACAACACACTGACTGATGTGACTTATGGAAAGAGTAATAAAGCGCTAGACCGAACATGCGCCCCCAAGTGTCTGTATTGTTGAATTTTGCCAAAACGAGGCCACCTTCGAGGATGTTGCTCACCAGGAAGCTTTTTTGACAAGCTTTATCATTTTGTCGAGATATATTTAAGATTTCTTACTATGACTTTTACATCGATTTTTTTTGGCATGAACGTTAATGGCACGATTTTCTGCACAACGTCAACCACAGGTGGAATACAACCGCCAAAAGATGGAGGTGGACGCTAGTCTGAGAAAAGCCGTGATCCCCAACCTCCTTCCCGACACCGACTACGATTTCAAAATCACCAGCCCCGAGGGCAACATGGGCGGCTTGAGGCACCGCATCCACGCTAAAACCTCGCCCCCCATCCTCATCGACGCCCCCAAAATTGACCACAACCGCGACACCGAGACCACCATCACCATCATCCTGCCCTCACTGGACAGCAAAATCACCGTCAGGTATGTGTGGAAGACACACGCATGCACACCCTCTGATCCACCTCGAAACAAAGCCGTGCTTTACACATGAGGCTGAGATTTACACACATTACTGCAAACACTCAAGGACGGGGGAAAAAACGTGTGTAAATCATACAAAAGCCCACTTCCAAGGTGCACTCACACAGGTTTAACAGACACTCGGGGCCACCGAAACACATCTGCCCACACATACATCAATCATGGATGAGTACACACACACACACACACACACACATAAGCAACAGAGTGCACATTTACACGCGATGTTTCTTCCCGTTCCTGCTACTTTAATAATTCAGGCTCAGGGTCAGTTTGTATTGCTTGCTGCTTCCAGTCTGGTTGCTGAGCTGAGCAGTAAAATCGTAAACGTGTGTCACACACGTTCATTTCCTACAATTTGTAGGAGAAACAGTCGAGGAATTTCGAAAGCTTCATAATACAGTACTGCACATATCGAAATGCAGAGCTGAACGTAGGAGCAAATTTGTTCATCTTTAGTTAAAAATGTGAATTGTAACATTTTAAACTTTGTTAGCGCTTTTAAGATCAAAACTATGGACCCCCTAGAGGTCAGGATGGGCAAAATTTTTTTTGCAATTGTTTTATGTTCCTTTGCAAAACATTGGCATTCTCATGCAATAATTTTGGGTTCCCATGCAATAATGTTGCGTTCTCGCACAATACTTTTTGCATTCTCACGCAAGGGTTTTCTATTCCCATGCAGTAGTTTTGACTCCTGTGCAGTATTTTAAGGTGTTTTCACATATAGTCCTCTTTAAAAGAACCGAACTCAGTCCTCTAGAAGTGGTCCAAAAAGTGGACCAACAGAAAGGGAACTCGGTTCTTTTTATGTTTACACTGTGAGTTCATTTGAAAGGGGACTCGGTTCTCTTTCTGGTCCACTTCAGCTCAGATGGGGCCTCAGTCCTTTTTCTGTTCATACTTAATTCTAATGGAGCTCTCAGACCTTTACTGCTTTGCATTCTGGGTAGTTTTCACTTTGGACAAAAACTGTCAAAGCGAACCAGGAGCACTTTGTGTTCCTAAGGCGCGAGTTAAACGAACCGTGCCGTGGACTTATAGCGGAAGTGGACCAGAAAGAGAACTAAGTCGCCTTTCAAACGAACTCACAGTGTAAACATAAAAAGAACCGAGTTCCCTTTCTGTTGGTCCACTTTTCGGACCACTTCTAGAGGACTGAGTTCGGTTCCTTTAAAGAGGACTAAATGTGAAAACGCCCTCAGTCTCCTCATATTAGTTTTGCGTTCCCACGCAATAGTTTTCTTTACCTCAAAATAGTTTATGTTCTCGTGCAGTAGTTTGGGATTACTTCACAATGGTTTCGCATTTCATCGCAACACTTCTCTTGCTATAATACTGCTTTCTGACACAATGGTTTTGAGTTGTCTCGCAGCTGTCCCAGAATTTTCACGGTAGTTTTGCATTCCCTCACAGTAGTTTTTTAATGCTACTACTAATCTGCTGTAACGTGATGCCAGGGATCATCTTATAGGCCTCTATTTTGAAGATGGCGTTAGTTATACAGATATTAGTCTACTAATTAATGATAGTTATGGCGGTGTCATCAGCAAAACTTCTTAGAGCGAGACATTACTGCTATCCATTTTAAACGTTAAAAAATATATCTTATTATTATTATTAGCAATTAAGAGCCATATCTTAAACATGACAAATAAAATCTTAGAATTCTGTCCACTCCAGGCTCATTATAACCCGTGTTAAATTAATCACTGATTGTATTTACATAATGAGGGAATTAACATACCTGAGCTAATTAAGGTTGTGTTTGCTGAAATAACAACCTTTTCCTGCCCATGTGACAACAAAACCAGTGCTGATTATCATATTTCAAGCTTTTTAGGATAATTATTCGAAAATTATTGTTAGTGGGTTTTATGGTGCTGTAAAAATGGTAGGATACTTGCCTCCAGATCAAGTTGTAGGTTCAATTCCAGCTGTGTCCTCCCTCTTGCATTACCACCATTCGCACCCACCATGGGGGTGGGAGGCTGATGGTGTTTCCATTTCAAAATCAATCAGCTGATGACACTTTTCCTAACTTAGCAACAAGCACTGAGAGAAGCGGCAAGAAAGCGCTCAGGAGGTGAGGTTTTGACCACTCTCAGTGCACAAAACCTGTTTGCAGGACACAGTCCCTAAAGCAGTCAACTCTTGTAGTCTTTTTGTGTTGCATAGTGCCAGTGCAGGTGATGCAGACACTCTCGAGCGGTGATAAAGGTGTAATTGAAACTATTGTGAGTTTATTTACCGTCAGAATGATCCTGAAAATATAGTTTGAAGTCTGAAAAACTACAATGTTGCTTTAATGACTTAATGAGTTGAAATAATTAATATATCCACTTTGATTTTACTTGAAACATGAACCAGATGGAATTTTTTGACAATGTAGTTGATGAAGAGGCTGCTTTCAATGTTGGGAGACTTTGGGCTTCAGTCTCAGACCCAAAAAAAATAATAATACGATATGGAGATTACACATAAAAATGACATAATCATGGAATAAACGTGCCTGAGCTAATTGGGGTAGAAGCGATGTGTCCTGTTTCAACTCAACTTACCGTCTATAATCCTGAAACTGACGCGAGTAATGCTTGAGAAATGTCGCGGCTTTAAACTGATCATTACTGAGCGTTCTAAATATGGTTGGTTGGTGATAAGTTGACACGTAGAGTGAAGGTTTCAGCATGAGTGGAACGCACCTGTACGGGCGAACGGCTCATAACCCGCCGTGACGTTCGGGCGGCTCCTCGGGGAGCGCGGGGCGAAAACATTCATTAGCAGAGGCGTCGGCGCGACCGTAAGCCTGGTTAATGAGGGGCTGGAGCAACCGCTTCACCACGTGATGTCTGTGTGTCCTCAGGAACATCTACGTGGTGGTGGTGCCTCTGAAGAGAGGCAGGGGGGTCAACCGGCACCTGATGAGCCCCGACGAGATGGACTTGGAAGAGGTAGGTGGACGCCGTCAGGACGTTTGACCTTCGATCACTGACTGCATGCACGGATTCTGTGTCAGAACTGTTGTGTGGTACTGTTATTAAGTGATGGATTGGAAGATGTGACTAATATGGCAAATATTTTGTCAGAAAACTCACGCATGTTGCCCTGGTTATTAAACTTTGCTTTTATACTGTCATTTTAAAAATACATACCGTAAAAATATAGGATTTTTAAAAAGCAAATAACATGAATAGCTCTTTTTGGAAATATTTAGGCAGCCTAGAATGGTTAGGAGAATGTTGAAATTTTATTACAATTTAAAACATGATAAGCTGAAAACTGGGTTGAACCATCCTTCGTTGAACTTAATCCCCTTAATTCTGAGAATTTCTGCTCTATCAGACCAACTTCTCTTGTAGATTCGCCTTTTAAAATGTTTTTTAATGAAACATCGAACATATTGGTGCATGATTGAAGTTTTATTTAATTTGATTGATTTCTTTTCGAGTGCTGTGAAAGTGTATTTTAGTCTTTAAGGGGCACAAATCCCTCTGAAGGGTTTGTACAGCAACAAACGTGGCTTGCCTGACTGAGAACATCAGTGCCCTATAGAGCCCATTATAGAAATAATCAGAATAACAGTTAAACTTGACTTTTTCACCGCCATGCTGCTGATGCCACAGCCAGAACCAATTGGGAATCATGCTTTCGTTATCTTGGAAGCAAAACAAAAAGGTGACATTGCCCAAAAAAACACAACAACAAAAATCCAGTTCCTAGTGGCACATGGAACTTGACACTGACTGCTGTGTGAGTGGGGAAAGCATGGCAGCTTCAGATAGAGTAAGATGTCATTTGTCATTTTGTGTTGTTGCCATGACAGATTTTGACTTAACTGTCGCTCAGCTTCCTACTTTTTCTCCACCAAAAAGTAAAAATGCTCTACTTTCCAAATCCGGCGTCCTACCCAGCAACTGGTACTAGTTCTGGAACCATTTTAGCAAAACGGAGTGGCAGAGTTGCTGGCCTACAATACGGGAAATTCGAGACCGCAAGCGCTAATGCGTGTTTACAACGCAAATAATGTAATTAATGTGTTTTTACGCAATTACTTCAGTTTTTGTGCATGGAATTACTCAGAAATAATGAATATAATGTCCAGTATGTTGAAAGTCTTGTGATTCTGACGGTATGTGTGTGGTTTCTGTAAGGGATTATAAGTTATTAATTAATCAATAACGCAAAATGCCTGCGTCTGTCTCAGAGTTTTCATAGTAATATTCTCAGAGTTGTGGTCTCGGCTGGTCTCCAATTAAAATCCAGAGTCCTCTTTGTCCGAGTCCTTGACAAGACCAAGAGTACAAATACGACCGAGTCCGAGACTAGACCGAGACTTTCAAAAACTGGTCTCGAGATCAAGACCGGACTCGAGTACTACAGTACTAATGTCTAGATGTGTATTTTTGACCTTTTGTTGTAGAGATGCACGATAATATCGGAATCATATTAGAATTGGTCGATAATTGCTTTTTTTAAGTCATCGACATCGGACCGATGTTTTGATTTAGTTGATATTTTTAACCAATATTTTATGATGCATTTATTGTACGTGGGACAGGTAGCGCTTGTGCCAGGCGTCTGAGGTGGGATTGTGTACGTCCCACGCCTTTTGTCTTAAAGTGTATCTTATTTTGTGCCAAAATTCTGAGCATGCAGTGGAACGTTTGCGAGCAAAATCTCTTGTCTTTACACACAAAAAGTTTTTAACTAAATTACATGTTTGCTTTACTTAGTGAATGTGAGCTCGCACATGGGCTGTGTCCCGTGCCACGTACTGACGCACTTAATAGTATGGTCGGTAAGGCACTTTTATCATACTTTCCTATGGGGTAGTATGCATCTCAGGAAATAGCATATTTGTTCTCTACACACTAGGTAGTGCACATGGGCAGTTACACGCACCCTATTGGACTTGGTACACCACATGGGGCGGGAAGTGACTTTTTCTTAAAATGTTAAATTGTTGCTAGACTTGGTACTATATTAGCAATGTAAGAACTACGGCGTTATTTTTTGGCGCGCAAAATGTCTTGCCTTTACGCGCTCAACTCTGCCTGCGCTCGCCCTCCACTCTGCCTTCTTCATCTACATCGGTTGATATAAGCATGAAAAATATCGGATATCGGTATCGGCCAGTAATTCCCATATCGTGCATTCCTACTTTATTGATTGCAGCAAACCCCAAATAACAAAAAAAAATTTGTCTGCGGTCAAATCTTTTAATTTTTCTAATAAGGATTCATCTCGTACAGTGAACTTAGAGTTGAAAAACAAGTCTGGAAGCCTGCTATTGCCATGACCTTTGTATCCATGTTTGTTTATAAACTTCTGACCGCCTCTAACTGTATGTCATGATGGAAGAATTTCAGAATAATTTTGAGTTACACTTGTGGCCCCGACCGTGTTTCTGGGCTACGGTATTTTGCTAATCCCCGGCTTTTGAAGTAGGTCGGAACTAGGTCTGCAGATCCTAATTTACTAGCCCATCGCCCTGTGGCGTGGTGATAATTAGGTCCAGTCCGAGTCCTTGGTGACACTGTATTCCAGTTATAGCTGAGAAAGGGCTCCAGACTCGTGGGTGGAAATCCCCTGTCAGGACAGGCTTGCTCGGAGCTGAGTGATGAAGGTGCTCAGCGGAGTTAAGTGCTGGCCTGGCAGGACCGGCCGCTGGGGGACTTAGCGCTGGACGCCCTGTCAGTCTGCTGCACATTTCAGCCCGTGACAGGCTAACGGACGTAGCGAAGGAGGTGTGAACTCAGCCCGCAACGAGCGCTTGGTGCACGCAAATCGCCGGTCAATTACTCCCTTGAAGCGAGAGAGGGAGCAAGAGGGAGAGAAAGACAGGCGCTCGCGTTTTGCGGAAAATGAC
Organism: Distichodus sexfasciatus; assembly: GCA_032718565.1. Taxonomy (NCBI): domain Eukaryota; kingdom Metazoa; phylum Chordata; class Actinopteri; order Characiformes; family Distichodontidae; genus Distichodus; species Distichodus sexfasciatus. The sequence continues at coordinate 3,557,233 of JAVGVS010000027.1, read as the reverse complement.
AGTCCGACGTCTCCGCAGAGCTTCTGATTTGAACGAGTAACGAAATTGGTGATAAAACGTTCTCTGGCTCAGACAGGTCGGTTTGAAATGTGCAGACTGTCTACTCGAGGATTTCGTGGGGAAAAACATTTTGAGTTTGTCAAGAAAATGTATAGTTTAGGAGGAATGAGTCAAACACAGTTCTTATACTGAAGTAGACGTAGTTAAATTACTAAAATATTCAGTGAAAGTGAGTGATTATTTGTCATTGTGAACACACCACAGCACGGCACACAGTGCACCACAACCAAATGTGACCTCTGCGTTTGACCCATCCGTGAAGGAGCAGTGGGCATCTAACATGGCAGCGATTGGGGAGCAGTGCTTGGGGTCTGCACCTTGCTCATGAGTACCTCAGCGATTTGAACTGCCGAGCTTCCGATCACTCGCCGAAAAACTCCCAAACCGTTGCGCTACCAACTGCCGCTATCAACAAAGCATGCTGTTTGCCTGTCACCTTGTCAGCATTGAAGCGTTTTGAATTGAGTCGTCTCCTCTCAGCTGTTGAAGGACATAAGTCAGAAGCAGCGAGACCCTCGACAGCGGCAGGTGGACCTACGGAGGGCCTACATCACCGCCCGCTTCACGCTGCCCACATTGCCCGCCTTCTTCACCCTGGGGGACCAGCTGGACTATGGCGGCTTCGATAACCGAGCTCTCGAACCGGGCCAGGAGTATGTCTTCTTCTTCCTCGCAGAGCTCAACTCCACCACTGGGGTAAGAGACTGGAAAGTACTCAGGAAAAGTGTGTGTGTGTATGTGTGTGAGAGAGAGCGATAACGAGAGAGATAAAGAAACGTAACCATTTCTAGCTGTGTTCAATTTTCTCCAGCTACTTCCTCATTTCAAAATAACCTTCTAGGTTAATGCAGTTTTACCTTCTGACTTAATGTGATATTCAACATGAGAAACTGTATTAAATCCATATTTAGGCAGATATCATATTTACTGACGTTCTGTATTAGCTTCTAATATTTATTCATTAGGATTTTTGATAATCTAGAATTGGATCTAAATCTTCCTATCTAAATCTTACATTATTTATAATGGCAATGTCATTTACTGAACACAATCTCAGCTTTTTGTAACATTTTATAGTTGCCATATGCTTTCCATTTACGAGATGTTCGTCCATCTTACGGCAGCCGTCATATTTAGGTCACGAAGGTGCAAAACAGCGGCCACAAAATATCCAGCAATTAGTCTCCGTGTGGGTGTTGGTGGCTTAGTGGTAGAACACTCGCCTTTGCACCAAGATGTTGTGGGTTCGAATCCGACCTCTGGCGTTACCAACATTGGCTCCCTGAGCAAGACCCTTAACCCTAAGTTGCTCTCAGGGGAACTGTCCCTGACATTAGGAAATGTAAGTCGCTCTGGATTAGAGGGTCTGCTAAATGCTGTAAATGTAATGCTGACCAATCACTTCACTGGAAACTGATCCAAACTGATCACATCATATGTTAAACTCAACAAGCCACAGTCCACACTCCTCAAGACCAAACTCACCGTTTTACTGGCTTGTAGAGTTGTTATTATGTAGAGACATTCTATGGCTTAGTGCTGTGAATTATTTGATAACCAATAATGCATTTTTCAAAATTTATTTTGTTATAAAATGAAGAAATACTTTTTTAAGCCGATTTGGCCCATAAAATGAGCTGCTTTTGGCCTTTCTGGAAGAGAACTACATTTTTGTGCACGATGGCGTTCCATATGAGAGTCGCCAGCGCTAACGTATTGTTTTGTCCAGCTGGGAAGACTGTGACTACAGGAAGAGCTTGTAATTGTGAATGCAGCAGTGACCTCGTGTGTGGCATATTTGAGACCTCACGTGTTTATGTGTTCAGAAGATGTTTGTGGCCAGCCCCTACTCCGAACCCGTCATCGCTCCCGACTCGGACCCTCAGCCGCTGGACGCGGGGGACGGCCTCATCTGGGTGGTGGGACCCGTGCTGGCCGTGGTCTTCATCATCTGCATCGTCATCGCCATCCTGCTCTACAAGAAGTATGTGATTTTTTAAAATATATAGTAGAATTCCTACGTGTTCTAAAGAGGGGAGGGGGAAAAACTGCATGTGTGTGATAGAGACGGAGAGAGCGTGAGTGACAGAGGAGGAGAGAAATGGGCTGGAGAGGGGAAAAGTACTAGATTTAATACATTAATTTGAGAACATACAGAATATAACATATCATTTACACAAAAATGAGAGCAATCAAGATAAGATTCTCAAGCAAGAGATTGCAGCTCTGCTCAAAAATGACACCAATAGCTGCAAATTTTTCTTTAAATAAAGCGGACTTGCTTTTACAAATATTTGTCATTACTCAGGGTGAGTTCAATGGTTTGTCGTCAACACTTACTGACACCAGATGAATGAAACACTTTAACTTTTATGTAGTACAGTAAGGCTGTAGTAAAGTTGCCCAAAATAAAACCGTGTGATTTAGAGCCTGTTTACAAGTGTGCAGATATTTTTATAAACACATATTTTTTATACTTTTGGGCCTTTTATTTACACGTATCCACAGAATCCAGCATTTTGAAAAATCTTCTCTTTAGAGGACGTTTTAAAAAATATGCGTTTGAGTTTATTAAAACTCTGTTTACACATTGGCTCAAAACTCCCCAAGAACCACTTAGTTCTGTTATTTTTGAAGAGTGTACAGTGAGGTATTGCTATGTAAATGTGAATGAGAGAGATTTTACACTTTTGGAAAAGATACAAGAGATAAAATTTCTGCTTGTCAAATGTAATGATTTTTTAAAAATAAGTTGAATAAGTAACCAAATAAGTTTTTGTATTTTATTAGCATTGGTTATTTCTAATAAGCCAAAAAAGGAAGTGTGTAATGATACATTTAAGTATCTAAAATATTCTAAGAGCAGAATTCTCAACTTTTTCTCTGTAACGAAAATGCATTTCTTTGTCGGAATGTTTTGTAAAGGTATGAATGTTTTTGAGACCCAATTTGCCCCGTCGTGGCTGACAAACAGCAACACAATTAACCCCGCACCATCCACTCTCACCTGTAGTTTGATTTCTGACCAAAAAAATTGAATCTGCCTCGAATAAAGGCGCTATTACGGAGCGAGGGAGACAACGAGCGAGCTGTGATTAAATATGAAACGAGTTGCTATTCTGGTGACCAAAGATAATAGTATCAGGAAGGGAGGGAGGGAGGGAGGGAGAAAGATGAAATGATTGGAGGAGATAATAGAGTCGTGGCCAAATGGTTATTAAATAAAAAAGAGTGAAAGAGCGGGAGCACCGCGCGTCTGTAGAGGAATGTAACCGTAAAAACGAGGCACCAGTTCGTTTAATTCTCTTTTATTGAGAGTTTAAAAAAAACAATTACGCCGAACGAATAGCTGCAATGACCTTGGCCACTAGGCCCTCTCTCTCTCTCTCCTCCCAGCCTTCATCCCTCCGTTTAGTGCGGAAGCGTTGGGCCCCCAGGGGCCGCAGTTAAACGCTCCCCGATGCAACTGGCTCTGCTCTTATCAGCAGGAGGTGTCATGTAGCCGGCGCATACAAATGCAAAATATTGATTTTCCCTCTCTCTCTTTTTACCTCCCTCTCCCTGTTCCCTCTCTCACTGTCGTTCTTTCTGTCTTCCTAAATTCTTCCCGCCTTTTCCTGTCTGTCTTCTTCCCTCGCTCTCACCTGGTTTGTCACTCCTGTCGCTGGGCTTCCTCTCGGTCTCTCTCCTTGTCTGTCTCACTCTGTTTCACTTTCTCTCTCTGTTTATCTGTCAATTTCATTGTTTCACCCTTTCATTCTTTCCGCTGCTCTCTCTCTCTCTCTCTCCGTTCTCTCACACTCCCACTCTTTCTCACTTTCTGTCTACATCTCTACATCTCACTTTTTTGTTTTCTGTCCTTACCTTTCTCCATCTTATCTTTGTTGTTTCTCTCTTTCTCTATCGTTTTTCTCGTTTGTTTTCTGATCTTTTATTCTTTGTCTCTTTCTGCTCGCTCTCTCTCTTTCTTTGTTGCCGTTCCCTCTCTCTTTGTCTCTCTCTCACTTGTGTTTATCACTTTCTCTAAATTATTTTTCTGTCCCTCCTTCTTTCTCTGTCGTGTTTTCTGACTTTCTGCTCTTTCTCATTTGTTTTCTGCCCGTCTGTTGTCCTTTCTTTCTGCTCTCTCTCTTGTTGTCTGTACCTTCTCTTTCTCAATTGTTTCTGTTGTTCTGTATGCCATTCTGCTCTCTCTCTCTCTCCCTCCCTCCCTCCCTCTCTCCATGTTTCTCTCTCTCCATCCCTCTCTCCTCCTCTCTCTCCCTCCATCTCTCTCCCCCCCTCTCTCTCTCTCTCTCTCTCTCTCTCTCTCTCCCTCCATCTCTCCCTCCCTCCATCTTTTTTTTTTTTCTCTCTCTCTCCCTCCATCCCTCCCTCCCTCCCTCCCTCCATGTTTTTCTCTCTCCATCCCTTTCTCCTTCTCTCTCCTCGCTTCCCTGCCAAAGGTTGTCTGTTCTAGGGGACTCCAGTAAACCGGACAGGTAAGGCAGCGTTGGGCTCTAATTACTTATGGGTGATTACACTATGTATTCTCGAGGGGAAACTGCTCCAGCAGTCGTTCACACACACACACACACGTACACAAACACACACTCACACACACACACATACACAAACACACACACACACACATACACAAACACACACACACATACACATTACTATCTTTGTGAGGTCCTTCTCATAGACCTCTATAATGACCAAAGTACACCTACACCTACACTCTAATCCTAACCCTAACCTTTAACTCTAGTAACCAAAAGCACATTTTTAATTTCTTTTTAGTTTTCTCAAATAAAATGCCACATTTTCTATAAAAGTCATTTTTCCTCATGGGGACCTCTCAAATGTCCCACAAAAACCCAAAAACAGATAAAATGATTTTAGGGACAAAAGGTCCCCACAATGTGTAAATATATACACACACACACACACACACACACACAGAGGGCTGCTAATGTGGCAGCAGCAGAGTTCTGCTCTGAAAAACGCTATTAATTGCTAGTTTATGGCTGTAGATTGCACATATTGATTCCTCTATGTGAGCCTGTTAAGTCCTTGAGTCTAAAGGTGTGTTTTGTGTGTGTGTGTTTTGTGTGTGTGTATGTGTGTGTGTGTTTATGCTCATTAGTGCCGCAAAGACTCGGAGCCGGGCACTATGCTTACTGAACAATGTCAGCTGGATGGCCCACTACCCCACTGACCCTGTCAAATGAGACGCATCAATCCCAGACGCCAGGGCAAGTCAACACACGCTACACACACACACACACTGGAAGTGTGGCCCTGTGTGGCAAACACGGCAGCGTTCTTGTGTAGATATGTTGGTGAAAATGAGGACGGCCCTGAGGGGTCAAACCACTATGCTCCTGTTACTAAAGAGAAGAAAGACCTGAAGAGCATAATGGAGAGAGAGAGAGAGAGAGAGAGAGAGAGAGAGAGAGAAAGAATGATAGAGGGAGAGAGGAGAGAGAGAGAGGAGAGAGAAAGAAGAGATAGAGGAGAGAGAGAGACAGAGAATGAGAGAGAGAGAGAGAGAGAGACAGACAGATAGAATAGAGATAAGCAGAATGTGTGTGAGAGTGTGAGACAGACACAGATCGGAAAGTGCAGAGTGGTTGTTTGTGAGAAAGCAGAGAGGAGACAAATGGACAGGAGGAATGAGAATGAGAGAGAAGGAGAGGGAGAGAGGAGGGAGAGAGAGAGAGAGAGAGGGAGAGAGAGGAGGAAGAGAGAGAGGAGAGAGAATGATAGGCAAGAGAGAGTGAGGGAGAGAGAGAGAGAATGATAGAGAGAGAGAGAGAGAGAGAGAGAGAGAGAGTGAGTGAGTGAGTGAGTGAGTGAGTGAGTGAGTGAGGGAGAGAGAGACAGACAGACAGACAGATAGAATAGAGATAAGCAGAATGTGTGGAGAGTGTGACAGATCGGAAAGTGCAGAGTGTAAGCGAGCTAGAGAAAGTGAGAGAGACGAATGGATAGAGAAGATAAAGAGCAGAGAGGAAGGATGAAGAGAGTGAGGGAGGAAGAGAGAGATGAATGGAGGTGAGAAGGAGAAGAAGAGAGATGAATGGAGAGGAGGGTGAGGATGGGTGAGCGTGCAGTTTAATTAAGCCTGACTTGCGGCTGGTGCGTGAACATTAACTGAGGTTGATATAAAGGAGAGCGACATAAACACGACTCTGCTGAGAACACACACACACACATCTCCCCTTTAACACACACACTCACACACACACACACACACACATCTCCCCTTTAACACACACACCACACACACACACATCTCCCCTTTAACACACACACACCACACACACACACATCTCCCTTTAACACACACACCACACACACACACACACACACATCTCCCCTTAACACACACACACACACCACACACACACACACACACACACATCTTTAACACACACACACCACACACACACACACACACACCTTTAACACACACACCACACACACACACACACACACCTCCCTTTAACACACACACCACACACACACACATCTCCCCTTAACACACACACACCACACACACACACACATCTCCCCTTAATTACTAACACACTTCACACACACATCTCCCTTAACACAACACACCACACACACACAATACTGAACATCTCCCCTCTTTAACACACACACCACACACACACACACACACATCTCCCTTAACACACTCACACACACACACACACACATCTCCCCAACACACACACACACACACACACACACACATCTCTTTTAACACACACACCACACACACACACACACATCTCCCCTTAACACACACACCACACACACACACACACACACACATCTCCCCTTAACACTCACACACACACACACACCTCCCCTTTAACACACACACACACTCACACACACGCACACACATCTCCCCTTTAACACTCACACACACACACACCCCCCCTTAACACACACACCACACACACACACACACACACACATCTCCTTTAACACACACACACTCACACACACACACATCTCCCCTTAACACACACACCACACACACACCTCCCCCTTTAACACACACACACACACACACACATCTCCCCACACACACACCCACACACACACACATCTCCCTTAACACACACACACATATGCTCAGTCTCATGTACACACAGGCACATCCTGCTTTGAGCTTGGTTTCTCCATCCCTCTCCCTCCATCCTCCATCCATCCCTCCCTCCCTTCCCTCCATCCATCCTCTCCTCTCCCCTCGGGTGCTCCTCTCCTGCTTCCACTTTCTAACAAAATGGCTGGCTCTCAGGATGCAGTCATTTATATCCATAGTTGTAGATCACACCTGCCTAGGGATGAACGTCTAGGACTATCCACCAGCAGCCACCCCCACACTCTCACACACACACACACACACACACACACACACACACACACACACACACACTACCTCTCCCTCACTTCCACTCTACACGCACACAGCACACACACACACACACTCCACCTCTCCCTCACTGCACTCTCACACGCACACACACACACACACACACACACTACCTCTCCCTCACTTCCACTCTCACACGTACACACACACACACACACACACACACACACTACCTCTCCCTCACTTCCACTCTCACACACACACACTACCTCTCCCTCACATCTATATATCTATGTTTTGGTCTGTTTCTTTTTGTCTGTCTTTCTTTCCTTTCTTTTTTCCTTCCTTCCTTCCTACCTACAGTACCTACTGTCTTTTCTATCCTTCCTGTAGCAATGGTACGCAAAAACAACACACAGAAATGTTAGAGAACAGAAGTGATACATAGCAGTTGTGTGTTCTGCACAGTTGTCGCGGTGATTTTGGTTGGCCGTGGTGTGGTACCTGTGCCGTGGTTTGACCTGTGATCCCCCCGCAGGAATGCTGAGCCACCCGCCCATCCCCGTCCCCGAGCTGGCACAACACACCGAGCTGCTGAAGGCCAACGACAACCTGCGCCTCTCCCAGGAGTACGAGGTGACTAATCAGAGAGGGAGGAAGGAGGGAGGGGGAAAACTGGGAGAAATGGGAACGGCTGGTGAAGCTGAAAAGTGTATGTACGTGAAGGAGAGAGAGAGAGAGAGAGAGAGAGGAAGAAACTTCAAAGATTGAAAAATGTGAACAAAGTATGGTGAGATAAATAAAAGGGGTTAGAGTGTGTGAACGAAGTAAAGGACGGTCAGAGAGAGACAGAGAGAGAGAGAGAGAGAGAGAGAGAGAGAGAGAGAGAATTGGAATGGGAAAGAATGGTGGAGATGAAAAAGTGTGTGTGGAAGATAGAGAGAGAGAGCAACAGAGGGAATGTAAAAGTGTCTGAGAGCAAGTAAATGATAAGAAGGAGGGAGGGAGAAAGAACTAGAACTGGGGAAATGGAAAAGGAGAACAAAGGATGAGGAGGTGAAAAAACGAGTGTGTGAGAGAGAGAGTGAGACAGAGACAATGGCGGGATGGAACAAAGGATAGAGAGAAGAGGACGGGTTGTGTAAGAACTGGAACTGCGATTGTAAGAATGGAAAAGAGAGAGACAAAAAAGAACAGGAGGATGAGAGAGAGAATTCAAAATGGAGGGAATGTAAAAGTAGAACAAATGACGGGAAGAAAGAGAGAGTGAATAGGGTTTTGAGAGAGAGAGAGAGAACAGGATGGTGAGAGAGAAAAGTGGAGGGTGAGGGAAAGAGAGAAAAGGAGGGTCAGAGAGAGAGAGAGAGAGAGAGAACTGGAGCTGGAGGAGTGTAAAAAAAGGGACAGGAGGTAAGAGAGAGAAAAAGAACAGAAGGATGAGAGAGATTGGAAAAAGAGAACAAAGAGAGAGGGAATGAGAGAAAGGGACAGTATGAGAGAGAGAGAGAGAGAGAGAAGGAGAGTAAGATATAGAGAAGGGAGAGATCTGAGAAAGCGAGAGAGAGAACAAAACAAAGAGTAAAAGTTCGAGAGGTTTAGTAAGGAAGAGAGAACTGGACAGAAAGAACGCAAGAAGAATGAGAGAATGCATGTTGAAAAGAGGAAGGAGAGCGACGCTGTAGAGAAAGAGCGAAAATCATGAAATCCAAGGTGACCTTGGCTATGCTAAGTAGAGGCAGCCGCACGGTGTTAGCGCCTGCCGTTCACCCAGCGCTGGCTGGCTGCTAGCCGGCCGCGCGTTGGCTAGTTCGACGGTTTAATAACGTCTCCCTCGGCCGAGTGAGTCAGCGCTCGCTGTCTGATGCGCTCGGGGTTCCGGCGGGACTCTGCGAAACGCCGCTGGTCAGAATGCAGTACGTTGTCACATTAGGAACCGACTTTGGTGGCTGGTGCTGAGACGTTAAAAGATTTTTACTAATATATACAAGGTACTAATATAAATAGAGAATCTAACAGTCCATAAATTGTACAAAACCACGTATTTAAAGAGTGCAAGCGTATAATGATGCTTAGTAGAGATGAGACGATACCGCTGTGTTACGTCCGATACCGATTATGTAAATTTGGGTACGATACGATAAAAATGTCTGAATACACGACTGAGATTTTTCTGTTATGCTTGAGGAGAAGCTTGACTTAAATGGTGTTAAAACAATGTAATAATTACACACCCATGTGTATTTATTAATATAGAATTTTTCATATTGAAACTGTTACTAACCTCATGCACATTCAGAGTAAAAGTCAATTTCCACTTTTGTAAGTTGATAACTGTCTCTCTTTCTACTTCTATTTCTAGTTCTAGTTTATATTTTATATTTAATACTCCATTTCTAGTTTAAAATGTATATTTTGTATTCTATTTGTATTCTTTATGCCCTCTTTGTTCTTTGTTCTCTGTTTCTTGTTATTCATTTAAACACAGTTCTGTAATTTTGTGTTGGTCCCTAATCCTAGATAAGATAGATAGATAGATGGACCACGCAGACCAACATAAAGTCAGTTCTCTTCCGTTTTGTCACATTTTAATGAGTTGAGTCACAGCGTCTAACGGTGACAGAGTAACAAGATTAAGCATTGCTGAATAAAATACTGCGCATTGAACTTGCCTAGGTTTGTAAGTGGTAGAGTAGCTACTTAGCCAGGACTACGGATACATATTTAGGGCTCTACAAAATATTATTATATGTAATAACTTGCCTTATTATGTGTATTTAAATAAATGAGCAGTTACTTGTACGGTGAAATCTTAAAAAATTAGTAAATAAATAATGGAAAATGTGTAGGAACCTTGTAAATTACCAGCTCTACATTTTGAACCAGGTTGTGCAATAGTGCAAAGTTCACGGTATAATTGTGACTCTGCACGGTGAAACCAGTCGCTTGTCGCAACGGAGGTTTCCGAGGAAAACGAGCGTTTATGTTACGTGGGGTAAAATTTTGTTTTTAGTGTTTTGAAACAGTGGAAGGTCTATACTGTACTGTTGTGAATAAATTTGGCTGAAAAACCTACCCTTTCCATCCTAAAAACGTGACTTTCTTGAGGTGAGGAATTCAATTCCAGCAGAATGTTAAAAGTTTCTGTTTTGACCGCTCTACTTCAATATTTACGGTAAATCCACTGGTTGACTAGCGTGAAGATATTTCTCCGGAATCCATCTTCGTCTCCCGAGTTCAGTTAACCTAACGCAGGTAGGCTATCCGTGTGGCTGTGAATGCAGCGTAGGCTACCGTAAATACAAACGTAGCCGCGACCGCACCAAGCGTCTGTGAGTGCTACGGCGATAGTCAACTTCAAAGGCAGATTTCGCCGTTTCTCACTTGGCGTGAGAGGAGAAACCTGACTCCTTTGAATGTTGATATCTCAGTCATATGTCGTCCCATTCATTCCATATAGGTATCGTTTTGAAGGTTGATTTATGCCCTCTCAAACATAATAACTTAATTTTTTTAATTTGAGAGAAGCGACTGGTTTTGCCATGGAGGGTCACAAATAGCATGATATGACTACAGAGGTGTGTAAAATATTGCTGTTTGAGTGATATAACATTTTCTCTGGATTTCTTTTCCTGTCGCAGTCCATCGATCCCGGCCAGCAGTTCACGTGGGAGCACTCCAACCTGGAGGTGAACAAACCCAAAAACCGCTACGCCAACGTCATCGCCTACGACCACACCAGAGTCGTCCTCGCCCCCGTGGACAGTACGTTTACCTGTCTTCCTTTTCCTGTCCCTCGGTTTTGAAAATTCCATCTAATGAATCTTTGTCATTCCCTGGGGGTGGGATAACGATACATTGACCTCCATCGAAACATCGATTCAATGATTGACGAGTCCATAAATTCAAAAACGTCCCACTCTTTATTGAACAGGGGGTCTGGAGAAAGATTGTGAGGCAAAAAGGAGAGAAACAGTAAATAAGGGACACGGCAGATGAAAGATAATGTATAGATTTTGAAAGAATAGCAAAGTAGAAATGAGTCAAAAAGCCACAGAAAAGTCAGTAAACTTCAACATTACTTCTGAAAATATAGACAGACTCCTGAGCCTGAACTGACCTTTTGTTATTATTTTTTAAGCATAAATTAATTACCAAATGTCGACTAACCGTCAGAATACATGGAAGGGAACAACTTCAGGTTTTGAGGACCAAACTTTCTTTAGCAAACCCTGTCAGGAGAGCACACGGGTTCTGGAACAACTCCTGCATGAACACACCCTGTTAGTGGAGCCCATGTTAAAAATCGGGGCAGATATAAATGTTCCTAGGAAAATAAAATGCACAGATCAGATTTTTGTTACGGGTGGCTAGTGCTGCTGCCTCACAGTGAGACAGTCCTGGGTCCGAGCCCCGGGTCAGCCGTAGGGCCTTCCTGTGTGGAGTTTGCATGCTGTCCCTGTGTCCACGTGGGTTTCCTCCGGGGGCTATGGTTTCCTCCGACAGTCCAAAAGCATGTGCTATAGGTTGATTGGCGACTCTAAATTGGCCCCGTAAGGTGTGAATGTGAGTGTGATTGCGTGCCCTGCACTGTGTTGGCCCCTGCTCAGGGTTGGTCCTCACCTTGCGCCTGTGGTTCCCGGGATAGGTGGGGAATGTGCAGAAGTGCTTTAATGTAGAGGTAATGTGGAGTTTAAGTTTGTGACCTTCCTGTGTTTAATTGTGTCTCTCTCGTGCTTGCAAGGCATCATGGGTAGCGACTACATCAACGCCAACTACATAGACGGCTACAGGAAGCAGAACGCCTACATTGCCACACAGGGGCCGCTGCCCGAGACCTTCGGCGACTTCTGGAGGATGGTGTGGGAGCAGAGAGCGGCCTCCATCGTTATGATGACCAAACTGGAGGAGAAATCACGGGTGGGTTTGGGTTGTGTGTAGGGGGGGGCGATATGCCGAATGTACTCGATACCTCTCGGCTTGTTCTAACGCTATATTAGCTAGTTAGCAACTATGCTTTTGGGAAACGCACCCCAGATCCGGCTGTAGAGGAAGTTAACAAGGAAATTCACTCATGACAGTCACAAGCGCTAACCCGCGATTCAGAGTCGGCTGTGTGTTTCCGGCTCCAGAGGAAGTTAACCGACAGATTTACTCATGAATGTGTGCTACTGATTCGACTGACACGAGTCCCGTAGTCTACAAAGAGGATTCAACTCTGTAGGAAGTTCTTATGATTCCTCATTTGACTTTGGTGGTGCAAACGAACTGTGCGTTATGACATTTTTAGCAGCTACACTTGCTACTACGGCTGTATTGACCTTGTAATGAATTTGAAATGATTATAAGAGGTGTGTACGTGATGGCGTTTATATTTCAGTCGTGGTGTAGCTAGGACTCGGTGGACATCAGATTCGTAACTCGTGAGTTATATAATTGATCCGGGTGATTCACTCGGGTGAGTCGTGAATCGCCCGGCTCTACTCTACCTACATGTCTATGAGTGTGTGTGTCTTGTGTGTGCTTAGATCAAGTGTGACCAGTACTGGCCCAGCAGGGGGACGGACACATACGGGTTGATGCAGGTCACACTGCTGGACACCATGGAGCTGGCCACCTTCTGCGTCAGGACCTTCTCCCTGCACAAGGTCAGCAGCAAGACACTCTCACAGCTCATCATGCTCCTTTAATAAGATCCGAACACACACACACACACACACTAACCACCCTGCGTCGTCATCATCATCATCATCAATATTAATAATACAGGATATTAAAGATCAATCTACATGATACTTTCTTCAACATCTGCTTCTGTTCCACAACTTCTTTCTTCCAGATGTTTCTACCTGCTGCCGTCTCATGCTCTCTCTCCCTCTCTTCCTCTCTCTATTTCCCTTCTTCCCTTCTTCCTTCTTCCCCACCGACTATTTTCCTCGTTACCTCACTCCTTTATTTCCTCCCTCTCCTCCCATTGCTTTCTCTCTCCTACTCTATAGCTCTCTTTACTTCTTCCTCTTGTTGTGTAGTTCTCTCCCTCTTTCACTCCTTCCTTCTCCTTCTCTCTCTCTCTCTGCTTGTAGTCGTCTCCCTCCTTCTCTCTCCCTCAACCACCCTCTCTTTCCAACCCTTTTTCTCTCTCTTCCTCCCTCTTTCCTCTCTTCTCTCCCGTATTCTCTCCCTCTACATCCCTCGCTCCCTCCTCTTTTCCCGACTTTCTTCTCTCCCTTCTTCTCCCTTCCTCTCTCTCTTTCCCTCTCTCTTTCCCTCTCTCTCTCTCTCTCTCTCTCTCTCTCCCCTTCCCTCCCTCTCTCCTCTCTTCCCTCCATCTCGACACCCCTCCCTCCCCTTTTCCCGCCTTTCTTCTCTCCTTTCTTCTCTCTTCCTCTCCCTGTTTCTCTCTTTTTTCTTTTCTCCTTTCTCTTTTCCCTCACTCTTCTCCTTTTTCCTCTATTCCCTCCATCTCGACATCCCTCCTCCCTCCTCTTTTCCCGCCTTTCTTCTCTCCTTTCTTCTCTCTTCCTCTCTCTGTTTCTCTCTCTCTCCTCTCTCTCCTTCCCCCCTCTCCTTCCCTCTCTCTCTCCTCTCTTCCCTCTATTCCCTACATCCCGACATCCCTCCCTCCTCTTTTCCCTCTTTTATTCTCTTCCTCTCCATCCTTCTCTCTCTCCCCCTCCCTCCTTCCCTCATCTTTTTCCTCCCTTCTTCTCTCCCTTGTTCTCATCCTCTCTCTGTTTCTCTCTCTCCTCCCTTCCTTCCCTTGTTCTCTCCCTCCTTCACTCTCTCTCTACTCCCTCCTCTCATTTTCTGCCCGTCTCCCTGTCTATATTTATCCCACTTGCTGACAGTCTGCGTCTTTCTTTTCTGCACAAACCTGACATTTTCTTCTGGAGTCTTTGGCTTTATAATTACCTCCTTCCTGCGTGAAGCGGGTATCACCTATCACACTTGGCTCTCCCTCCCTCCCTCCCTCAAACACACGCACACGCACACGCACACACACACACACACACACACACACACTACATCTGCATCTACATCTTTTCTCCCTCCTCACTAAGGCGTTCATGAATGCCTCACGGTCTCATTGTGTCACACGTGCAGCCGCACACGTGAGCGCGCACACACACACAAACACACACCGCAGAGTCGTCGTGGTGTGTGCAGGCAGCAGGTTGCGTTATTAGACTTATCAGAGTGAGGCTGTGTCGAGGACTTTCTTTGATGTAGTGGAGTTTGCCTGCGCCGTGAGAGTGGGATTAAGTCGACACAGAGGATCAGAGTGTGCGCTTCACACACACACACACACACACACACACACTCACACTCAGAGAACCTCTACCGTACATTCAGCTAAAAACCAACAGAACTCAAGGCACTGGATCCTTTACGATCAGACAGATCCCAGATGAGGGATGAGTTTTAAATTCTGTTATGATTGTCTTTTGCAAGTTCTTCGCTCCTCGAAATATAATATGAAATAGGTTTATATTTTAATAAATATGGGACTATAAGTTTATTTTTGCTGTTTAACTGCTATATGCCAAATGATCTTCGTGAGGACTTTTAAGTAACCACATTTAACAAACGATATGAAAATTATTAATGTTTTTTGTCTCTGGAATAAAGGAATTCTGGGATATATTTTAATATTATATTTTAAATACTCACAGGTTAATTTTTAAGTGCATAATGTGATGTTATGAGGATTCTTAAGAACTACAGAAAATATAAGGAATATTAATTAATTTTGATATTTTAGCAGGGAGAGTTAATTTAGAGTTTAAACCACAAAATATGATCTTATCCTGGTGATGACTCTTAAATAAGTACATATAACATACAGTATATTAAGAATATATTATGTTTTATGTTTCAGGGGAAAAACTCTCAGGTGACATTTTCTTATATTTTAAGTCATCCAGTATGATTTTATCCTGTTGAAAATTCTTTAAAATAACTAAAGACTAGTTTCTAGGTTTTATTTTTGAATATTAAACAATAATTTTTAAAAATCATATTCTAAATCTTTGTGAGATCAATATCGATCTTTAAAATACTGTATCGGACTCTTTTGTGTGTAACATGTCCTTAATTAAGTCTCCGGGGAGTGTAACCTTGTTGCATTATGTAAAATGTGTCTTTCGGTCACTCATTTTTGCCCCCATTTCTCTCTCTCTCTCTCTCTCTCTCTCTCTCTCTCTCTCAGAGTGGCTGTAACGAGAGGAGGGAGGTCAGGCAGTTCCAGTTCACGGCGTGGCCTGATCATGGCGTGCCCGAGTATCCCACCCCATTCCTGGCCTTCCTGCGCAGGGTCAAGGCGTGTAACCCTCCGGACGCCGGCCCCATCGTTGTCCACTGCAGGTCAGTCCCCAGGACCTCACTCGTCATGATGCCTCAGCCTCAGTGTCATCCAATGCCCAGAGGCCAGCTGTTACGCAGCATTAATATCACACGCACATGCAATGAGACATTTACATTTATGGCGTTAATAAACGGCGCTGGATTTAGTTTTACCGAATGGCAGAGCGCTCAGTGTGGAAATAGTTAATAATTCAAGAACCGCTTTGGCGTGAGCATGAGATGTTTTCTCGTGGGCACATTTCTCTGTGAGATGTTTATGCATCTTTGTTGCAGGAGCCTGAGATGTTATTGCCTTTGTATGAGATGCTACTGCGTACTCACAACATGTTTTTGCGTGCTCAAGAGATGTTTTCGTGTGAGCACAAGATGTTTTTGCGTACTCACAATGTTTTTGCATGTTCAAGAGATGTTTTGGTGTGCTCATAGGATGTTTTTGCTTGAGCACAGGATGTTTTTGCATATTCACAATGTTTTCGCGTGCTCATGAAATGTTTTTGGATGTTCAGAAGATGTTTTCGCGTGCTCATGGGATGTTTTTTGCTTGAGCACAAGATGTTTTTGCGTACACACAATGTTTTTGCATGCTCGTGAATTTTTTTTGCATATTCAAGAGATGTTTTCGCGTGAGCACAAGATGTTTTTGCATACTCACAATGTTTTTGCGTGTTCAAGAGATGTTTTTGCATGTTCAAGAGATGTTTTCGCGTGCTCATAGGATGTTTTTGCTTGAGCACAGAATGTTTTTGCGTACTCACAATGTTTTCGCATGCTCATGAAATTTTTTTGCATGTTCAAAAGATGTTTTCGCATGATCATGAGATGTTTTCACGTGAGCACAGGATGTTTTTGCGCACTCACAATGTTTTCGCGTGCTCATGAAATGTTTTTGCATGTTCAAGGGATGTTTTCGTGTGAGCACAAGATGTGTTTGCATACTCACAGAATGTTATTTTTTTGTGATGTTTTTGTTTCATGTGAACACAAGATATTCTTGCATGCCCACGAAATGTTTTTGAGAGCTCAGAATTTGCTTTAAAGCATGTTTGTACAAAAGACAAGTTGCAAGCACACAAAGAGAGAGACTAGGTCTCTACACAAGGACCTTGCCTAAAGTAAAGAGGTATAAATCCCATGTCACTATCATTTCATGTGCACAAGCAAAAACACACATTTTTTTCACACTCGTCCCTTGTCACTTTGGTCCCGTTTGGGGCTTTGTAATAAACTAAAATATATATCAAAAAATTAAATGATGACTACTTTGGGTATAAAGTGTCCTGTCAAGAATTTTAATCCAATAATCCCTAAACCAGAGACAATAATGTCTGGTCAGAGTTCTCTTGTAGAAAATGAGAACTGGACGAGTTTTCCTTTTCTGTCGAGCAGCAAAAATATTGCAGCGATGACCTGCGATGCGACTGTAAGTGCATGCACACATTGTGATGTCGATTCTGAGATGATATATCGCACAGCCTGTATCAGTGAGATTTTTATTTAGAGTTGTGTGTGTGGTCAGTCTGGGTCAGGCTGTGTCCGGATCAGGCATTTAGTGTACAGTAAATATTCTGTGGGGCAAATTTCAGACTAATCTCCAATGTCTGCCCCAAATCTGATTAGTATTAGGAAGTCAGATGTTGATTTTGCTCGTTCGCTTGTGGCTAAACATCCTTATCTCTCTCTCTCCTCCGACTATCTCTCTGTCCTTTCCGAGTTTTGCTGTATGTGGTTGATAAACTCTGGATATTTGGGTGTTTTTTGGCCTCCAGCTCTTTCACCAAGGAGTGAGAAATCTCCTTGAAAAATTGTCATGAACACACACACACTCACACACACACACACACACACACACAGCATGATGCCAGCATGATCCTCATCTCTTTGAGATCACACACTCCTCTCTCAGCTGGACATAGACTTATAGATGGCAAGAAGATGAGTAAAACCACTCATACTCAGATTAACACACACACTTTTCCATACGCAACTATACAGAAACCACAAGCCCACATTTCCACACATTCTCCTTCCCACACACACACACACCTTTTCATACACCCAGTCCAAAACACACACACACACTGCGTGTGAAGCCGCCACAGTGGGCCGTGCTCAGATCAGGGGTTCGCTTGGTCTGTGATTTGGGATTACAGAGGAATTACAGAGTCAAATCTTCGACCTCGAGCGAGCGTGCGCCGTGGTCTAAACTCGACCCCCTGGGGCTGTTTTAAAGCTCTTACGGCCGGAGTACTTTAGACCCACCTTGCACCAGCTGGATAATCCCAAATAACTCATCTCTCATCACATCTGCCAGATGTTTAACGTTCCTCCGCTTCGTCTTCATGTTTCAGTGTGAATTCAGTGAGACTCAGACCCACTTTAACGTCGGAAAAGAGGATCATGGATTTTAGGATGGTGTGCTGGTCAGTTTGTTGAAGTGGTTGAGCGTGGTGATAGGGAGATATCAATTTGATGTTTTGCTGATATTCTGACGTTTGCAAATTAAGCAACAATTCCTGAAACAAATTCAACATGTAATTATAACAGAATTGCCTCCTTAACTAGTAGACGGAGACTGATCATTTCGCACAGGTCCAATTTTTTAGTCCTGATACTAATATAGGTAGTAGAGGTTTGGACATAAACTCATACTGAGTACTGACCTGATACTAGAGGTGTGACTTCACTGGTCTCACGATTCAATTCAATTCAATGTGATGCAATATCTCGATGCATCACGAAGCATCCCATCAATTTTGTACATCCCAAATCATGTTTTGACAAAAAGTACTAATAAATTTTTTAAAAAGTGATTTCAGTAGTGGGGCGGCACGGTGGCATAGTGGTTAGCGCTGCCCCCTCACAGCAAGAAGGTCCTGGGTTCGAGCCCCGGGTCGGCCCACTAAGGCCCTATCCACACGGGCGTTCGAACATGCATAAATGAACCCACTACGTTTTTGTTGCGCTTTGTAGCTGCGCTTGATTGACTTCAGGGAGGCATTACATTGGCATTCGTTTGACGCTGTTTAACGCCGACCCGTGGGGGCAGTAATCAGGCTGTCCGAAGTGTTTACCCGTGTGCCGAAATATAAAATCAAAAATATATAAAATATATACAAAGAGAAAATAAAAAACAAGTTTTGTGGCACATGAAGGAAATGAGTCTCTGTGCTGCACAGTTGGTTTGGCGTAATGACGTCAACCGAACGCCACGTAAACGCAATAGCGACGTTTTCTTTGCGTTTGTTGGATGCAGTGTTTATTGAGCGCCATTCCGAACGCGCAGCCGAGTGAACGCAGGTGACGAACGCCCGCATGGACGCTTTGATTCACTCCAATGAGCAGAAACAAGGTGGCCGTTTAGTCCGCGCTCACCTGACGCCATGAACGCCGGAAAAACGCCTGATACAGACGTCCGTGTGGACTACGCCTAAGTCTCATTTTGTACTTGCTATGATAAAACATATTCATCTGAGATGAAGAACGTTTGTTACCATCGTGTTCATCAGCATAAGTGTACGACACAAACACAGTACTGAGCTCAAATTTCACTCGTAAAGACGTTACAGTGTGGAATTGCGCCAACTGGTGGCTATATTGTGTAAATGAAAGTTTGCTGCAAGAAAAATGATTTTGCATAAAGTAACTTTGCAGACGTTAAAGCTTCTGCCCAGAAGGTGTCACTTAGCTTTTCTCTCTCTTTCTCTCTCTCTCTCTCTCTCTCTCAGTGCGGGCGTAGGCCGTACGGGCTGCTTCATCGTGATCGACAGCATGCTGGAGCGAATCCGCCACGAGCGCAGCGTGGACATCTACGGCCACGTGACGCTGATGCGTTCGCAGCGCAACTACATGGTGCAGACGGAGGACCAGTACGGCTTCATCCATGAAGCGCTGCTGGAGGCGGTTGCCTGCGGCAACACCGAGGTGGCGGCGCGCAGTCTCTACTCCTACATGCAGAAGCTGGCGCAGGTGGAGAGCGGCGAGCACGTCACCGGCATGGCCCTGGAGTTCAAGGTGCCTCCGAGATGCCTTGAGGATCTTAAATATAATAACACATCGCACATATTCATTCCCATGAGGCGTAAAAGGAATCATTTGCTTGTTTGCTCTTTTTGTGCGACATACGTTTGTGTTACGATGTTAAACAATCTTCAGTTTAATGTTGTGTGCGTTTATTGGTGTTGAGCAGAATCTAGAGCAAATCCCATTTTGTGATTCCGTGTAACAACTTGCGGTTAAGGGTCTTGTCAGAGGCTAGGTGGTGATAGTTCTAGCCATAGGATGGGGCTGGATTGGAACCCAGGACCTTCTGGACCATAGACGAGGATCCAAAACTAGGCCACCACCAATCCTATGATTTTTCCAAATATTTTTTAAGCCAGTTCAAAAACACTGTTTTTCATGAGTTCATCAAACTTGTAGACGTTTGGCACGTTTTACCAGCTTTTTATGTTTTCCTCTTTTCTGTCTTGCTTTACTCTAGTCTAATCTCCTTTGTCTGGTCTTCTAAACCTGTCTGTCCTGTTCCCCTTCTCTTCTGGCAGCGTCTGGCCAACTCTAAGGCTCACACTTCACGATTTGTGACGGCCAACCTGCCCTGCAACAAGTTTAAGAACCGTCTGGTCAACATCATGCCCTACGAGACCACTCGCGTCTGCCTGCAGCCCATCCGAGGCCTCGAGGGCTCCGACTACATCAACGCCAGCTTCATCGATGGATATAGGTACTGGAGGGTGTAACGATATAAATTGACCTACATTATTACATCGATTCAGTGATCAACGAATCCATAGCTTTGATCCAAAATGAAGACTGTAATCAGACACCTTGCATATCGTGATCTCACTTGGGGCAGTTGGTGGCGTAACGGTTGGGCGTCCGGACCTTTATCGGAAGGTGGTCGCTTCGAATCCCGCACCGGTAAAGTTACCACTGGGGTACTCATGAGCAAGGTACTGTCCCCAAGCACTGCTCTTGTTAGCTGCCCACTGCTCCTTCACGGATGGGTCAAATGCAGAGGTCACATTAGGTTGTGGTGCAGTGGGTGCTGTGCTGTGGTGTGTTCACAAGGACAAATATTCACTCACTTTCACTGTACAGTGGTACAGGGGTCTGTTTTTATAAACAGAAAAGATAAAAATGATATAAAGATATAAAGTTATTTTGAGAATCTACATATGATATTGTCTCACGTTGATCGTTGGCTCCTGATTTGAAACAAATCGAAATCATATCATTATCATTATCGACAAGCTACGAATCCTTGTCTATTGAATCAATGTAATATCGTATTGTGATGAAGCTTGTGTCTTACACACCGATTTAAATACTGTAAGAGTGCAGAAAAAAGACGTTTTCAACATAACAGGCCTTTTGTGCATCTCAGCGTGCCTTAACAGCATGAATAATAAAGCCATTAGAAACCATTACTGCTGAGCTGCATGTACATAAAGACATTCATCAGCTTCATTCAGGTCAAGCTTCACTGTCAGTCACACTCTCTTCACACTCCACCTGTAGGCGGTGTAACACAGTGTTTAACCACACATCAGCTTCGAGGCGTTCACGTTGCTTGGTGAATGGATTCCTCTCACATTTTTTTTTCTCTCTGTGCCGTGCCCTTTTTTTCAGACAGCAGAGGGCGTACATCGCCACGCAGGGTCCCCTAGCCGAGACCACAGAGGACTTTTGGAGGATGTTGTGGGAACACAACTCTACCATCGTGGTTATGCTGACCAAGCTGAGAGAGATGGGGCGGGTAGGTGACCCTTGTTGAATAATCTGCCCTCGTGAAATGTCAAATTTGCCAAATTTGACGGATGGTCGATTGCTGAGAAATCTTATTTTGGAGTGGACAGCTGTTTACTTTTAAATTAATCTTCTATTTGGACCAGAGGAAGCCATTGTGAAATTTTTGTCAAGCTGTAAATCAGAATTCATGAATGAAGGGGTTAGACGTCTCTCTAACAGTGGCTTCCTGTTTGCCATAATTAATATATTACTCATATTAACGCATAATGCCACTTCTACACCTTATAACTACACCCCTTTATCCAAGAAACATTCCTGTTCGGTGTAGAAATCGCCATGTGACGTTCATAAGTACTAGTCATGTATTAACTTGCTTTGTGTCGGTTTATATACACAGGAAAAATGTCACCAGTACTGGCCTGCTGAGCGTTCGGCCCGGTACCAGTACTTTGTGGTGGACCCCATGGCTGAATACAACATGCCTCAGTACATCCTGAGAGAGTTTAAGGTTACAGACGCAAGAGTGAGTACAGCACAGTCCGTGACATGCCTCAGTCTAATTATTTTATATACTGTGGTTGAGTTGTTGCCATGTGACTAAGTGACGGTGAGTGCGTCGGTGTCAATTCTTAGTAGGTTTAGCAGCATCATCTACTGCAATCAGAAATTAGCATTACCTAGCTGAACATAGCTTCAGTTAATGACCTAACAAAAGAGAGTTTGTTTTTGTGGTCTTGAGTGCTTGAATCATAGCAAACTGGAGGTGTTGACTTACGACACCAACTATCAGCCACCACAGTCTTGAGCTCCCTTCTCAAGCGATTTGAATGTGATCCTAAACACTGTCAAATTCAAAAATTTCAAATTCAAATTTATATAGCGCTCTTAACAACAGTCATTGTCACAAAGCACTTTACATATAACCGGCCTAAACCCCCCAACAAGCAAGCCTCAGGCGACAGTGGCAAGGAAAAACTCCCTCTAATAGGAAGAAACCTTGAGAGGAACCAAGACTCGGAGGGGGACCCCATCCTCCTCTGGGCGACCGGGCACACGAACATTTCATACACAGCAAGCATGAGTTCAAGATGAATTATTAGTTATTTAAAGAAGCAAAGATACAAAAATAGTTGGCGAGATATTTTCGAATCCCGAGTTGTTACTGGGCCACTTGCAGGACCCTCTCAGCCACATTAAGCTAAAATTAGTTCAGTATTATACTGCTAATTCAGTTGAGGTCCATAGGGTCCAATTCCCAGTTGGTTTCATGATGTCTCCATCCTGGTGTGGATTCAGTCGGTCAGCATCAGCTCGGGAGAGTTGAGATGGTCAAGCATCAGCTCAGGACGTCTCCAGGGAGTCCTGGTGAGTTCAGTCGGTCAGCATCAGCTCGGTAGGGTTGAGGTGGTCAAGCATCAGCTCGAGACAACTGTCGTGATGAAAGAGTGGGGCCAATGGGTTCACACCTGGGCTCAGGTGACCCTAATGACTCGTTGGAAGGCAGGGTGAGTCAGCGACTCTCAAGATCACTTTCAAGGTGACAACTTCACTGGTGGTTAAATGCTTGGGATTCCCAATCCGTTATTCAGAACTGAGGAAGTCTTTTGGACGAGAGGTGAAACGTCTTGAAGAACAGAAAAGACGTCCTGTTGCTGTCGATTCGAGCACTCGAGACCATGTCCTGGATGACTGGGAACACGTATACACATTTTTTGTGTCTTGTAATAAAAATTTGCATTTTAATTCTTGGGTCAGTTACCTCACTTTTTGGTAAATGGTATTATCAGGTTTGTGGATCCTCAGAAGACTTGAGCGTTTGTATTATGACTTGTTAAGCATGTTCTGATGTTGGTGTATGTGTCCCACCTGTCTCGCTCTTCAAAGGATGGCCAGTCCAGAACAGTCCGACAGTTCCAGTTCACCGATTGGCCCGAACAGGGAGTGCCAAAATCAGGCGAGGGCTTCATCGATTTCATTGGTCAAGTGCACAAAACCAAGGAGCAGTTTGGCCAAGATGGACCCATCACTGTCCACTGCAGGTGTGTGTTAACTCTCAAGAGATTTCATACGCCTTTCAGAACAAATGCCCAGCTATGGATTTGGTTTTATATAGTTTATTGCTTATTGCTCATAAGCATCTTGCTGCTCTTATCTCTCTGTCTATCTGTGTGTTCATCTGCCCACTCATCCATCCATTCACTGACCAGTCCATCTATGGATTCATACATACCACCTACCCACCCATTTCCCATTTGTCCCTTCACCACTTCATCCATCCATCCATTCATTCAACCACCCAACCACGTTACCCATCCATCCATGCCGTCCATCCATTCACCTATTCGTCCAGCTTTCCCTCCATCCATCCATCTGTCCTCCCATCCAACCACTGACCCTTTCATGCCCCAAATATATTCCATCTACCCACCAATCCATGCCATCCGTCCATTCATCCATCCAAAAAACTATCTATTCACTCATACATTCATGTGCTCACTCCTCCAACCCCTCCATCCATCCAATCCATCCATCCGTCCACTCATATGTCCATCTAGAAAAGAGGTTAAACAAGGATGGATGGATGACCCAGAAAATATATATATCTGATAGTCTTTAGGGTTTAGAGGAGCAACCAGAAGTTGTATTCTTTTAATTAGCCTCAAATTTTTTATTGCTAATTTTCAATCCATCCAAGACTTCAGCAGCCACATGGGAGGGGCGTGGCCTGAGCGTCTGGCCTCCTAGCGAGCGGCAGCCAGGTTTCTAGGTCGGCTCTCGGAGAACCGCGGAGGTCACGCTGCCGCGATCCGAGCTGATGGCTCAGTTGAGCCATGGGCAAAAGCTCTCGACCTCGCGGCGCCCCGGGGAAAACTCTGCATGTGTTCCGCTCCGATAGAGACGTCCTTGGAGTGAGGTGGGGGAGGACGCGTGGCGCAGCTGAAACTCGAAACTCTTGACCCCGCCCGTCATGAGGGACTCTATTCGTGTATTTACGGTTTTAGAGGATTTCTGGTTTTGGAAAGTGCAGTAATAAGACATTTTAATGCAAAGCCATGTGTCTTATGGAGGAAGAGGATAAGAGGGGCTCTGAGGGAGAGGTTAAAGGTCAGGGTCGAGATGAGGGTCAGGGTCAGGCCTTCGGGGGGGCGCAGAGTCCCATCACACTGACTAATTGATCAAATCAAAGCCGTTCATTAGGCAGCTGTCACTTTTTTCTATTTGTCTTTCAACCTTTCCTTATTCACTCACTTGCTGATTCTCTGTGTGTCCTCCTTTCTGTCTGCCCTCCACTTGCACTCTCACTCTTTATCACTCTTTTTCTCTCACTCTCTCTCTCATTTTATACTCACTTTATGTCTTCAGAATGTCATTTTCTCTCTTTCTTTTATTTTCAATCTTACTCTCTCCTCACCATCAATTTTGATTTTGATCTCTCTCTCTCTCTCTCTCTCTCTCTCTCTCTCTCTCTCTCTCTCTCTTTCTCTCTCTCTCTCTCTCTCCCTCTCTCTCTCTCTCTCTCTCTCTCTCTCCTCTCTCTCTCTCTCTCTCTCTCTCTCCCTCTTTCTCCTCTCTCTCCTACTTTCTCTCTGTCCCTCTTTCTCTCTCTCCTCTCTCTCTCTCTCTCTCTCTCTCCCTTTCTCTCTCTCTCTCCTCCCCCTCTCTAGTTTCCTTGCATCCTCCTTCTCTTCTTGCTCCATTTTTGCTCTTCTCTTTCTCTCTCTCTCTTCCTCTCTTTCTCTCTCGCCCAGTGATCTGTCCACTCCTCTTTTTTAACTCTCTCTCTCTCCTTCTCCCTCAGTGCTGGAGTGGGTAGGACGGGCGTGTTCATCACTCTGAGCATCGTGCTGGAGCGGATGCGCTACGAGGGAGCCGTGGACATCTTCCAGACCGTCAAAATGCTGCGTACCCAGCATTAAAACATAATATAGTGCAGGAGGGTTTCACCCTCATCGGCGCTCCAGCCGCTCCCTGCTCCACTACATATTCATAACTCATAACCACTGCGTCGCTGGGGAAACCGCGGAGCTCCAGCCTCAATGTCCCATTCAGTTAGACCCACACACACACACACACACACACAGTCTATGTATTACTATCTTTGTGAAGTCCTTCCATAGACTCTCATATGACTAAAGTACATAATTTTGCACCTAATCCTAACCCTAACCCAATCTCGCGCCTCTTTTAGTTTCTCCAAGAAAATAAACAATACATTTTTTCTATAAAGTCATTTTCTCCTCATAGGGACTATACTCAAATGTCTACAAAGCTTAAAAAACAGATAAAAAGCTGATTTTGGGGACAAGGTCCCACAATGCGACAACCTGTACACACACACACACACACCAATACAATGTAGACATTTTTAGTTTTGCAGATTGGTAGGAAATCATTAATATGTACTTGATTAGCCCGTGGTCAGGAATGTCAGTGAATCGTTTAAAATTAGTTTCTGTTGGAGAAGTAATAGAGTAGCGACGTCACGCCCCCTTCAGCAGACCCTCATGGGACATAAGATCGGAAGAGATATGAATGGGAGTCAGTGGACAGAAAATAATCATTTTCATACACAAGCGCTACCTTTATCAATGCGTCATAAAATATCAGCAAATCTAAACGTCGGTCCGATGCTGATAACTTAAAAAAGCAATTAGTGGCCAATTCTGTTATGATTGTATATTTTATTATCATCCCTGCTTTTTAACATAGAATCCATTGCACATATTTTACACTCATTTGATGTTTTATAATCTCTTTAATCAGCAAATATGTAAACAATAAGTGTGTGTGTGAGTTTATATGATGAGTGAATAAACCATTTGCAGACACAACACACGCACTTCACATGTCAACATTTTTAATGATTATTAAATGTTAATGGAGGCCAGGCAGTAATAATATTCGCCGAAATCACCTCAAAGTTTATCACATGTGTATAACACATACACTACCAGTCAAAAGTTTGGACACACCTTCCCATTCAGTGTTTTATTCTTTATTATCATGACTATTTACATTGTAGATTCTCACTGAAGGCACTATGAATGAACTCATATGGAATTATGTAGTAAACAAAAAGTGTGAAATAACTAGAACATGTTTATATCTTAGATTGTTGATAATATAGCCTTTAGCGCTTTGATCACTGCTTTGCACCTCTTGGCATTCTCTCGATGAGCTTCATGAGGTAGTCACCTGAAATGGTCTTGAAGGAGTTCCCACAGATGCTGAGAACTTGTTGGCCCTTTTGCCTTCACTCTCACGGTCCATCTCATCCCAAACTTCATCTCGATTGGGTTTTGGTCAGGTGACTGTGGAGCCAGGTATGGCGCAGCACTCCATCACTCTCATACTAGGTCAGAATAGCCGCTTACACAGTTGCATTCGCCAGTTTTTTGATGCCTTTAGGTAGGAATACCTGATATAGTAAGTAATGAAAATAAAGAAAAAACATTGAATGGGGAGGTGTGTCCAAACTTTGACTGGCAGTGTACATTATGTTTATGACGTCGTTACGCAGCAACGATATAAAAGGCAGTTTTGACAAACTGTTCTTTTAATTTTATATTAGAACTTTTTACATAAATATGTCTCATATAATCCATCATATTTGTCTTTACCCAGCAAAGATATATGAAAGTGTGTGTGTGGCTGTCTGCGTAGGTGTGTGTGTGTATTTAGGAAGCCAAGCATATGCACTTAATCAGTAGTTTTAATAAATGCATATTATATAATCCATTACACAAATGTCTTGGGGACCTCTATAACCCTAACCCTAGCAATGATATAAAAAGGTCACCTGTTCAAGTCCCAGACCGGCAAAGGTACCAGTAAGGTACTCATGAGCAAGGTACCGTCCACAAGGCTGCTAAAAAGCTGTCCACTGGTCCTTCAAATGCAGAGGTCACATTTCGCTGTTGTGCAACCATGCTGTGGTGTGTTCTGGCCAATATGTCTCTTACTTAAGGTCTAAATGTGTGTGTGTGTGTGTGTGTCTGTGCAGGGGCCAGTACCAGTTTTCCAGGCCAGCCTTGAGTACCTTGGGAGCTTTGATCACTATGCAACCTAAGAAAGAGGGAAGAAGTTGATCTCAACGCAACGTCCGTCTCACCGATCTCCAGCACTACTGATCTCCAACCCGACTCGTCCCCCACGACGAGCACAAATCCCACTCACAGTAACAACCAACGAGGCCACGGGGAGAGCACACCACCGCCCACATACCGGAGCATTAAAGGGAGGGAGGGTGGGAAAAAAATCCATGGAGACAAAGACGAAGGACAGAGTTTCTGTCGAGAACTTCCCTGAGGAAGTTTCTGTATCACAACAAGCAATACCTCAGTGTTCAACTATTGATATTAATGTTGTGGTCAGCTTTTTAGAAATATTACAATGTGGATGGAAAAGAAAAAAAACGAGAAATCTCTTTTAAAATTCTATTAAAAAATATATATACTGAGTGTAAAACAACAACAACAAAAGACAATTCAAAGCCTGGAAAATTGCTGCACTCTTCGCTGGGAGTTTTATCCGAAACTGTAGTTGCCAATGAAAACAAAACAAAAAGGTGAAAGGCGAACTCCAGAACGGCTGCCAGAGGTGAAATGCGATTTTCTGCGGAGAAGATAGAGAGGAAGGAGGCGATTTGTTATCCTCTTCTTCCTCCCAATCTTGATTGCCGCAGCCTCGACTGCTACGAGCGGAACTCTTGCCTTCTGTGCCTAACAGGGCGACATTGTTAGGCGTTAATGGTTGGCGGCGTGGCGGAGTCAAGGTTGCAAACTCTCCGTCTAGCTCTTGAAGTACGCCGATGTCACTAAAACTCGTCTGCGGTACATTAGTAGCGTGATATAATCGGTTTGGTGTCTCTTTTTACTCGGTGAGCAGGCGCTTTTTGTGAGCAGACAACGCCCCTTAAAGCTAACTGTCAGATCGTCGATAGATTTTGCATGCGTTTTTAAACCAAACGCCTGTGAATACTGTTATTATCATGGTGTCTCTCTTTCTCTCTCTCTCTTTCTGTCTTTCTCCCTCACTTCCTGGCTTTCTCTCTCTCTCTTACTCACTTTTCCACTCCTTCTCTGCCTCTTTCTCCTGATATATACTTGCTACCCTGTGTGTGAAGAGATAAAAGGGGGGGTTTGCGACGGCTTGATTCTTGAATTTTGTGTTGGATCTGCTCTTTTCGTCGAAATTTTCTTTTTGTATCTTCTAAAGACAGAGGGCCGATTAGCCGACTAATTCCTAATCTTACTCCAGTGAACGCACACCTCGGTCTGTCCTTAACCTAAAATTTCACTTTAGCAAGGGAACGTGTGAAGAATTTAAAATCTTAAAAGCAAACTCCTTCAAAAAATGCCTCCTAAACAGAGCGACAAATTATACAAAAGTCTCCAAAAAGCAGCTCGAACCTTTCCCATTTAAACACTCCCGTTATGCTTAATCCTATTTTCCACCATGGCAGCAAATTCGAATGTAAATCCTCCCCGACAGACTCTGCTTTTCCTTTCGTTCAATGATCTCGAGCTAGAAAAATAAACATGTGAACGCTGATGTTTTCGTTTAGTGAACGCGTCTCTAGGAGTAGAACAAATTAGATTGCGGTGGCGAGCATGCTGAAACGGAAGGAGTCGGAGGGGCAGATTTTTTTTTAAATGAGTCTCACTCTCTCTTATACTAAACCGGGAGACTAAAAGTGAGCCTTATTGTTGTCGTCGAATATTTAACCAACAATGATTCTCTTTTTTTATTTCGTTCCGTTTCGTTTGATTAGTATGCTTGAATTTTTAACAATATTTATATATTATTTTTTCAGTACTTCTTGGAATATAATCGACGAGATGTTGTGTAGTTGGCAAGCTAATGTGACTGTACATGGTCCCTATGTAAGAGTTTTTGATATTACCTGTGCACTGAACCCTCTCTCATACCCCTTTTCCACTGCTCCGGTTCCCGTGCCGGTTCCCAATTTTGGAACGGTACTCCACAAAACAAATTGAGTGCGGTGCTACAAACAAACTCCGAACGCCCCCTAACTTTGCTGGTCTATGGCGAGAACCCATGTGATGACGTCCGCAGTGGGAGTGATGGAATTGTACACAGAAAGCGAAAATGGCAGAAGGGCTTGGTCGGTAACGTGCAGTCACCGGAAGAAATTAAAGCTCTTTTAAGCAACCATGGACGTCCAGATTCAGCAGAAATTTGCAAAGAAAAGACATATGAAGAAATAAGGGAAGAACTAAAAGTTGCAGGCTTTGTAGAACAACCGTTCGTTTAGTGGGCGTATTAACAATGTGGCTCCCGCTGAAACTTCCTGGTGAGTGTAAATGCGGGCCGGTTCTTGGCTGGTTCCCAGTTCAGCACCGGCCAAGCACCAGAACCGGCACCTGGCACCAGCACCAGTGTAGTGGAAAAGGGATATCAGAGTTTCCTCCAGGAACAAAACAGCACAAGGCCCTGACAAAGCTTGTTTTCCTGATGAAAAATCAAAAAATGTGGCCATGTTTTGCCCAAGAAAAGGCTGTTTTCTTGCCAAGCTTATGTGCCTGTTCCTGTCCAGGGGTGCGTTTCCCAAAATCACAGTTGCTAATTACATTAACTAACACAGTGTAAGTTAGCAACTAACATAGTGTTGCTAACGTAGTTAGTGATACATTAGCAACTATCTTTTCGGGAAACGCACCCCAGAACGGCTCCTAAAAATGTGGTAGACTAGATCTGAAAGCACTGGGAATAAATCAGAGGGTCCTTCAAGTGATGGTGATACAATTTGGGAACCAAACCGCTTGTCCTGCTCTTTAAAGCACATTCATATTCCAAGACTGAGGGCCTGAGATTTCTTGAGTTATGAAAGACCCTTATTTACCCAATATAAAAACACCTATTCGTATACTGTTATGACTGGTTTTTACTTAATAGCCTAGTGAGTTATGGTGAAAATTTGCACAATATACAGCATTCTTACAGCCTGTATTCAATCCGTTGGAAAGCAGCACACTGAAAACGTTCAATGCACTTTGATCAGGCCGCTTAAAAAGGACTGAGGAGATGGAGCGTCCCTGTAGGTAAAACACCTGTGTCAATCGAAAGCTTTTGTATGCAAGGTCTGGGGAAAAATAAAAGCTCTTTTTTAGACGGTACAAGGGCTGATGTGATTGAGTTCTGATAGAAAACATATCTCAAGAAGCTTATTCTGACCCTGGTTTATAATATCCCACTCGCATTTCTCTCACCACCTAAGACATCAGTATCAAAGATTTCAATTAGGCTTGTGAATCTCTAGAGCAGTGGTCCCCAAATGCCGGCCCGCGGGCAGGATCCGGCCCGAGCAGGCGATATTTCAGGCCCCTCATGTCACATTGGCAACAAATGTAAAGAGGCATGTCGCTCCCTATAGCCAGCTGTGATTAATTAGCGTCTCCAGCTAGTCATTGAAGTAGGTGAAATCTTAATGATAACAGTTCGCGATAACAGACTTTGAGCTTACCAGACATTATATTCATTTTTCTATATGTACAATTATTTCGGAGTATTTCTGTGCACAAAAACTGAAGCGTTTGCATAAAAACACATTAATTACATTATTCTAATATGGAAGGCCACCATGCACAAAAACGTAGTTATCTTCCAGAAAGGCTAAAAGCAGCTCATTTTATATAATAAAATAAAAACTCTGATGTGACGTGGATTTGTTTGTCCTCAGCTTCACATCATTTGGCCCTCGGGGAAAGATGATTGGGGACCACTGCTGTAGTGTAGACCTTTTTTTAGTAATACACTTTGAATTTTTACATGAAACTGTCCAACGGCAAAGTTTAACAAACATCAAAAGATCGTATGGACGTAACTCGTTTTGTGAAGAACTTGATCATGATTAAGGAAATCAACTTTTAAGAAATGAAACAACACTGAATCAATTCCCCCAAAAGTTACAGTTGCATGGTGTTCGGGCCACGTGCTACTGAGTGTTCACACTTTCAACCTCCTGACTTCTATCTCTGCCCATTTATTTGAAACCATGTATGTAGATATGTTGACTTTGTATTAAAAACAGAATGACTGGATATACGGAACTCTACATGGAGTCTGCAGTCATCATTTCGGCCTTGTGTGTCTTATAGTCTGAACATCTTGTGAGGTTTGTAGTTGAAACAGCAGTGATAGGATTTTCACTTTTGTTGATGTTGTGTTGGTGTTCTAGTGGTAAAAAAAATGTTGGCTGTAGACCAATAGGTTGTGGATTAAAATCCAAGTCTGCCTTCAACACTGGGCAACAAAAACCCCCAACAAATGGCTCTAGTGACATTGTTCATGTTATTATTATTATTATTATTGTTATTGTTATTATTGTCGCAATGCTAGTCTTAAAACTCCCCACTAGGGGGTGATGCCACCCGTAATGCTCCTATGTGGGTAACAACAACCTTACAGAAGTGATTCCTGATTTAACACACATTGTTAAATTCTAAAATACTGCATCTTCTAATCCATCTTAATCTCATTTAGTCAGGTGTGAGAGATTCTAGATAGGGAGATGGAATAGACGATACAGCTGCTGAAAAATCTCTCCGTCAGCATCAGCCTTATTAGAAATTCTACTTTTTCAACCGTCCTTGTTACTTTTCTCAGCATAGACGTGATACTGATGTGTTAATTTCCCCACAGTGCTGTTCTCACTGATGTGACCAGACATGTGACCTGTCAACCAAATAACACTCTCGATTGATGGTGGTTCTGTTGTGAGAAACTGATTAAAGTGGGTCTAGTAGAGGTTGGGTGAGCCATAGTGCGTGTATCAGCAGATATGCTAAAGTTAGTGATTGTTTCCAGCCGGGTCCAGTTCAGTACATCTAATAAACCTGGCAAATAACTGATAAGAATCTGAGTATTACAAATTAAAACCTAGATGTATTGGCCTCGTTTCATTTAGTCATGATTCATTCTGATAGCATGGTGTTGTCACGGCTGTGGTCAGCATGACACGAGTCGAGGTCTCTTTGCAAGCCATTTTATTCGGAAATTCAAACAAAACCAGCACAAGGGCCACAAAAGAAACAAAACTTTAGCCTTGAAACCCCATGCAGCATGCCAACATGGGGAGGGTGGCGTGAGGGTGGACCGACAGGCACAAGGGGGAAAGAACCCAATTTATATACTAAACAGAAACAATCAAACAGGACTAATCAGATGAAGGAAAACCAATCAGAAAACAATCAAGATTAACTAATGAAGGGAGAACCAATAGAAAGAGGGGGCTGGACCAAAACCATCAAGAACCAGGTGAGGGAACTAATAAACTGTGATCAACCAATAGGACACACTGGGAAGGCGGGATGACAACATGACAGACAGGGAGCACACGGGACAAAACTGAACACATGGCCGCTCAGCAGATCCACAAGGGCCTGTTATGGCCAAAGTCCAGGGGGGCCTTAACAGGTGTTTGATATATAAATCGCAGCAGAGGTCCTGATTAATACAGACTCTTGCATGGTGATAGATAGATGACCCTGCTGAAAAGAGCAAATGGTTTGGTCTCCTCCTCAAATTTGTTAAAGGATGATTACACAGCTTGTGGTGGATCTCCAGGCTTCTTGTTGCTTTATGGACCTGGATAAAATGGTGCACACACAGTCCGCCTGTTCTGGGATTATAATTTCAAACTGTTCTCCAAGTAGATATAGAAATTGTTCCTGTTGAATTGGCTCTTAAAAATCTCTCTTCATCAAGCCGTTGGGGCAGATAGTGGCTTAATAGTCCGTGATCAGAAGGTCGCTGGTTCAAATTCAGACCCGATAAAGTTACCATTGAGGTGCTCATGAGCAAGTGCAGTCCTCTAAGCCACTGCTCTGGTACTACCCATCTAGATGCCCACTGCCCCTTCAGGGTTGGGTCAAAATGCAGGGTCACATTCGGTTGGCCAATTGCACTGTGTGCTGTGTGGTGTTGTTTTTGTTTACCAAGTCTACCTTCAGCAAGTCATTATCTGGTCAGGCCAATTAACCAGATGAACCAACTATTAGCCTCGATCTGTAATGGAATTTACGCACTGAGAAATAAACTTTAAGAATGTGGAAGCCGAACTCTGCTTTCACCTTGAAGCAGAATGTCACACTCCTCTTTTTAATTTAAATTTTTCAGATACTGCTCTTTTACTTTTTATTTTATTCTGCTATAAAATATCAAGCTTAATAGCTCATCATTGTTAAGCTTTGATTGCCTTCCTCGCGGTAGTGACTCAGACGTTTTGTGGCAATGTTCAGAGCAAAAAAGCAGGGGAGTTACATCCAGTTTCATCAAGTCAAATTCCTAGAACTTTGTTCTCAGCACGTAAAATCCAGTGCAGATTGGGATCATGGTGTTAACTCAGCATGTAAAATACAAATCTGACGATAATAAAAACAGATTTTGAAATCAATATACTGTAGATCATAGGTCTTTAGCTGGAATTCAATTCCTGCTTTAGAACAAACTTGTACTTCAGGCATCTTAACAGGTGGATTGACAGCAAGTCTGTATTTATAGTTGAGCTGTATTTATAGTTCACTAGTTCCAAGCAATAAACACACACACACACACAAACACACAAACAGACACACACACATATATATATATATACACTGCATTGTGGGGACCTTTTTGGGCCTTCTTTGCCCCTAAAATCACTTTTAATCATTTTTTGGCTTTGTGGGGACATTTGAGAGTTTCCATGAGGAGAAATGACTTTATAGAAAATGTTCTTGTTTTATTTGAGAAACTACAAGAGGTAATAGATGT
Organism: Distichodus sexfasciatus; assembly: GCA_032718565.1. Taxonomy (NCBI): domain Eukaryota; kingdom Metazoa; phylum Chordata; class Actinopteri; order Characiformes; family Distichodontidae; genus Distichodus; species Distichodus sexfasciatus. The sequence continues at coordinate 3,522,906 of JAVGVS010000027.1, read as the reverse complement.
GCTTTTGGTTACTGAGGTTAAGGTTAGGTTAGAGTTACATACATCTGGTCATTATGGAGCTCTATGGAATGTCCCCACAAGATAGTTGGCCCTGGGATTTGTGTGTGTGTGTGTGTGTGTGTGTGTGTGTGTGTGTCTGTGTGTTTCCCTGCTATACCAGGTAACAAGCCATTTATTTAACCTCAGGGCATTATAGGTTATTCATTTGAAAAGAATCATTCTGTTTTTCACTGGATCTCATTACTGCCCACAGGTCCGTGTCCAAGGAAACAGGAGGTAACCCGATCCTGCATACATCCAAATGAGGGCTTGGTTATTTTCCTTCAAACCCCTTTCAGTAGCTAATCGTAGTAGCTTGTGAAAAAAGGTGGTGTGGGGTGTGGGGGTCTAATTCTCACATGGAACGGATTTCTTTGCTTGGTGGGTTTTGCTGAATCCATCAAACTGCAGGTCATGGAGATGGAGAGAAAATGGTGCAGGTGGAGTAGACAGCCTTCGGTGGACAAAGAGGATAAGGACGCAGCAGTCCTGAGGTGTGTGTTCATATTAAACACTGACTATTCTTTTTTCTGAAGGGATGTATGATTGGTAAGAAGAGACGAAAAATGCAGATTTAGAAAGTCTGGTTTTCAATTTTGAAAAATTTAGGACAAACCTAACTTTTATTTGAGCTATATTTTGCATAAAATGAACAATATCTTAGGGGGGCTTTTAGCATAAGTCACATGCCCAGTGCATGCTGTCGTGTATGCTAAGTTTCTGTTAGCTGTTATGGCTAAAGTCCAGGCAGGGCATAACATTAGCTTTACATTATTATTAGCAACATTAAGTGAGCTCAAACTCAAAAGTTTTAGGAGAGTGAATGCAGAACATGAAAAACTAATTAAAACATTAAATGTATAAATTTAATAGGCGATTAACTTAATTATTAGATAAATAAAATACAATGTTTAATTAATTTTTAACTAAACATGTAGTATGTGTCATATTTATATATTGAACTGATTAAACAGTTAAGCATTTCAGGTGAGCCTAGCATTTACTACATTTATACATTTACGTTTAAATATTTCTGACATATTGCTGACCAAAATTGTGGAATGGGAATGTTGGCCTTATTTTAAGAATGCCATGTCCAGAGTCTACTCTGTTTTATCTCTTTTATCTCTCGTTCTGTGGTTTTGTATGATAAAGGTTTGCTGTTGCTGCAGGATGACTTAAGAAAAAATTTGATTTTCTTTCAGGTTTCTCAATATACATGCACTGAAAATGAAGTAGCAAAGATTTTGTTAGTGTCAAAGCAAGTATAATTTTTGGTAATCTTTTTTGTGTAAATATATGAATTTTTTTTAAATAAATTCATTTATCAGATCAATTCTCATAAACTCTGATACTATATTATATTTTCCATAATTATTTTTATTAGTTTTTTTTCCATAGCCTAGGCATTAAGCATCTTCTCTAAATAATCCCATTTTGCTGAGTTAGCTAATCCATGCCTCTCATGAGTATTAGGTGAGGACACTTTCGAGTCCAACTTTTCTCACTGATGTTTTTCACCCTCAGCCAGTTCTAAGCAGTGATAACAGCTTGTAAGAGGGAGTGTTTAGATGCCTGAGGGCTTTTGGGCACAGGTGCATCGCTGGTTATAACACGACACAGCACCACAAGGGACACAGCATTGCGCAAGGACTTCTAGAACTCTCTCTGCTCTTACACTCTTTCTTCTTCCACCATCACATGTGTGATATGCATCAAAATATGTGTTTACTCATTCTAGCTCTTTTACTGACCATTATGCCTGTTTTATACCTTCCTGCACTTCGCAGCTTTCATGCACTGTTTAGAAAAAGCAGCACAAAACAGAGAGTAATTTTAGCCAAATAAAGTATAAATTGTACAATTATCAAGTGTTATCATATGTGCTAGTGTGTAGCTCCCATTAGATACTGTTTGTTATTAGCATTGATTATTTTATTAATCAGAATAAAAAATAACTAGTTGTTCGATTAAAACTGTGCAATACATTTAATATGTGTATAATGGAATTGTGAATTGTGTATATATATATATATATATATATATATATATATATATATATATATATATATATATATATATATACACATATATATATATATATATATATATATATATATATATATATATATATATATATATATATATATATATATATATATATATTTAATTATTTCAGTCATATTTATAGCATTTATTTTTTGATGTTTGCCAAAAACCTTCTTCCAACCAATTATAGATCTATTCCCTTTTCTAGCCAACATCTGACATGAGCAATATAATGATATAACACTGTCCATAGTGTAAAAATGATCAAATAGTTCCTGATAAAGGATATTTCTTGTGACTTTAAGCCTTCTAAAAACACCTACACTTAGTTTGAGCGGTGAATAGTTGTGATTAAGAATTATGTGTGAACTTGGGACTGGGGCATAACAGGACTGACATTGTTATAATTAACTGTTCACATTCATATTATGTTAAAATAACAATAAAAATACTGTATATTATTTATCAATTATCTTTTGCAGTCCACAGGCCCTATCTTAGCTGACCCTCCTGTCTCTCTCTTCTTCCTCTTTGGTCAATAGAAGACTTCTTCTATCTGATCTTCAAGTTTGACTTGTTTGAATAATAGAGTGCCCTAACATTCGTACTTGAGGAGATTGTCAGAAGCTTTGACTGAAATCCGAATTGTAATTGAAGTATAAAGTTACAAAACTTACTCTTGTTTCTGCATTGGCTTGTAATTGCACTTGAATTAATCTTCTAAAGCCTCTAAGAGAGCAGGGGGTGGAGCAGATTAATTCTAACCTACAGTCCTGTACAATACACCACCTGCTCTAACATGACAATATCTGATAATGAAATCTAATAGCTAAAGGGTTTTAAATCAGTATAAATAATGAGGTGCACCACTTTGTTACCACGTTTCTGAACATCTCTATTCTGCTCTCATTGTGTTGGTGACTAGGATTTGGCTGGAGTCCTGAGCAGGCTAGTGTATATTCATGTTTAGATGATTGTTCTGACAAAGACAGGGGACATCAGAGTGCACTCAGAGCACGAACATTGATTTTTAAAGCTGAATTAAGGTGTATATATATACATAAGGCACTATGAATGAACACATATGGAATTATGTAGTAAACAAAAGGAGTCTTATGAAATAACCTTAAACATGTTTTTATATCAACCGTTCTTGAAAATAACCACCCTTTGCTTTGATCACTGCTTTGCACACTCTTGGCATTCTCTCGCTGAGCTTCATGAAGTGAGTCTTTTACAAATGGTTTTCCAACAGTCTTGAAGAGTTCCTGAATGCTGAACCTTGTTGGCCTTTTGCTGCCTTCACTCTACGGTCCATCTCATCCCAAAGCCATCTCGATTGGGTTTGGTCAGGTGACTGTGGAGGCCAGGTCATCAGCAACCTCCATCACTCTCCTTCTGGGTCAAATGTATACACAGGTCTCATTCATAGTTTTGATGCCTTTGGTGAGAATCTACAACGTAAATAGTAAGAAAATAAAGAAAAAACATTGAATGGGAAGGTGTGTCCAAACTTTTGACACACACACACACACAAACACTGGGTCATAAAGGGAGCTTTGTACCTTTGCCCAAATGCCCAGATGTTCAGTAGGTGACCAATTTTCAAGAACAACTTGTAATTGCAAAAAATCATCATGACTGTAACTTGGACTGCTGTGGTTGTTTTAAGTCTAGCTTCATAGATTGAAGAATATTTGTGGACAACAAAGCACTGTTACACATCTCTCTGGATAAGAGTGCCTGCTATAAATCCTTTAACGGTAAATCATTGCTGAATTTGGTCATAAAGTTTGGTCACTTTATTGTTAACTGTTAAGGCTGTTAATATTACAAAATCATTGTTTCCTTGTGATATTCATTTCACGATTGTCATTTCAAAATAAAGTAGCTACATGTTTAAGGTATGCTGGGCAATATAATAATCACTTTAATTCTGAATACAACAGTGAAAGTCAGTCAGTCACAAATTGTGGTACAAAAATAGTATGGCTGTACTTCATATACAGTATGTGTGTTTGTACTTTAGAAAGTACATTCTGGGTTTTCCAATGATATGAGATGAAACTCCTTTGTTTGTGTACAGTGCTTTTTAATGTTTTTAATGTAATCAACATTTTTTCTTTATAAATGAACTTATTTGGTGCAGGTACCATTTTTTGACTTTTTTGTTTCTGTAGTTATCTCTCACATAGTAGTTGTTTTTCAGCAGTACAAATATTAATCAGTTGTAGTATAGAAGTGTTACAAATGATTATTGTGGATATTGTTAACTGACTTAAATTAATTTTCATGTTACCAAAGCTCCTGTTCTCTCAAAGTGGTGAGTCATATCCAACATTTTTGACGGAGAATTTAAGGACATATCAAATTTCATGAATTTTCACCATGTGATTTATTTAAAAGAAAATTACAAACATTATATAATCAATGGATAGTAGAGTGCAATTTATGACAATATTAATAAACTAAAATTAAACTGGCATAGATGTAAAAAGGCAAAAACTTCTTTCGCTGGGGTCTCAGGAGGATATACATCACAAACAAACTCAACACACGTACACTCTCACACACTTCTTGCCGTCCATATTTTCTGTATTATACAAAAATCTAAACAATTTCTGCGACAGTTCATCACGTCCAGTATCAGAATCACCTGCCCTCTCCCTGATCGGTATCTGTGTGGCATTCTGCTCAAAGTTGACACTCATGCTGACTGTCTGGCCTCAGCGTCCGTGACTTTGCACGCGCAGCATCGGCGGGATGGGCGGGGCAGAACCAACGCATTCATGGCAACTGTTGACAAGGGCGTGGCTCTGTGGCAGGGTGGGCGTGGCTATCAGAGTCCTGGCAACCTCTGGGGGAGTAGCCGGGGAGGGGTCAACGTGTGCAGCCCTGGCTCATCTGTTTGGGTTTTACAATCTGTGGACAAAAGCAAAGGAAGTGTTTAGGAGAGGGTCAGTGTGTGTTTAGCTTTAGACAGGTCTGGGTAGTTGAGCTTTTGAATTTGCAATTGAGCCATGAGTGGAGATAAACTTAACAGACGCTTCTCGCTGGACAGTCTGGGGTGAGTCTCAAAGAGCTTTCTGAAGTTCGCCTTCTCATTTTTAAAGTTGGGGCTTCAAGAGAGAAACTCTGGGCTTAATTGGAAGTGGTGATGGGGAGGACGGTCGGATCCACGGCTGGGCTTGATTTAAAAGTGAAATCCTCGCGGGTCAGCTCTTTAAAGGAAGTCACCCGTGTGTTTTTTATTAAAGGCTTCCAGCCAGGCATGAAGGATCCTGACACATCACTTGTTGGTTTCATGTTCTCTCATGGAGCCAATCAAAACACTGTGATCATTCCACAACGTGTAAAGTGTGTGTGTCAGAAGTTGCGTAGGACACACGGATGAAAGCAATCTCGTCAGCTCTCATTCTTTTTAACTTGGGGGAAGCCAAAATGCTTTAAAAAATGCTTTAAATTGGAATTCTAGTTATGGTTTGGCTTTATAATCTCTTCACTCTCAGAAGTGGCGAGAATAAATCTGGAAGAAAGATTTCAGCTTCACACATTAGATCTTTGCAAGGTTCATTACAAGTAATTTTCAAAGCAAGATATAATATCGTATATGTATTTATTTATGAGTGTGTGTATTTGCATGCACATTTCAAAATGACCTGTGCGCAGAGTAAGTTGTAAATGTTATGTAAATATTATGCAAAAATCTAAGATGTGCATCAACTGCCCATCATTGCAGAGTTGTGTCTTTTTCACCTTTTAATTTATAATTAGTTTGTAAGGAAGAGAAACATATGAAAAATAACAAGATTTGGTTGTTTTACAAAACGCAACATGTCTGTGAAGTTCTTCAGTACTGAAAATGTTATACACTTTTATACTTTAAAGTGCTTATTTTTTGTAATTGTAGCTGTTTCACTTTCACTTATTGCTGTAACTGTGAAAGTTTAACCTCTTTAAATTCAAAGTGGCTAACCATGGCTGCCACATTTCATAAGAGCAAAAGCATACAACAATGTTATTGACATCACTTTGCATATCCTTATATAGTGTCTGACACTTTCAAACCACTGCAATTTTCATGGATGTTAAATGGAAGAGTTTGTATTGCTCTGAGACCAGATTTGCTTGGAAAACCTAACCCTGATTTGAATGATTGCCATATTGTAGAATAGTTCATCTTTAAAAAAGGGAAAAAGAAAACGTGCTGTCATGAAAATCAAATGTTCATCTACTGACTGATGATCAAATATTTGCTGTTAATAAGCATTAGAGCAGGTCACCACATGAAATGGCCACAATGTACGGCCACAATCAGTGTTAAAGGCCTTTCTTTAAGATACTGGATTCTATTTGGACCTTGTTCAGAAATCTGGTTGATAAAATGAGTTTTAAGCAGGAGGCCATCTCAGACTACTCAGTTTAATCTTTTTGCCCATCTGATTGGAGACACATGTGCACTTGGCACATTTTATGCAGCGGAATGTGCGTTCCCAAGCAATTTGACACTAAGAAGTATCCTGTGAATTTTATTTAATTGTTTTCCATTTGTTTTATAGACATAATGCAAAAAATATAATGAAGCTAAAAGTGTGATGATACAAAATTGCATGTGTTACATAACGTCCTTATATACAGTATATTTGTGATATATATTTTTGCAGTTACATCATAAAACAGATTTTGTAATATGGATTTTATAATATGTAATATCTTTTAGGATGTCACATCATATTTTTTGTATTTCCGTAGCTATATCTTTCAGCTTGACAAGTCCACAAGAGCTTGACATTAATCAGTAGAAGCTAAAATCCCAAAATTGGAGAAAAATTTTCCCTCCACTCTTCCACACTTGTTTTAACTTAGAAAGAGCTTGTTAATTTGCTGATGAGTTTGATGGGGAGATCAGTAACATGTACACAGCAGGGTTACTCCGGGACAAAAGCTGAGGAAGCATTAAAGTGTCACTCTTCCATGGATTCCTGGTTCCAGCAGTATTGCATTTTTACATCCTGCTAATTTTCAGCAAAACATGAACAGGAGTGGCAGTATAAGGTAAAAGGTTAAAGTGCTTAAGCAACAAGATTCAGATCTCTTATGTCAACAGCACATGAATCAGATAAAAGTCTCGGTTAGCTGATGCACGGCAATAGACCTCGGTCCTAAACGTGTAGAATTAAAGTGTCTCCGCCAACATTTAGAGATTTTTTCTATATTATCTGTAATATTCAATACTAGTCTTTTCTCTCATGTCACTATTTATTACTTTCAATTTTGAGAAACTGAAAATGATAGACAGTGGCACACTGTGGCCTTTTCTGGTTTACTGTAGTTACTGTGGTTTCGTCAGTTTAAAAAAAAAGAGTTAAAACAAGTTCCACAACTTTTTGAAAGCCACCGGGCCTAATTTCCATCACGGCTGAACCGCACGTCTATGCAGCTGAGTGCAATTAGTATGCAGTCAGCCTCAGTAATCGAGGTCATGTGAAAGTGGATGGCTTCCACACTGGTTCAACTAAAATACCGGTTTGGGAAGGCGGAAACTGGCTGGTAATAAACATTACAATGGGTATGGGGTTTAGCCTTGAGCAATGCATTTCCTTACCTCGAGCGAGTGCCGAGTACATGAGTCTTCTCAACGGTAAAACATTGTCTTTATAGTGTATGTTTTTATTATCTAATAGGTTGCTAGTATGGAAAAAAGACTTTGTTATACTTATAGTTGTAATGAAGTTTTACAGGAAAGCTCTAGAACAGGAGCTTCTAGTTCTGGTCCCGCTCCTCTACATGTCTTAACGTTTATCTGTAATGTGCTGTGAAAGGGTTTCTAGGGAAACAGTTATAGGAAACAGTAGGTTTTGAAAAATCTTTAAGCAAATTCTGCTTGGAATGCCAAAAATTAATGCGGTTTGGGGAAAGATTGACTTATTAAATATTGCTTTGCAGCTGCTCTTGACCTACTGCTTTCAGTTTTGTTTGTGTCGTGTGTTTGGTTTGTAGATTTTATCTTTAGTGTTGGAACGAGCTTAAAAAGTTTTGTTCTAGAAATTGCTAGCTACAACCTACATACAACTGTGATTTTGTGTTACAGTATGTGAAAACTGTGTGGCATTTATGAAATGTCTTTAACAACAGAGACTGATACAGATTTAAGATGCAATTTAAGAATCTTTCGATTGAATTCTTAGTCACATAAAATTTTCAGTTATGAAATCATTTACAGTTTTTGGCTGATGATTTTTCAACTGAAATACAGAAATCAAATGTAATTCTGTGGAAATTCAACACCACTTTCATTTTGTAATGTGAAGCGTGTTGATGAGGTAAACACTGTTGAGTCTGAATGGCTGAATCTCAAATAAATATCAGTATATGCAACTTAAAAACAACTCAACTAACTTAGAATTTATTAAGAAACTACACTTTCTACAGAGAAAGTTTGAAATAAATGTGACCTCTTCAAATAATAACGTTCATTATATTCACATACTATGGAAAAACTGTAATGTAACACGCTGTATTAACTGCATTATACATATTATACCAATGTCATAAACGTTACTATAGTAATACAGCATAATACAGTTATATTATGATAAAGTTCGTTACATTTGCATATTATGATAAAACTGTATGCCTTATTTACTAGCGTGGAAAGTAGATTTTTCTCATGGCTTGGAGATAAACATGTTTTGTTCTCGCTCGGCGTTAGCATCTAATAGCCATTTTGCATTTCTCTAGTTATTCCCCAGGCTATGGAGTAATGATGACGAGAGCCAAAAGCAGTAAGGTGAGGAGAGGTTCTGAGGGAGCCAAGGTTCGATCTCTGGATGAAAAAGAACTCCTGGAGCTGAACAGGAACCTCCTCAGAACCAACTCACGGTTAGCACACCATGCACATGTTAACCATGCTACATTTACCATGCAAATACTCAAGTAATAGTTCAGTGAAGTGCAAAGTCTAGTAAAGAGCAACAGGTCAAGTGATACGCTTTTCCATGCAAGTCATTAAACCACCATCTCTGATTTTAGAATGATTTCACATAAAAACAGTCAGGGAATGGAGGTCTATATTACAAAAATATGCCACTAAATTTAGGTTTCATATGTAACATTTGCAGTCCCAGCTTTAAAGAGCTTCTGCACTGCTTAACTTAGCGTTTTCTCAGGTTGCACATTCTCCTGCTTATAAGTATCTTGAGGATTAGCTGATGAAATAAATCAGATTAGATTAGAATGTAGGGGCAAAACTCCAAAAAAACACAAAACTCTAATCCTTTATCATCACACAGGAACTCCACAATAGAAGAGGAGGGCGGCGATCGTGAAATAGATGGACAAAGTAATCGCAATGTAAGTTTTCTTTTAGTCCTAATATGGAATGAATCATCTTTTAAAATCATATTATTAGACATTGCCAGATGCAAATGAAGAAGGTCAGAAAATGCTTCTAAAAGTGTTATATAGTATAATGTTGTGACGTCTTTATTCAGAAACAACAATACAATAGTCCAGCATGGGAGCAGAAAGAATGGCTATTGAAGTCATTGAAAACTAAAGAATAAACAACCAACAACCAACGGTTTTACAAGATTTTACTGTATACAGCTCAGTTGATAATAAAATTTACTATGACTTTTGACTAATTTTTATCTTCATATTTTTTCACTCAACACCATAACCTTTAACGAACACATCTGGCAATTCCATCTGAATTCCAGGGACTTTAGGAACCAGAATTCTAAAGTAACTGGGAAAGTTCAAAGTTTTTAAAGTAATAATGAACTTTCCCAGTTACTCAGGATTTTGGTCCCCTTTTGATTTAAATCATCCTTGTTGAAACACTTACCAGTTTCATTCACATTGTAAAACAATTGATGCTTCTGAGCTCCAAAATCACTTCAAAAATCCCAGTCTGTAGCAGTCCATTATAAACCAGTTCAGTGTGTCTGAAGAATAAAGGTTTCAGTCATATTCCTCTCATCCTAGAAAAACATTAAAAAAACAACAACATTGTAATACATATACAGTATATTACAGACATCAAGTCAACACTTTTTCAGTCCCTTTTACATCGAGTGTAACCCCTGGTTCTTTATTTGTCTTTCTGCCTTACAGAGTTTCAAGAACCACAAAAAAACATTCAACAAACAGTTCCCGGAGATTTCCGAGGCAGAAGATTTGATACATGGTGAGTTTTGCTTCAGCCTTGATAAGTTCTGCTATTCTGTGCCGTCTTAGTTGGGGCAGCTGGTGGCGTAACGGTAGGGTGTTCGTCCCGTGATCAGAAGGTGGGAGGTTCGAATCCAGGGCCAGTAAAGTTACCACTGAGGTACTCATGAGCAAGGTACCCGTCCGCCAAGCGCCAAGCGCTTGTTAGCTGCCCGCTGCTCCTTCACGGATGGGTTAAATGCAGAGGTCACATTTTGTTGTGGTGCACTGTGGTGTGTTCACAATGACAAATAATCACTCACTTTCACTTTTTTCACTTTAAAAAAGTCTTGTTGCTGGTCACCACATTGATCTGACCAAACATTGATTTGGTCTTGTACTGGCGTTTGACACGTTTTCACCAACGTTAAATTCACAACTAACCATCAGAAGTAACCACACCAAATCAATATTGGTCTTTTCCAAAGCACTACAAAGTTACCTAACCCTGAATTTGCAACTTTGCACAACAGATGGTCATCGTCCGTGCTAGCAAAATGCTGCTCGTGTACACAGCAGTTGCAGCCTTGAGGGACAACTGTTTTTCCTTCCCTAATACACCTGACACAACTTGGGCTTAATTACCAGAGGTGTATCTGAGGAGGGGAAAACAGCGGGAGGAAAAATCACACCATGATGCATGATATCCCAGGCCCGGGACTAAAGCGCTTAGCCCTCCAGTATGTTGTAATTACAAGTGTATGTTGGTCTCTGTTGCAGTGTTCACCTGCGCCCTCCAGAAAGAAGTGCTTTATCATGGCAAGATGTATGTGTCGGAGCACCACGTGTGCTTCCATTCTTCAGTTCTGCTGAAGGAGACCAAGGTGAGAAGAGATGAAGAAGGAGATCATCAGACCAGATGTATATACTGTACATATATTAGGGCTGCAACAAATGACTATTTTGGTTGATGACTAATCTCTCGATTAGTTGATTAATCGGTTATTATTTCTGCCATGTGTCTGCTTCCTGTTGGTGTGGAATGCAGTGAATATGGCTCTGTTGTCCAGTGTCTGCTTTAACAAAATCCCGCAAAATAATGAAACAAGAATATTAGTAGTTTAATCTAATGTATTTATAACATTAATACATATAATCTTAATAATAATCACAATTGAATAATACAAATTAAAAGTGCAGCTGGTCTTTTAAACGAAACTATAATGTGCAGATAACTAACTCAAAATACCAACAGGAGACTGTTAAACTAAAATAAGGCTTTAAAAGTAAATAAAAATCTTAAATACCTATTTACAACAGTTCACAAGAGCTTTATATTGCAGAAAGAAATTGTTTCCTCTGCCAGGAAAAGCAGCATTGTTGCGGGCGCCATAGTCTCCATAACTGCAAACAAACTAAGTTTAATCCAGTTCTATATTGAGTAAATGCCAAATGAGTCAAGACAACACCACATCAGCAAATTATGTTGACTAATTGTTGCAGCCTTAATATACAGTATTGACTTTTTTGATTTTGACTTTGACAGTATGTATTTCAGGACACTGGACACACTGAACACTTGACATAGGGAATAATAATATTAAAATGTTGTGTAGAGAGCGAATTTGTACTACAACAGCACATTTTTATTTCTGTCATTATTTCCTAGGTATATGAAGAAAATGTGTAACATTGTAATTATGGTGTTTAATTAATTAATAATTTGTTGTAGTTAAACTTAAAAATTATAGTTTGGTTTTGTATGGGATTTTTATGGTCAAATCTATTTTTTGGCATAAAAAATGACAGCAGTCTTTTGTTTTTAGCAGTTTATTGAATTGTCATAATTTTGAACAGTGTAAAATTGTAATTAGTGTAATAAAATGAGAAAATTTTATAATAATCTCATGGATCTTAACAAATATTGTATTACCCTGTTCAGCAGTATAATATAGTAAATTAGGATGTTGTTACTAGCGTAACATCAGTCTGACAGTGTAATATCAGACTTCCTATCTAATCTTAATCTTGGGGATTGAGATGAAGATCCAGCAACTTTAACTAAGGCCTTGTTGTCCCTCAGGTTGTGATCCACGTCTCCAACATTCAGGAGGTGAAAAAGAAGAACACAGCCCGAGTCCTACCAAACGCCATCGCCATTATCACCAACAGTGAAGAAAAGGTGTGAGATACTGTTATTATCTAATGTACTTCAAGGTGTTGGTTTTATTATTGTTGCATCATTTCACACTTGCGTTCTTACTGATGTCTTTCTGTTTTAGTACTTATTTGTGTCCGTAAGGAATCGGCACTCGTGTTTTGAAGTTCTGCAGTCGGCATGTCCACATCTCCAGGTCGGTGACTTGTCTGAGGTTTTGGACTATGATGTAACCATGACATCATACAATTAAAAAAAAAAACTATAAAATGTACAAACTTCCTAAAAACTACATAAAACTCATATTAACATGTGAATGATTTCCAAAGAATATTCACTTAATATCAATAATCAATAAGGATCTTTTTGTCAAATTGAGATGGGCGTTTGTTTTTGTAGCACTCTGTTCCATGTTGAGTATAATAGGCAACATATATATTAAACATTTGACATAAATGTTTTGCACATTACTAATTCATTTTAGACATAATTTGACATCATGTTTGGTAATAGATTAATTAAAGAAACAAAAAATCTAAGGAGCAACTTGAGGGCCAAAAGAGCCGGCTCTTTTCATAAGAAACATATCTCTTACAAGAGCCGGAATTTCCATCACTACTTTTTCATCCATCCGAGGGATCCAGATTCTTTGACGATATTAAATTTAACGCAATAGTTACCTTCCCTGGTTACTAACTACTTTTATCATGCTGTAACCAACTCAGTTACTTTTTGGAAGAAGTTACTAGTAACTAATTACTTTTAGTAACGTGCCCAACACTGTTCTTTATTAATGCCTTTCTGTATTGTCTGTATTTTTGATTAGTACTTCAATTAAATTTTATATTCTGTGTTTATGAACACGTTGGTGTTGCATCTGATGTGTTTAATGTTGATGTTACTTTAATATACACTGCCCTCCAAAAGTTTGGAAACGCCCCTGGCAAAGTGGGGTTTTGGACGATATCAGCATAAATCCTCATCATTTTTTGGTGCAAATACATTAAAGTAACTTGACATTATGTTTGGATACCAGCAATAATCATTTTTATTTTGATAACATAATAATGTAGCTCAACCCAATTGAGCTACTATGGAAGGAACTGGACCATGATGTCCGTAAGAAGTGTCCAACCAGTATGAATTATCTTTGGGCAGTCCTTCCGGCGGCTTGGAGTAATATATCAAGTCAAGGTTTGAATAAACTGACAGCTCGGATGCCCAGATTATGCAGAGCTGTAATAGCTGGTAATGGTGGATATTTTTGATGAATCCATAATTTAAGTATTTTCTATGTATAAACTGTTTAATAAACTGTTTATGTAATAGAATGTTTTTGTAGTTTGTGTTGTCCCTTATCAGTGCAACATTATCACAAATTAAAAAGGATTCATGGCAATACTGTCCAAAACCCCACTTTGCCAGGGGCGTTTCCAAACTTTTGGAGGGCAGTGTATGTGAAAAATTAGTGTATTACCGTTTTGTTGGTTCAGTATGGGGGGGTCTTGAAAATTAGTGGTCATTTGAAGTGGGGAATGACAGAAAAATTTGAGAACCACTGTTCTAATGATTTTTTCTGATGCCTTAAAGCAAGAACGTTCCATTTAAATGTGATATGCATTTTACTAACTTTTCCTCTGTCTCTCCCAGGCTGTAAGCGCCAGCGGCAGCCCTCACATGTCCTCAGCTGAAAACGGTCACGAAGCCGACACGGTACGAATCCAGCAGGAGGAAGAATGTCAAAGAGTGTCAAAAACTAGTTTAAACGGCTCAAATTCACTGTTAATGTTAGCTAAGCCAGAAATGTCTGAAAAGGCATGTATATCCTCTCAAAAATTCTTCCTTTTCTCTAGGACTTTTGACTGTTTCCTGGGCTTTCCCCTTTTAGACAAGAACTTGATTTATGAGATGTTTCTTCGAGATCAGTGTTCACCTTTAAAACCATTACATAAGTGATAATGTGGTTTCAGAATTCATTGAAAGAGTTTAGACTTTTAGAAATCTTGCAAAAGCCACTTGAAAATGGACACAAGAAGTCGTGAAAGTGTTACTTGAACATTGATCTCCATCCACAGATTTCCAGTCACTCCAGTCAGGACGAATTCGCAGATTTATGGGGACTTTCTTTTACTGAAGAAGGCCACAATCTGGATGGCAAGCTGTCTTTCACACCTTCCAACATGCCCCTCGGTCAGTGTCACTCACACCCGCCAACACACACACACACACACCCCAACACACCTTTGTGAGGCCCTTTTATTGACTCCCATAATAGCTAGAACTAAATAATACTACACCTACAGCTAACCACAACCTTAACCAAACCCTCAATAACCAAAAGCAAGTCTTTTCACTTTTTTCCAAAGACGCTGAAACTTTTTTATAAAAGAATGTGTCCTTGCATACAAACATGTTCTCGAAAAAGTCTCAAAAATCTTAGTATTGTCTGTTTTATTCTCTTTTTTAGGACAATCTAACCATCGAAATTTCTGCATCGTCCCACAAACCTAATTAATTAGTTACAAGATGTTTTCTGGCAAGGTTTGAAATCAGATTAGACTAAATAATTGTCTAGGACGTTTCTGTGTTGGTTACTCCTTTCTTTATTTTCTCATACCACAGGAGATAAAAATTCAGATAAAGAAATATTTGACTCTGTCTATCAGAAGATCAGGAGAACAACCAGGTCTACCATGACAAAAAACATCAGAAAAGAAAAAAAATGTTATGAATCTCTATCAAAC
Organism: Distichodus sexfasciatus; assembly: GCA_032718565.1. NCBI lineage: Eukaryota > Metazoa > Chordata > Actinopteri > Characiformes > Distichodontidae > Distichodus > Distichodus sexfasciatus. The sequence goes on along the minus strand of JAVGVS010000027.1, from coordinate 3,507,765 downwards.
CTCTGTCCTAACACATTGATTATTCTCTTATACCGAGAAAAGACGGTTGACCTAGCGCAGTGTGTGTGTGTTAAGAGCGTGTGTGTGTTTCTGACCTAGACTCTACACCTGCAGATTGAGGATGTAGTCATCCTTCAGGATGGAAAATTGATTTGTTGCAATGCATGTGTGTGCTAACCTCCTTTTAATATAAAAAGAGTAAAAACTTTGCCCAGAAGTCAGTTTTTAAGAATCATGCAATTCCTTCAAAGCTGTGAAACTCTACTAGCAAACAGCGGTAAAAGCAAAGCAGTGATCTCTTCAGTAAAGTAAAATGAATCAGAGAGACTCTGTGAGTAAAACTTTAGGCTGAGGGTCACTGTTGGACGTGTGTGTTGTGTGTGTGTATTGTGTAAGATTATGTCAGTGAGGAATCTTGTACTGATCCAATGAAAAAACGTTCATAGGTCAAGCGAAAAGCAGTTCAACACCACGAAGCAGCACCAGCAGAGAGGGACACTCCACAGAAGAGGAGGACGCTGGTAAATAACACACACACACAGAGAGCTTGAAAGTGTTGACCCTGCTTAAGACTGACTTTAACCTCTCCTCATTCCCTCCTATGTTTTATGATCAGCTGTCTCCTGGGTGACCATGGTAACAGAGAAAATCAAGTCTGTCCTCTCCATGAGCAACACGACCAGCTACAACAAACTACTCATCGTCTATCTCATACTGTAAGCTCATACTGTAATAATAATAATAATAATAACGATGACTAAACCCTGTCTTTCTGCACTTGCATTTGCTTTAGGGCAAAAGATTGAGCTCTTTATATTTCTCACATTACGTTTAAAATAAGCTGAATTTAAATTAACTGTATTTTTCTGTTATTCTGAATTTATTCTTTCATTTGTTACATCAAATAATAAATCTCAAAGTATTTTATATTATCCTTAATTAGTCCTTAATTATTTACTTAAAAATAAATAGAACAGGGACCTTCTTATCAAAGACATGATGCTGAGGGAAAAGTCATTTTGGACTCTATTTTGACCATATTCAGTGAAAAAAACATCATTCTTAAAGAGTTTAAATTGTTGGAAAATATATATTTTGATCATTCTGACTTCATGGGAAATTTGCATTTTACAAATCTTTATTTTATGGGATTTTTAATATCTTCATCATCTTAATTTCATAGGTAAATTAATGAGAAACTCAGGAATTTAGATGTTTATATGAGGTAGCTTCATATTTCACAGTACTGTGCATACATACACACACCACCACAAACACACACACACACTTAGGGTGACTTAAGAGAAAGAACTGAAATGGACTGAAGCTCATAGAGAATGAACAGCTTCTGTCTTCGTCTGAAATCTTAGAGAAATAATAAAATAAATTAAATCAGGGACATAAATTCATCAGAGACTCCTCTAGGTCCTGTAGCTTTGCAGTGTTGTTCCTTTGTTAAATATTTAATACCTGTCTCAAAAGTGTTCCTGGGAAAGGAAGGACACATATTAAGGAATGTTAAATAACAAGACGGATTTGTTGCCACGCTACCTTTTCAGCTTTTAACAGAAAGAAATCTCAAAACATCTAGTGCATTTATTAAGGGAAGAGTACATGCAGACCTGGTCAGGTATTCCACTATACACAAGATAATCTTGCAGAGGGAATTTTGAGTCACGTTTTTGCGGTTGTGACTTGACCTCTGCTGACTAGAGTAGGTATGCAGTCAGTCAGGAAGACTAGAACTCTCTCCTGCAGGGAAACTGCTCGTATCTGATGCAGCGAGTCATGATGTTTTAACAGATACATTCCTTTCTCTTTTAACTGCTGGGTGTGTGGGTGTGTTTTTAAGACTTGGGTTGGGCCATTCATGGTCAGTGGAAATTAGCTCACATTGCCATATTCTGTGTTGTATACACCGTCTAACAGTGCATTTTGTGTGTTTGTGTGTGTGTGTGTGCAGGTTTGTGCTCCTTCTCCTGTCATCTGGATACATAGGTCTGCGTATTGTAGCTTTGGAGGAGCAGCTAAACACACTGGGAGCAATGACAGAGTTCAGCCTACAGACAGAGTGTGTAACAACACACATACACGGGCTTGAAAAGGACACCAATACACACACACACAGCCTGAAATAAAACACAGTTTCCCTTACAGACAGTCTGAAATACATACGCTACTACGTCTATTGTAACTTAATATATAAAATTAATTTATTGTGTATTCTGATTTTGTGTCCAGTCTATTAATGTCAGGGTAATTTGTACGTCTAATTATGATTCTAAAAGTAGTGAAACATTTACAGAGATTAAAAACAGACATAATTACAGTAACATGTCAGTAGTTATAGTGAGATGTACACTGAGATATAGATGAAACGTTTGGTCCGTTGTCATCACCCCATCACCCAGACAGGCGTCAGAACACACCAACCCGTATTTTCACCCTGATTGGGCATAAAAATGCTTTAAGGACATTTTTTGACCAGTTAAAGGCTAAAGCTCTTGAACACACCCCCATTATCTATCAGCACATCTGGAAAGCTGCAGTTACTGCGTCATTGTGTCACCTTACAAGAACACAGTTTTCCTGAAATTGTGTGATAACTGTGATGTACACTAAACAGAGATCTGGTTTTAAACCTGTTTGTGAATGAAAATGCTTTCACTAATATTAGCTTCTTTTCTTTTCTCTCTCAGCTTAAAAGAAACATAACCATTATTGTGCACGAAGAGACAAAACAGATGAAAAACTGAACTCCCTCTACCCGTGTTCTACTATAAAGGTCTTCAGTATCAACGCGTTGAGCTGAAACAGCACAGACAGTCTGCTCAGGCCACAGCCGTGTCCCAGATAGTTCACTGCTTGTTTAGCGGGACACGGTGTGGCGTTCAGAAAATGGGGAGTAAATGAATTTGTCTGGTGACAAGTAAAGATCTGACCACAGTCACAGGCTGAAGGTCTTTTTCTGAAGCTGTTGGCATTTGTACCTCCTGTTTCACGATTAATATGCCTATAGAGAGATTCATCTGATAAGAGATGAATATGCTGGAATATGGATTTTTCTTTTCTTTTTTGTTGTTTGTCTAAATAATTCTTTATAAGTAATCTGATCCCAGATTACCCATAAAGTCTACCACAGTTATTTTTTATTTGACTTATTTCTCCCATGATTTGTCCACTGTGCTAAGCCCATATATGTGAATGCTGGTAAACAGGCTATTAAACCTCTGCAAAAATAGTTTGTAAATGAGCCTCATAGTTGCATTAGTTTCTTCACAAAAGATTGATTATTTGTTCATTTTCACATTGTTGTGTTAATGCTGTTTTATAAATGCCTTTTCTCACCAGTTCATAAGATGTTCTGTGTTATCTTTGTTTGATTTCTCATACGATAAACTTAACCTTATTTAGAAAAGTGAAAAATAAATTATATAAAAAAATAATGCTTGCTGCTTTGTTAAGGCACTAACATTAGCCTTTTATTAGGATTTCTGTTTCATAAGTTTATGTTTTATATGTTTTTCTAGTGATAATTATTTTAGTTAGACAAACAATTAAATGTGTTCAGAATTAGATGCTGTAACTGGATGATATTGCATAAATCGTCTTTAGAGCTATAATATGTACGTAAATTTGTTTTTAAGCCATAATTGTTTACATTAGTATATATTATTGGAATTATTATATATTTCTTTTTGTGCTTTCTATTGTATTCTGCAAATGTTGGTCAAGTTAGTTTGAATGGCTTATGTCTGTATTTAAAAGGTGGAAATGTCTCCATCTAGTGGTTCAGATGTGTAAGTATAGAATTAATTTTGTAAGTCATAATTACGCAAATAGCAAAATATTTCACCACATATATTTCTTTTCATAAACATGCACTTTTACATCTTCATAGTTAATCAATTCAATTATATAAAAACAAGACACTTCACATTTAAAAAGTTTTTCCCAAGGTTTTATATATAGCTATTGCATGTATATGAATCGGAAGCAACTGATGTCAGCTTCAAACACCTTTAAAATGAGATTTTTTCCAACTTCTAGAATATTCTTAAACAAAATGTATTTCTCAGGGAACATTACAGAACATTCTTAGTCGTTTCTAGATCTCAGAAGAAAAACGACATCTTTTAAGTGAAAAGCTACAGATTAACATCACTGATGTGTATATTTTGTGAGTCAAACTACTTTACTGTATGACACATACAACTCTTGAACAACTACCATTATTTGTTTTTCGGAAGCTACATAACACATTTTGCCAAACAATTCATAAGCAGCTGGTCACAATTTGGTCATTAGCATACGCCCCCTGCATCATTTGCAGTTTGAGGAAGACAATAAAAAGTGTTTCTTATACACAAAAAAACTTAATAGCATTTAAATTAGGCATTGTTTTGCTAATGTTACATTAGCATTCCATCCTGTTTCTGCCAGAGAAATTAACAAAGTACAAGTATGAATTATATGAATATTTTGCAATACATTGGTGATGTTAGTACTACACGCTATTTAGGATTAGTGTTAAAGGGTTGTGGATATTTTGGATATATGAAATGCAAAAGTAAAAAAAATAATTAAATTGTGTCTCTTCAATATTCCCTCTCTCTTCCCTCACCTGCAGATGTGTCGGATCTGTATTTACAGGTGACGGTTTCTACAATATTTGTGTTGTGTACAGTATGTTCCCCAACAAACAATTGTATATTTTGGTTCTCAACATGTCTATGCTAATGGTGGAGCTAATCAGTTTTTTTAATTTGTCAATACCTGAGGTTAAGTAAAATCCAAAAAGATTAAGCAGAGACATTTATATCTGTTTATTCTCTGAATTATCAAAAATAGCACATTCTCATTATTTGAGCTTAGCAAGAATTATCTCATACATAAAACAGTGAACTCTACTCACACACAGTAACTCCAAAAGTCAGTTTTTATTTAGACATAAAACAATAGTTATAATAGTTCACAACATGCACTATACAAATGTACAGTTTTTTTACAAGTGTCCAACTCAAGCTCATCCATATATTAGCATTTATATCTATTTACATATTTTACAAAATTGCATGAGTAACTCATCTGTGCAGCCTTCCAGCTGAAGTCCATTCCAGACTTTCCAGGACACCAACACATTCCAATCACCAGTGCTATTTTGCAGGAAAGTAACTCCATAAAACAACCCTACAAAAGATTATTATCTTGATTTTACAAAGTTCCATCTTTCATTTATATGTGCCACAGCTTCTTGTGTGAGTCTGCATTGGACTTTTTATATACAAGTTATAAACAGTTTTGGTATTTTAATGGCATCCGCAACTTCCCGCCACCATATCATCGTACTGTTTCAGGACTACGTTCTCCTCATCGTCGAAGTACAGGAGGTTGATGGAAAAGAGCTTGTCGGGCACGCAGCACGGCGTCTCGATGCCTTTGGTGAGCTTCAGCGCGTTGATGATGGACTGCACTGTGGCGTGGTTGGTGGGTCTCATGTTCTGGCCCAGAGGGAAGGGGCACGAACCTTTGCAGTGATAGGCGTTGTAACCACGAGGGGACACGATCCAGCCGGACCAGCCGATCTCCTCGAAGTCGACATAGAGAGGCAGACGCTGGCACGGCATCTTCTCCAGGTCTTCTTCCGGCTCGAGGGAACGTGGTTTGCGATGCACTGATACTGGGACAGAGAGGTTGGGTAGAGGGAAGCTGGACTCAGCTGGGGAACCACCAGAAGCTGGTAAAGAACAGAATGTAAGATTAGAGGAGACAATTCCAACATCACGTATCATTCAGAAGCATTAAGGAAATGTTTAGTATCTTGCTCTACCTTTGACAATCCCTTCCATGGATGCAGCCCTGCGTCCATCGTCAGTGAACAGGACCAACATGGGCTGTTTGCTGTGGTGGTGGCTCTGTCCTGAGGCAAACCTCACCGTCCTGAAATCCACCTGAGCACCTGCCAGAGTTCGCACCGTGACCAGAAGACCCAGGTTATTATGTTCACTCAAAGTCCATGTACGGATCTGTGGAAAGAAATGAGTTTTACTTGCTGATTTATTGGTGAATAACACACAAAGAGGAGCTCTTCTTTTGATGAGAAACTAAATATATGATCAGAACATGAAGACAAGAAATTATGACAAACTTACAGCTTGTGTAATGGTGAAAACCTCCCAGCCATTGGAGTGTACAGGAATAAGTCTTGAAGACACCAGTTTCTTGACCTGAGAGACATTCAACTTGCTGGTGTCCAGCATCTGATAGACATTGACCTGTGGACAAAGAACAGATAAGAAGTTTAGATGCTTACGTTTAACCGTTTAAACCCTGACCCTGTAATAACATTTTGTTATATATTATGTTATATAATCAGTGGAAAACCTTTTACCTGACAAAAGTGATGTCTGTTGAAGGTGAGCGCAGCTTGAGGTCTCAACTTGAAAAGATGGAGTTCAGCTGTGAGGACTTTTTCACTCCTGGCCACAGTGGACAAGTTGAACAAAAACTCAACTTGTTCGGTGGGCACTGGATAAGGGAAAGAAGATGAATTTTTTATTGTCTTAAACCACTAACTTACAAAGTACAAACACCTCACCCAACAAAACCCTTCCCATAAAACTGGCAATCCTCTCCATAACCCAGGTTTCCTAGATTTTTTCCACAACAAACTTTTTTCGCAACACTATTGGAATCAAAGAGACCAAATTCTAAGGCTATAAATAACTTTCTCATACATTTTTTTTTTGGTTTTTGCTCCACTTTTAAATTCTTTTAGCATTCCAGACTCATAAGTCCTTGTAGACCCTTGTACTTTTAGCTGTCCAAAACTTGTGTCTGTCAGGACAACTGCACAAAAATGTTTTACAACACCTTACTAGCTCATTCAAGCAATTACTGTAGTTTACTTTCCTTACTAAAGACATTATTGCCTAAAAGCATAAAACATAAAACCCAAATTAAAACTACATGAAACCTAATCTGGTTGGTTCATTTAATTCTGAGAAAACAAGTTTAAAAGAATGTCAAACGGCCAGGTAATTGTGGTATATTTTGTGAACTACTAGTCACTAAAATAACTTTAAGTAACAACTTAAAAATAAGTCAAGATAGTTTTATCAAACACAAAAATCTTCTGCAACTGCTTATTATTACAGACTCAAGAAAGACGTTGCCAACAATAATTTAAAACATAAAAAACGTACATTTGTCGAAGAAACTGCGAACCGTGTTTCCCGCCAGAAGCGTGGGGTCTTTAGTGACTCCGTCCACATCCGCCACTGAATTGTACAAATCCAGCATGTACTGAGGCGGCTGTTTGTGGGACCGAGCCATTGAAGCAGGGGGGTCTTCCATCCCAAAAACCTCCAAAAGTCTCTTTATAGCAGCTGAGCGCACTTCTTCCGACTCGTTTTCCGTGGCAAAATGGTTGTGTAAGAAGTTTAGAGATGGCCTGGGGCTCCCGAGTGCGACCATGGAGATGAGGACGAGGAAGACGGGCGACATCTTTGTAGGCACTGATGTTTCTCCTTGCAAGAAGCTTGGAGTAGACTGACTGAACTCCAGCGGCCCTTCTCCATTTTATATGAAAAAGGGTTCGGGCCGTTTAAGTCTTCGGTAAACAGTGATAAAGAGGTGCTATTTGGTCGCAAATGTGAGTCAATATTCGGCGAGTGTAAAGCCAAGCTAATGGCGGCGTTAACAAGGTGTGAACCTGACAGGTGATTAGTGCGGCGGGATCCTCAGAGGTGAGATGAGGTGTGGAGTTAACGCTGTGTGCACATTTATTTCCCAATAAAAGTTAATTTCTTTAACGATACGTGTGTGTAAGTAGCGATGCTAATATTTTATGTTGTTATTTTGGCTTCGAAGAATAGTGGGAAAATGCCCAAATCCGCTTGGGAAGGGGACGTAAGGAAGTTGGCGCTCCATGGGTGGTTAACTTCCTCCAAAGTGGATCCATTAATTTAGACAAACGAGGATAATTTGATACAGGAACAACAATCACTTGGACAAACAATGTGAAAATGCTCCGACACCTGCGCAAACACCGGTTAAGCGACCCATTTACAAATTGAACTCAAATCCCAAGAGAAGGGTCCCCATGTTAATCAAGCCATTAATTTGTATTAGCACAAATAGTCTGTAGTTTCCCCTGATTAAAATCGATTAGTTCCTGGGATTGTTAATGAAAACATATCCAGACTAAATGCGTATGCAATGTCAACTAGCTGCTTAATGGAAGACTGACTGATTCTAGCTTTGTTTTGTTTTCATTAGAGGCCGTTTAATCGTGCATTCATTATCCCTGATCCCAGCTCGGCAATATGATAGCGATGGAGTGTGCTTTATAATGCTTTAAGACGCAAGTGTTTCCTGCAGTCTTCTATCAGTGGTGTCAGTCGTTTGGAAACGGGATATTTTATGTTGAAGTTGGAATTCAGGACCATAAAGAACTTCAAAAGTGTTTCGCTGAGGTGGACTTCCCCAAAGTGGACCAGAGCTAATACTAACATGTATTGAGTCCGTGTCTTCAAAGCCAAAATCAAGCGTGCACAAATATAATCAGTCACCTTGAGGTTTTCCTCGTCGTGTTATCGTTAAGTCACACACAGTTGTGATGATGAGGACATTTGTCTATTTATGGCGACCACACGTGCGGACAGCCATAGAACTAGAAATAAAAGGCGGTGAGGTGCTTATATACATATATGAATTTGAGTTGAATTTTGAATTGAGGTAGCGAACAGGATGCAGAATTACAATTCGAATTTGAATTAAAGGAAGCTGAAAATTTAAAGAAACTAATGCAAGATATTATTTAGATGAAGTTTCACAATGAAACAGTGTTCTGACTATTATTATTAAAATACTATTAATGTGTGCATTAAATATTCTACACCAACAATGTGCAGTGTAAACCTCTTGTAAAATGTTATTTTATTGACACAAAAGTGCAATTCATAGAACAAACAATTCAGTTTGAGCATTTTGTGTAACATTATTATCTTTTGACAATTAGATGTAGCAATTTTGCCCAATGAGTTATGTGCTGGAACAAAATATGATTGCATCTTTTGACCTCCTGACTTTTTGTGATATGTTTTAGTACTAAGATTGTAACAAAAACAATTCTCATTATTCTACAAGTCCGGGGCTAACTGGGAATAATTTTTCATTAATCATTAAATGAATGTTTTAAAGCATAGTAAATATTTTACAGTTTTCTTAAGTTTATTTCTTTTAGTTGAGTAACTGAGTGGAATGTCTTTGAATTACAATAAATTTAATTCCACTTCCTTTAATTCCATACATACATACAAAATCCAGAATTTTAGAATTATATATACTGTATTTATATACTGTATTAATATACTATATCTCTATCTATCTATCTATCTATCTATCTATCTATCTATCTATCTCTCTCTCTCTCTCTCTCTTCTATATACACACACCATTATATATATATATATATATATATATATATATATATATATATATATATATATATACTATATGTACTAAACCATGTACATGTCATATATTTTACCCACCGCCAGGTTCCTACATCCCAGAGGGTCTCATGACTTCCTGCACGTGGGACTATGTGACCTCCACTCCAGCCAATAAGAGCTACACGCTGATGTTGTGCTGCTTTGTGTTTTTCATCCCCTTGGCCGTGATTTCTTATTGTTATCTCTTCATGTTTCTGGCTATTCGTCAAGCGAGCAGGTAAAGGTGCAGTCTGCATTATGCCATGAGAAGTGTCACACATATGCATGAACACTGCCTGCAGAGAGGATTAATATGAAATATACTATACATTACAATATACAGTTGTTTATTTTTGCATATTTCGGAACAAATCATATTGTATTTATAATATAGAGCATTCTATGAAGGCCTGATTCCTAAATATATGTGTGTGTGTGTACATATATATATATACAAAATCCAGAATTTTAGATATATATACATATATAGGTATATACATATATAGGTACACCTCATCAGATTTCTTTATGGTTATTGTCTTAAAAAGATAACCATAAATAACTGTTAAAATGGTTTTAATAAATTACGTCTCAATGTGTTCGATAGGTTATTCGTCTCTTAAATGTACTTCAGAACAATTCAGAATTTTACGTAACTCATTTATTGGCATAAATTATTTACAGACTTCTATTTACATAATTTACATCTGCTACAAGGTCTTCTGAGGGAGCTCAGCTGAGAGTCTGAGAGAGAAACGTCGCTCCATGTCGCTGTTCTAAAACGGTAGTGAAGCGGGTGTTGCAGTGCGCGGAGCTTCCAGAAGAGGGCGCTGAGATTACGACTGGCAGAGGCACGAGGTCACGGCCAGCACCGTGTGCGTCTGTCCGTGGCCGTTCACGAACGTGTGGCTCTCGTAACCCTGCGGCACGCACGCGCTGCCCTGACCTTCCGCCCACAGCAAACACTCGGCAGAGTCCGAGGCGCTCCTGCAGGGAAATCAGAACAAAAGTGGTTACACCTCAATACAAAGCACAAATGTACAGCATATCGTTTCTCAAGCACGTTATGGGACAAATTATGGGATTTAGGGATTTATGGGAATTATGGGATTAATCTTAAGAGAAGATGGTTTACAATGAAAACGTAAAAAAGTGTTAAAAACTACTTCCTAATTACTACTATGTACTACTACTATATAAACCTTTTATTTTCTATGCAGTTCAAAGGAATCATTCATTCTTTTTAAATTGGGCTTTTAAGTAGGAATAAAAATTAAAGCCTAAGAAAAGAAGTCTATCTGGTATAACATCATTTACTCTGATTTAAGTGTATGTCATTAAAATTTAAGAATGAATGGTGTGGGGGAAAAACAGGTTTTGTAAAAAGGAAAAAGTAAAAGTAAAAGTTATCTTTCAGATTTTTATTGATGACACACTGCCCTAAAACCTTACCCCAGTTATTCTAGAATGATTATTTATTTCCAGCTATTCGAGTTATCCTGTATTTTATATTGCAGTATATATTAAAATGAATATAAATGCACATGTTTTTCCAATATCATGCCAGCAAAGTTTGTTTTTTTGCCTTTGTCTGAGGGATTCAGTTAAATCTTATATATGCACATTAAAAACTCACTACTGTATTCCTGTATGGAAAACTTTTACAATAAGTTTTTCTTTTATCTGGAGGTCTTTTTCTGCTTTCTTATAGTTGAATGATTCTAATACATGAATCATATAAACATTTTCTTGTAGATTAGTCTCAGAAAAGGGGGGTCCTTTTGTATCAAGCAGTTTTTGCATATTTTTTTCATGCAGTTGCACATTGACATACTGTGTACGTTCTGTGATGTGACTAATTCTGACTTTATTTTAAGAAATAACAACTATATTGAATATCTTCTAAGGGTGAATTTACTGAAATCTCTGTTAAATAACATACTTGAAAGATTAAGGTTTGACCAAAAAACTAGCAAATTGTTGTGGGTTTTTTTTCAGTGAGGGTCTATGTGTGTGTGTGTGTGTTAAGTTGTGTTTGCTCGGGGGGGTGTTGCATATATGTGTTACGTCAGCTGTTTTGAAGCGTACCTGAGAAGACAGCGGTTTCCTGAAGTGCAGCTTCCCAAACATCTCCCCACGTCTATTTCCTGGGGGCAAATTAGCAAAACAAGAGAGATCAGCAGTTAGCTCACCACAAGTTGCTAATATTCACCGGTCAGCTCCAACCCTGTGGTGTGGAGTGAGGCGGGGGAGGGCAGCGTCAACCTCTTAACTTGCTAAATGCTTTGATTTGGTGCCTGCTGGGGCCATTTGTGATCCTCTCCTCACACCTTCTTAAGAGTTGCAACAGATGGTCTTCATTTCCCTTGTATAATTGAGGTAATATTCAAAAATGTTGGCGAATCGTAACCACAAAGTAAAGAAAAGTAAATATGACATTTACTATGAATTAATCTCAGCATGTTTAGATTTTTGAAATCAATGAAGACAGTCTTACTCCATGCATCCATTCAGAGTTAAAAAGCAAGATGTGGATTGTGCTTTGGGGGAAATGGATCATAGGCTCAGCATTTGTCTAGCAAATGGAGATCACTTATTAACCACATGGAAATGACTAATTTCCTTTTAAAGTGGTACCTGTTGGTGTGAGGGTCAAGGTTTGGACACCAAGCTTTACCTATGCTCATATGAAATTATTCTTGTAGGATTAACTTGTGCCTCTTAGTCATTTTGTAGTTAATCTTGACTACTTTAAAACCCACCTTAAGTTTCTCTTCTTTGATCCCTTCTTCATTGTATATGAGCTCATAATGATATTCCACGTAGGGGATACGGTAACATCCTTCTTTCAAGTCACACCCAGCTACCGTCTGAATGAGCTCCACTTTGTTTGGCGTGTCCACGAGAGCAGAATCGAACTTAGTAGGCACACAGGAAAATCCCTCTGTGGAGAGCCAGAATCACCAAAAGTCAGTCTTATTTGTCAAATTTGTGTAAAAATTTCGAATCATGTGACCTTGTTCTAAAAGTCATTATTCATTATCGGTTTTATAGGCCAATATCATGAGTGTTTATAGCAGCCTAAATTTCTTACCTATTTCACCCTTTGACCCCACACACTTGCCAACGTCAATGACAGCCTCGTACGGCGTCTCAAAAAAGTAGGTTTTGAGCAAGGGCGCCCGTAGGCATCGCGTCACTTTGGCTTCGCAGTGACAGTCCTCGATGATTTCCACCTCGCGCACGCCGTCGAACAGCATCACTTTGTCCACGCGCATTCCGGTCGGCTCACAGCTGGAACTGGCGCCACAGGAGGAGGGGTTCCTATTAACGTTTGTGGAATCTTGGGGTGGCAATCCCAGCATTCTCATCTAGGTAGGGAACACAATATTTTACTGATCTAATAACACTTTAAGTACAGTTAAGCATGAGGGTATGGGTACAGTTAGTGTAGACCAACAGCTCTCATAGTTTTGCTTGTGAGACAGCGCTCATAGTCTAATTTGGTTCTGAGAGCCTGAGTCAAAGGCAACTGAACTTCTTCTTCTATGTTCTTGATGATGTGTAACCTCTCGTTGAGAGGACTTCAGTTCTGAGAGGTGAAACATCTTCAGGAAACTAAAAGATGTCCAGTTGTGTTAAATTCAAGCTCTCAAGACCAAATTAAGAGCTGTCTCAATATCACATCATAGGCAAAACTCAAGACTGCCATGGTTCTGGATGACTAACTTGTTTTAGCCATCGAACTTGTTAATTTTGCATTTCGTTTATGGATACAGCAATTTTGTAAGGTCAGTAGAAATTATCTGAGCTTCCCAAACTCACCTTTTTGTCTTTCAGGAATTCTAGCATGGAGAAATGTCTCAAATAACTTGGTATCGCAGCCTCAAAGGACAGAGGCCTTCCTTGGCCACAGTGTGTTCTGCATATTCCCACATCCACATTCACAGGACTTCCTGAGATATCTGAATAAAAGCAAAAAAGCCTATTAACGTACTGATTGATAATCAAATTCATTCAGGTTTAGCAGGAAATGTGTTGAGTTTTTAAAGTAGTTTCGATCCGTCTTCATGTAGTCATAAGTCACGTAATTCTTTTTGTGGCTGATAGTGGGCGCTTTTGTGCAGGTTCAGTGCTGCTCACCTTGTCCTATGTAGATGAAGTGACTCTGGCGTCTACAGCAAGCTCTCTCTGTAAACAGGTTCCTAGGCTCTGAGTGCTTTATTAATACAGCCGACACTTCAAGACACAAAAACATAAAACATTTAGTGCAAATGAATGAATGAATGAATGAATTGTGGTCGTCATGACCAACTCAACAGGAAATAGAGGTTATCTCATAATGCAAGTTGAAAGTGGAACACGGTTTGAACAGAACTGAAAACATCCACCAACTATTCTTAAGAAGAAACTTCTAGATGCTACCATTCAATAATGTTATATTAGTTGAGATTTGAATTTTTAAGTGCTCTTTACTATTGTCTTAAAATAAATTGATTTGAAATTGATTTCAGTAAAACTACTGACTCTGATTCCAAAACAGAAGGTGACAGAAATAAAGAAAACAGAAATTAACCATACTTACAGCTCTGGTGACACATGCAGAGAAAGAACACACACAGTGGGACCATATCCATAGCTAGTCTTCTCAACAGCGTACACATTCTCGTGTTAAACCTCTATGAACACAAACACACACACACACACGCTACTCCTTCTCTTCTTCGGCTGACTGTTGCTCTTACCCTCGCCTCATGGCGATATTTATATGTGCCTCGGCTCTCTCCGACAAATGTGGCTGGCTGAACGCCTTGCAACTGGTGCTAACTGAAAGGGAAGAGGAATAATCACATTTCCATCACTCTAATGCCTGCTGTCAGGCGAGGCGGGGGGACACACATCAAAGGGAAACCCCCGAAGTACCTGTAGAGCTTTTCACCTCTAAAAGCATTAGCCCTTGTTCAGGGCCGCGAGATCTCAGCAGGTCGCCCTCGTCCTCTCTCTCTCTAATGAACTGCTTAAGGGACTTTGAGGGCTCTAAGCACCTCTCATTGGAAGGTATTAATCATCTTTTATCTCAGGAGAAAGGTCTTTAGCACCTTCGCTTCAACCAAAACGGGGGCCCCTCGTTGAGTAAACCCAGAAATAAAGCCCCCCCGCCGTGAAGAGCAGCACCTTAGTGTTTATTCAGCACATGCCAAATGGTGTGTGTGTGGGGAAGAAAAGCCAAAAAGCTCAACCTTATGTGGAGGGAGGATGTAGGATAAATTTAAGAAATACTTCTTGTACTTTTTAAAACTGTCTACTGTGTGTAATACTGATTATTGGCCCATAATGAAGTGTATTCAACTCCCATCAAGTTCCAGTTTCTGTTCTTTGATGTCCTGCCTTCATCCTCCTGAGTCGTTTCCACCTCTGCCATTATAATCAGTGATCTTCCGTTACACCTTTAACTTAAAACACACGTCCTAGTCCCCGCTGATACCGGCTCAGTTCCTCTCTCTCTGATCTATTGTGACGAAAAACCTAAATGAAGTGAATGAATCAGTCATCACACCAACTGCTACAACCAGCCATCAGTTTGCAATCCGCAACCTGCCATTAAAGGTTTGATTGGATTATTAGGGAGCTCTAAAAAATTGACAAAAAGATTTAACAATACCTATTATTCATTATAGTTTTTACCAGAACTTGGAGGCTTGGTTTCATGCTTTGGCAGTTGTTCAAAAGGTGCTTTGTAACAGTCTTGCACTGACTTGAAATCCACATGACTGCTTATGAGGGTCAGTGTTGAGGAATTGGACGCAGAATTAATATTACATTTAAATTCTAATTTTAAAAGAAAAACATGAACAAGCAGTATCTAGACACAAGTTTTTCATGGTATGAATTATGTGTTTTAGGAATTTAGGCAGACTCTAGAGCTGCCTAGTTATGGTACTCCATTCCCAAAAATGTCAGAGAAATCACATCACCATCTGATGTTCATGTCTCATCTCAAATCTCATCTTTTTTCTTTGTTATTATTCAGTCTTAGTTGTTTTATGTTGTTGTTGTGAAAGGTATTGTTCATTAGAAGTTTTGCTGTCTGTTGTTAATATTCATTTGATTGTTTTGTGAATGTCCACTACACTAAAACCTTATGCCCATTATTCAAGAATTTCTAGTTGAGCTAAATATGTCCTTTGGTTTAAAACATTGTGTACATATTGTTATCCGATTTTTTTTCCACACACTGACCGCTACTCTTTCTATGTATGTTTTTATGTTAGAAACGTGTGGCCTATTGCGGTTTGCGTGCCTATATACACATTTTTGATACACGCACTAACATGTAGCTGAAATTTCAATGCCTTACTGCATGGCAGCAGTTCTTCACAAAGCCACCAAATGCGCTGTGATTCGAGGACCCATGGGCCGTCTGTAATTGTCATGACCCACACTCGTTCTTTTCATCCTTTTTTCTGTCTTTTATTTTACCCATAGGAACCCATTGGGGCAGTTGGTAGCGTAATGGTTAGAGCATTCACACTGTGATCAGAAGGTCGGACCGGTAAAGTCCTGGTACCACCATATGCTGTCCCCAAGCACTGCTCCCCGTGCACTGCCCGTGTCAGCTGCCTACTACTCCTTCACGGATGGGTCAAATGCAGAGGTCACATTTCGCTGTGTTGCACTGTGCGCTGTGCTGTGTTCACAATGACAAATATTCACACACTTCCACTTTTATTCATTTTCTCCCATTAAGAATACATGGGATTCGGGACTCAGAAGCTTCCCACGACCTGTTTTCGCATGACAGTCAACACGATTCTCATACCACCTCACTGAACACACATCAATCTGTTTTGACCCGCAATTGTCTTTTTCTCATTTTTATCATCCCTCAGGGCAGATGGTGGTGTAACGGTAGGGGGTTCGCCCCGTGATCTGAAGGTTGCAGGTTTAAATCCAGGACTGGTAAAAGTTACCACTGAGGTACTCATAAGCAAGGTACCGTCCCCAAGCACTGCTTCCCGGGCGCTTGTTAGCTGCCCACTGCTCCTTCATGGATGGGTCAAATGCAGAGGTCACATTTGGCTGTGGTGCACTGTGTACTGCACTGTGCTGTGTTCACAATGACAAATAATCACTCACTTTCCTTCTCCATTCACTTCAATGCAATTTAGTCAAAGTCTTTCTGCTTGTCCAGTTTTCATGTCACAGCCACAAACTTGAGCAGTTTTCTTGTGGAAATGCATCTCTAGTTTTACTTTGTTATGTCCATAGATTACATTTCCTAATTACAAAGACAGTCTTTCCTAGAACGTAAGCCACATAACCATGATGTTTTATATTAAAAATGTGTATGTTCGTAAGTATATGCATAAGCTTGTTAATCACCTTCACTCCTCCCTCCCTGTCTTCAGCTGGATTAGGCGTGAGTAATCTGCACGTGCCCATTTACTAATACACTCACTGCTCAGTCAGAGAAATTAATGAGGTCTTAGCCTAGTGTGTGTATGTGTGTGACACTTTAGTTCTTGTCTGCTCAGTCAGCCGACCCGACAGACGTCTGGCCCCATATTTAACAAATGCTGCAAGTCTGGCTTTAGATGATGTCTTTGAACTAACCCTGAATAGAATTAGATGAATTGGCCAGACTTGGTCTTGGATCAGCATTTTTACTGCCAGACTGTAAAATATGGTCTTTTTGTCCTTTGATTGTAATGACCTCAGTGTACATCCGTTCTGGGGATCCAGACTTGACCTTTTTTACATTCACAGTATTACGTGCATCTTAAGTAGCTCCTACTTACTGCGTAGTGCACTACACTACATACAACCCAGAAGCCTGGATTCTCGCACCCCACATAGTAAATGTCACCTATGTCACCTTGCTATTCTATTGATTTTTATCATTTAAGTTGTACCTTGTTTTCACTGATGTGTGTCATCAAGATGTATCATGATTATTGTGTGTGTGTGTGTGTGACATGGCCCTGTCGTCTGTGTATATCTAGCTTCTGAGTTATTCCTTTTTGTTACGTTCTAGGGGCTATTAGCTCAGTCTTTTGGGTTCTTCTCTGATCTTTCTGGACACTTTTGGGAAATTCTGAAACTGAACTGTTGAAATTGCTTCAAGACACAACCACACATAAGGGAAAACACAATATTTGATATGCCATCTTCCAAAATGATGATAATACACACATAAAGTTATATATGTATTTTAAAAACCTTTTTAATAAAGAGATTTTAAGCTGCCATGTGCATTTGTTCCACTGGAGTCTGTGGAATATGCAAAAATGCAAGAAAACATATTTTTTTAATGTACAAGCCTAAGAAAAATAAATTTGTTAACTATATTATACATTTCAATGCAGTGAGACAGTATTTCCTGACTAAAAATATGACACTAAGCATTGTGCCAAAACATAAATTTGGCAATTTTAAAAGCTAGTTTTAAAGTTAAGAGATTAAAATTTTCTGAATTTGGTAGAATAACGGCAAAAGCACAAAAAAAAAAAAAAACAACTTTTTTGTAAATGAAAGAAATATCTTTACACTTCACACTCTCACTTTCAATCACAGACAGCCTTTTCTTCATCTTCCAGCTGACCTCAGTCAGAGGCCGAGTGTTAGACAGTGAGAAAGCCCTAATCCCATCACTGTCTCTGCACATGACTGACAGTCATAGGAGTGTGAATCTGGTGTGTGTGTGTGTGTCTACAGGTCAGCTGGTTAAGTCTGTCTGCCGGATTAAACGGCTCTGATACGGCGGCGTGGCATGAGACGAGAAAACATTACGCGCCGGGGATCCCAGGGGTGAGGGTGTGTGTGTGTGTGTATGTGTGTGTGTGAAGCCTGACCAGAGTCCGTATTGTGCTTGGGAGAGGCTGTGTGTTCACCAGCACACATCACCACAATCAGGACAGCGGAATCTCTGAGGGAAGCAGAGACCTTTAACGAAAGGGACAGTGGATGCTGAGGGAAAAGGTCAGATTCTATTTCATAAAGGCGGAGGTCTCGATACACGCAGCGTGGGAAGTGCACTGGAAGTTCGGCCACAGTGGATGAAGGACGGTTTAGTGTGACAAGAAAACATCAAGACAGACCTTGGAGCCAGTGAGCAATGTTTCTCAACAGGAATAAGAAGTTAAAGCCGAAGAAAAAAGGACAGTTGCTATGTAAGGATGCACCCACATCTGTCTTTACTGCTGTTATTACCTTAATAGTAATTATTAATTAGTCTTAATAATTAATCATTTAGTTTCACTGCTGAATCTCAGTTTTATCAGCTTTATTTTTGCAAGTTTTGTCATTTCCTGTTTTGCATTTTTGCTTTCTTAGTTGAACTTAATTATCTATCTATCTGTCTGTCTGTCTGTCTGTCTGTCCTAATATCTATCTATCTATCTATCTATCTATCTATCTTTACCCACTTCTCTCTCTCTCTCTCTCTCTCTCTCTCTCTCTCTTATTGTGTTGACTATTCAGACTGTCTGTTTACTTCTCGGTCTGACTGATTAGACCGACATGCATTTATTCCTCTTATTCTCTCTCTCTCTCTCTCTCTCTCTCTTTTCTCTCTCTCTCTCTCTCTCTCTCTCTCTCTCTCTCTTTTCTTTCTCTCTCTCTTTTTTTCTTTCTTTCTTTCTCTCTCTCTCTCTCTTTTCTTCCTCTCTCTTTTTTCTTTCTCTCTCTCTCTCTCTCTCTCTCGCTGACCCCCCTCCAGGGCAGGTAGCCCAGCAGACGGTGCCGTCGCGCTGCACGGAGCTCACCCCTCAGCTGGCCTGGCTGGAAGAAGTGCGGGTGAAACAGGAGGGAAAGTGGGATAAACAGGAGCCAGGCGATTGGTGTCAGAATCAGGACAATCGCACTCCCTTGGAGCAAGCGGTGCACAACCTCGCCCACTCGGAGAGAGTCATCAACGACGTGATTTTCGGTCGCCGTATCGGTTTCTACGAGCTGCGCGGTGAGATCGGCAGCGGCAACTTCTCCCAGGTCAGGCTGGGCGTCCACGACCTCACCAAAGGTATCAGATCGGAGCATTGAGATCATCTGTCCACTCTGTGATTCGTTCATCTGTTGAGAGGTTTTACAGATTGAAATGTTTTAACCTGTCTTCTTCAGCATTGCGGGTATTTCAATATATGTAATATTTTGGGTAAAAGCCCTTGTGAAACTTGTGATTAATTTGTGGAAAACAGTGGAGTTTGCCAGAATGTTGCCACAAGTTGGTCATTGTCAGTCACTAGTGGCAAACCTGCAGGAATTTTCTGGCAACAATGCCAAATTTCCACTAGTGCCAAAACAAAGTGATTTGCCAAAACAAATGGGCAGTAATGGCAAACTTTTAGTGAACTTTTAGTGACAAATTTGCCAAGTTCACAAAGTTTGCTAAAAGTCCACCACGAGTTTGCCACAAACCTAATTTGCATGTGAAAATATCATCACCTTGTTGCAAATTTGCGACACAATTGCCAAAGATTAACGACAACAGTTTGTCAGAAGCCTAAAATTTTTTGTAAGGGAGTGTATAATTTCTTCATTGTTATTAGAGCTGCAAATAAGGATTAGTTTTATAATCAATTTTGGTTAATCAATTAGTTGGTTAATAGATAAACATAGGCATAAAAGATGCATTACATTTTATAAAATCAGATAGGAAACGTAATGAGGTAAACAACTAGTTGATTAGTAAATTAGTTAGTAACTATTTTAATATTCAATTATAGCAAGTTATTGTTGGAGCCCTAATTGTGATTGAATAATGGTTCTTTCATTAATACTGCTAACTTACTGTATTTATCAGATCACTTAGGTTATAAATAAGTTGTGGTTATAAATAAGGTTGCAAGTACATGTGTACACAGTATGTTAAATTTTTACAGTTCATGGAAATAAAGGAATGTCCAAGAAATTAGTCAAAAGATGCAAAATAACAAAACATTTAAGCTATTATGGTTCAAGTTATTATATCATCCTCCTGATCTACTGACCTCTCTACCTACCTGCCTCCCTATCAAGACGTATGCATGATAGATGTATACATAAATAGATGGATAGATAGATAAATAGTTATTATTTAATTTGTATATGAACTGTAATGTCTGTGCCACTTTTTAAGTTTTCTTTTACATTCTACAGTTCAATCTGTCACTGTGTTTAAGGTCAGCAGAGGAGCTGAGGTCTCTTGGCCTTTGAGGTGAGGTGAGGTGGGGTGAGGTGGCTGGTTTCTCACAGAGGTTGATTGATTACATGATCACTTGGCACCAGACGGTTACTCCCTCCCTGTGTCTTCATCACTTTTGTTTTTTGGGCTGGGATGTCAGCAGGTTCTCACCTTTTCCTGCTACAGTAAGTCTGGGGCGGTGGGGGAGGCGTAAGGAGGCTAATCCGCACATCACAAAGGACAAATTTAGTCTTGGGCTAAGCTTCAGTAATCCCACTAGCTTTTCTAGACCCTTACTCTTAATAATCTGTAGAAAGAATTTAGGTAAAGATACGACATATTAAAGAAATAAATAAAGAAAACATGTAGATTTTAAAAAATGTTCATAGGTTTCCTCCTCCCTCAGTTGCATTTCAGACATATGTAATCACATTCATCCCATTTTCTTTCTCCTTTTTTCTGTCACCCTCTCCTTCTTCCCAAATCCCAAGAGAGGGTCGCCATCAAAATCCTGGACAAGGTCCGTCTGGACAGGCGCACTCAGCGGCTGTTCTCCTCCGAGATCGGCTGCATGGAGAAACTGTCGCACCCCAACATTGTACGGCTGTACGAGGTGGTGGAGACGTTCAGGCGCCTTCACCTGGTGATGGAGTACGCCTCCGGGGGAGAGCTGTATTCCAGAATATCCAACAAGGGACGACTGTCTGGGGCAGAGTGCAAGCTGGTGTTCTCACAGATTCTGTCTGCAGTTAGACACATGGTAAAGGAAATTATTATTATTTTTATTATTATTTGATGCTTAGATCTGGGATAGTCAAGAATTGCATGGTTTTAAGATCTGAGGGTGGTCTAGCTGGGGTGGTGGTGGTCTAGTGGTAAGATTAACACTGAAGATTAATTAATCTTCACTTCTTAAAAGGCTACAATGCTTCTAAAGTAAAACACATTGCACTTGCTGATTAAATACAGCTGTATCCTACTTAGAACGCAAATAAAGGCAGTCCCTTAATGCCTTGTTCACACCACAAGATTTGGAAAGTGGTCAGAGGGCTGTACTCTTCACAATAACATTGATGGTTCCAAACCAAAGTCAAACTCTTGTGTAGTTTCAACAAAGCACCAACAGGAGCTTAGAAAGTTATATGCAAAAAATCAACAAAAAAACAACAAAAACAGCCGCTGTGCCTAGTTTGTGTGATGATTTCTTCAGAAAAACCACACGATCACACGTGAGGTCCCCTGCTACTGTCTGTTCACTCGCGTTCTGTGCTCTCATTGGCTGTATCTCATCTTGTTTGATCCCGTCTTTGTAGTGTTCACGCCAAAGGATTGTTGGATTGTTGGTCGCTGATCAAACGTGGCACCCAATCGAGGGCTTTTGTCTGCGAATCAATGACAGCCTTAAGAATAGCATGAACAAGACTACATTATAGTCTTCACATGATCTGAGGGCTTCCTGCACTTTCTGTCTTTGGACGAAAAAACTGCTTATACTGCAGCAAAAATATGACTGAAAATGTTAGTGGTTTGGAATCCATGACTTTTTCAAACCGTGTTCTACGCTGAAATCGGAAACTGAACCATGTTTAGTTTACACCGAAAGATTGCTGA
This sequence comes from Distichodus sexfasciatus, assembly GCA_032718565.1. Taxonomy (NCBI): domain Eukaryota; kingdom Metazoa; phylum Chordata; class Actinopteri; order Characiformes; family Distichodontidae; genus Distichodus; species Distichodus sexfasciatus. The sequence continues at coordinate 3,485,499 of JAVGVS010000027.1, read as the reverse complement.
TCAAGTGCAACCTGTTGACAACTCAAAACCTTAAAACCATGTAGAGTGAACAAGGCTTAAAACCAGTTTTAGCCCTGATCTAGACTCTTAACCCCAAATTGCTCCAGGAAGGCTGTAAGAAGCTCTACTTGTAGATGCACATGTTCCTAAAAAGTGTCTGTCATCTTTATCTCAGCACGACAACAAGATCATCCACCGTGACCTGAAGGCCGAGAACGTGTTCTACACCAGCGGCTACACTATCAAGGTGGGCGACTTCGGCTTCAGCACCGAGTGCCAACCCGGCGAGGTTCTCAACACCTTCTGCGGCTCGCCCCCTTACGCTGCTCCCGAGCTCTTCAAAGACAACAGCTATGTGGGGCCCTTTGTGGACCTCTGGGCCCTTGGCGTGCTGCTCTTCTTCATGGTAACGGCCGCTTTCCCCTTCAACGGCATTAGCCTGAGCAAGCTGAAGCTCTGCATCCTCCAGGGCACCTACGAAATCCCTGAATATGTACCAGAGCAGTGCCAGCGCGTCATCAAAGGTCTTCTGAGGCACAATCCGGCCGAACGCTCCCCTCTCAGCCAGGTCATGTCCAGCGTTTGGTTGACGGGTGTCGAATATACACAGCCGTACCCTCCCGCTCCGGCGACTCCAGAGCACCTGGCAGATGCCTCGTGCCTGCTCAGCCCTGACGAGAGGGCGGTGAAGGGGATTCTGGAGCAGCTGGGCGTTACTGAGGCCTACCTCAGCAACAACAGGGATCTGGACTGTAGGAGCCCTTTGACCGGAGTTTACCGGATCGTCCTGCACCGGGTACAGAGGAGGAGAGTGGTGGAGGCGGTGGGTTTTTCCAGTCTCTACCCTGACGACTTCCAGTCTGGATGGAGGCGGTGGTCGCATCCTGTGATGAGTTTTAGGAAGCAAGACCCATCAGCAGTGTGTACCATACTGTAAATGTGAAGTGGGATTTCCACTTACCTTTTGGTTTCAAAATCGCCAAAAACTACTTTAAACTAGTTGCAACTAGATAGTTTTCGTAGATTCTGTTTTCCCCAAGGATCTCTAATCTCAGTTAAAACATTGGTGATAGTAAGAACCCCTGTTACAGGTTTTATGAAGCAAGACCCCACTGCCTGTGTGTTCCATACTGTGGACGTTTAAACAGGTTTTCTACAAAGCATGAGGTGGTTTCTGGTTTTAAAGCCACTAAAAATTTCTGTCATAACGTCTCTAGGGTACAAGCTGTTTTTTGAGACTTCACAAGCTAGGAATTAATCTTGAATAAGAAAACATTGCTGGAGGTCATTACCGCATTACAGGTTTTAGTAAGCCCCTTGGCGCTGTTTTCCACACTGTGAACGTTAAACACTAGGCATGGGCCTGTATAGCATGGTTTCAAAATCATAAACATTTTCATTCTACTGTTGCTGTGGTAGACTCTAAAACTGGCCCCGCAAGGCGTTGAATGTGTGTGTGATTGTGTGAGTGTGTGTGCCCTGCGGTGTGCTGGCGCCTGACCAGGGTTGTTCCCTGCCTGCGCCCGCATGTTTCCGGGATAGGCTCCGGTTCCCCCACGACTCCAGTTGAGATTAAGTGGTTCAGATAATGACTGAACGTTGCTGTGGTATAAGCTGATTTATTATGACTCGTAACAGATGGAAAGAGCAGGAATCTCTCAGGTGATGTGCAATGTAAAGCATTGTTCACAAAACGCTGACAAAAGCCCTCAATCGGGTGCAACGACATGTGTGCTGGTTGATCAACAGTCGCTATATGTACACACCACAAAGACATGATCAAACAAACTCACTGATTAGAAGCCGACTCTGGACAGATTTTTAACTCCACTAAAGTGTGTGACACATTTCCTGTGTCAATTCTGGCATAACTTTCCAACTCTCCAACTTTTTTTTTTTACATTTCACTTAGAAGTTTACAAATGTTCCAGATATTCTATATATTGTTTAACAATAAGCTTTTTATTTTTTTTTTAAGTTGTTTTTTACCTAGACATTTCAGAATAACACATTTTTAAAGTTGTAATTGCAATGCAGTGAAACCATATTTTGCATACTGTCAGAAGCTCATGCCTAGTTTCCTTTCACTATCTCTCGCATATAAAATTTTGTGTGACTAATTCTGTCCTCGTAAGAGACAGAACAAAGGGAACAATAAACAATAATATGTTTGGGAAAAAAAAGTAATTCCACAAAACAATTAAATGTAAATTAAAATTTTTGTAAAAAATCTGAATTTGTTATAATCCATGTAAAAAGCCTGGGAAAGCGTCTTACTGTCCTATTTTATGAGAATGTGGGAAACTTTTGTTTATGTGTTTGTTAAGGAGATCAGTACTTTCAACACATTTCTGAAAGTTCTCCAATCTTGGCATTTGTAAATAACTAAAGACCTTAGTGCTTTAACGCACAATTTGATCTGTGACCAATATCTAAGCCGCACATTTTTTGGCACTGCAGTTTTTTTATTCTGCCAAGACCGTGTATCTCAGGAGCAAACATTGGTGCTGACAAAAGGACCTCCACGTTAAGACAGTTTAATCGTTCCCCTGACAACTCCTTATTCAAAATTAATCCCTGTCGATATTTTAAGACAGCAAAAAAACTTTGGTCTTTATTAGTGACCTAGATTTTTCCCAGTGAGTCATTTTACCATCAGGTCCAAGCTCGCCTACATCTGTTTCCTTCATGCAGGCTCCTTGCAATTGGCATTCAGCTTGCAGTTTCTAGTAGTCTGAAATATGGTCAAATTGTGCAGTTATGCATTTTGTCAGGCATTTACAAGAATAATATCATTCATTAATTCAATATTTATGTATATGTATTATTATTTCTATAAACCTTTTTATTACTATATTGCAAAATTGTCAGATATCTAAATTATTTATCAAATAGTAGAGTGGTTCTAAGACTAAGAAAAAATATTGAAAATTAAGGTCCACCTTTTATTTGGTCAGTTCGATGTTTGTGTATAATTGTATATAAAATGTATGTATATAGTGTATAGATTATTTTAATGCCCAAATTATGGATTTGAGGTTTGAGGTGTATATACGTTTTATATAATAATTTATGTTTGTTTTATTTTTGTAATATTTCTCTTCTTCCATATTGTAAATACTTTCATTGACATCAGCCCAAATACTCTTTCTGATGTAAATGAGTGTTTAAAGATTTGAATAGTTAATTGTGTTTAAATATTTGATATGTAACATGACTTTTATGTTTTGCAGTGTCAAGTAATCACCTGCAGTAATAAAGAGTAAAACTGAATTTGGTCTCTCTGGTTCCCGTCTGACTTGTTACCAGCAGAGGACAGTATATCTTTGAAAAAACTGGTTTGACAGCAAAACAAACCCATCATTAAGCTGTTTATTATCTATAAAATATACTGCAATATTACTGCTTATGTCTGTTAAATATGGCCTGATTAGAGCAGGTGTTAATTTTCCACATGCGTATGTTCCACTAATAAATTTAATTATGTTTTGAGAAGAAGTTTTTACTGCCGATAATAACGACACAGTCATTAATTAACACCTTTGTGCAGAGATGCTGACAGCTTCACAGCCTCATTTTGAGTGATGATGTGATGATCAGGAACCTCATCTCCCACGCTGCCAACATTCACATTGTCCCCAAACTTGAAAGCTGGAAGACTTTGATTCGTCATTATAAGAAATTTGCCGAGCATGTAAAACCGTAAATTCAGTTATGAGTCATTTACGCCTCACCCGCTACACCCGGAGCCATGTTTCACCCGCACCGTCTCCAACTTTAAAATACTGAGTTTCGTTTTTTTCTCTTTTTACAGTAATATAAAAAGAGAAAAATTGGCCGACTGTAGTAGAGACGGCGTGTTCCAGAACTGCTCCTGAATCTCTTTTCTCTGGTTTACATTTTGGCTGGCTCTGTGTTGATGAATCCCTCACTGCCCAGACGTGCTTTTCGATCAAGAAGGGGAGGGGATAAGGGGGAATTTTAGGGGAAAGCTTACCTGTTATCAGACATGTCGAGTTTTGTGGGAACGGATTTCTGATACTATTCCAAGTTTATTTTTTAATGAAAGAACAAGGCAATTGACAAGGGCGACATGGTGGTGCAGTGGTTAGTGCTGTTGCTTCACAGCGTGTCCGCCTCCACGTGTCTGCTTGCGTTTTCTCCGGTTTCCTCCTACTAACCAAAAACACAATCAGGTTGATTGGCTACTCTAAAGTTTCCCAGGTGTGAGTTTGTGTGTACAGATGGTTGGGAGTTTCTCAGTGCGTTTTTGAATAGGGTTAGTCCGAGTGCTTTCAGCTTCTGAGAGAATCTACGCTGTAATTATCTGGATCCATTAAATAACTCACGAGTCACGAATCTGAGGTCTCCATTAATCAGAATCCATCGAGTCCTAACTACACCATGACCAAAATATAAACCCCATCACGTACATACCTCTTACAATCATTTCAAACTCATTAAAAGACCAATACAGCTGTAGTAGACAAAAAATATCATAACTTATAGTTCGTTTGCACCACCAAAATCAAATGAGGGATCTTAACTTCCTACGGAGTAGACTACGAGACTCGTGTCAGTCGAATCAGTAGCGTGGAGCGAAGCGCACACATTCATGAGTAAATCTGTCAGTTAACTTCCTTCAGAGCCGGAAACAGAGCCGACTCTGAATCGCGGGTTAGCGCTTGTGACTGTCATGAGTGAATTTGCCGGTTAAGTTCCTCTACAGCCGGAAACATACAGCCGAATCTGGGGTGCGTTTCCCAAAAGCATGGTTGCTAACTAACTAACTGACATAGAGTGTTTTAGCAACTAACATAGTGTTGCTAACATAGTTGACAACTATGCTTTTGGGAAACGCACCTCTGAATCACACACACAAGCGGGTTAGCACTCCCCAAACCACATGCAGAGTGAACCTGCTGGTTAACTTGCTCTAGTGCCACTTGAAAATAAATACTTGCTATTCTGGGAGCCATGTCTTGATTCTTTGTCATTTATTTGGAAGTGCATTAATTCTTATCACAAGCCACGTATATAAACAAACGATTTACGAGGCGATTCAGCAATACTGACTTAAGTGACTCGTACACCCCGATCAGTTTAGTGAGTGACTCAGAAAATAATAATAAAATGACGCAGCATGTGCTGTAATCCAGCTACCACTGTAGAAACCTTGAGGCCTTTACGAGCACTTTCTTTATTAGCGCTATATTCATAAACTAAAGTTTTATTAAAGCAGAAGATAAACGGATGTGCCTTTTTTTTTCCATAGACAATACACGTGATCTATGTACTGTATAATACTGCTATATTATTACATAGGTTTACGGATTTTTAAAATGTACATATATGTACATTTATATTACATTTCATATTTAATTCATATTTACATTTGTGAGTGTAAATTAATAAGTTGAACTGAAGTAAAAGAACATGAGTATCAGTCACGAATGGATCTATATTTCCCCATCCTGCCCACTAGGGTCTCTCTCTAGCGTCTTGTCCTACCTTCTCTTGTTATGTCTCTGATTTGTTTGCCCTGATCTGTTTCTCCTGTTTGTGATTATTTAAGTTTTTGTTTGTTTGTTTTTTAGCTCCCTCTTCCCTTTATCTGAGTTTTGTATCTATTTTGTATTCTAATTATCTTTATATGATTATGTCTTTCATATGTTTTCATAGTGCAAAATATGTTCTATACATTGTTACTGCAAAGTACACTGCCTTAAACAACTCTACCTTTGTCATTGTGCATGCCTCTATACATTTTGGTACCTGATTTGGACATACGTAGTTCACGAAAGAAAATTATAGACATGCAGAGTGATGAGAGCTGAATATATTTCAGGGTGGGTCTTTGTGAGGCAGGTTGTAAATGGCTGTTGTAAAAGTAAATCTGCTTATAAGTTACTGAGCATCACGTGCCATAACAGTTATCACGAAAAACACTTTCCATTTGGTCTCACATGTAGAGCATGTGAAGCAGCTGCACTTTATTATGAGTAATCATTAAATTATTTAATAATAGCCTAAATCTAGGTGTTACTCTATTTTCTCTACCATAGTAAGTATATACATATAAAGTTATATTTTGCTTAAATTACTTACTCAGATATTGTATAGTTACTGTTATTTTTGCAACACTTTTGTGCTCGTGCAATAAGCATGCAACCATGTGCCTGCACAGTAGTCGCATCACAGGATGTGCAATGTCAAGTTAGACAAATTAACTCAAACAAATCAACTCAACACGTCATGCTACAACATATGTTTCCATATATTTTTTGATGCTTGATACAAAAGGAAATCTAACCCAGTTCTCATTTTTCATGACTAATTTACTAGAGAAGCACTGTCTGACAGAACATCATGTATTCAGGTTTCTTGGATAAAGTTCAGAAAAGAATTGTTAGTGCTCAAAGAAGGTTGGTTTCAGCTCTATTAGGGGTCCAAGCACGCAGTGCAGGAACCCTATTGTTTTTGTTTGGATTTTTAGGGGTCCAAGCACGCAGTGCTGGAACCCTATCGTTTTTGTTTGGATTTTTAGGGGTCCAAGCATGCAGTGTGGGAACCCTATTGGTTTTGTTTGATTTTTTTTTTCTGCCTTAAAACTGAATGTGGAGCAAAAAGTGTAATGTGTACAGCTTTGAAACTTGGCAGGTAGGTCTGGTATACCACCCACTACTCAGGCAGCAAAAGTGGTGTAATTGCACCTGTAGATGGCGCTATAATAAGTACTTTTGCGTTTTGATGCAAAACTTTTGAACCGCAAGTCTGATTTGGAAAATTCTTTTTTAGGCTTAATCTTTGGCTGGAGTAATGCAAATGTAATCTGGGCTTGCCCATAAATTTTCGCCAAGCGAGATTTTTTGCTGATTTGCATAATATGCAAAACAGGCATTTTTGTACTCGTCCTAGGGCCTGTGATTGATATAGGCATGTAAGGTGTCAAATGAATCTGTGGAGTTTGCCTGACATTGTAACAAAGAGCTTTTTTGGAATTTTGGAAAGTTTTGAATAATGAAAAATAAGTATCGCTGATGAACCAAAATTTTACATATTCTCTCAAATTCATGTCTCTAAAGACCTTGTTAAGCTTGTGCAATTTTGTCCAAAAATGACAAAATGGCAGGCAAAAAGCAAGTGGCATAATTTGATCCAGCATAGAGGTCACCATTGCTGATAGCTAACTCTGTAAAAAATGTAAAGACATATTTTTTTTCTTTAGATAAAAAGTTTGCGCATCAGTATTTTATAATCAAAACAAATTTTGTGTCTGAAGGTCACAGACAGGCTCTAGCATAGAGGTCACCATTTCTGATAGTTATCATATTATTATGTGACCCTATGTGACGCTTATGTGACTAGAATAGAACCACATTACCTTTTACTAGATAGAGACTAAAAAAATCTTTAAAAATGTCACTATTTAAATATTATATATATATATCTAAATCAAATAAATATTTGGTGTGACCACCCTTTGCCTTCAAAACAGCATCAATTCTTCTAGGTACACTTGCACACAGTTTTTGAAGGAACTCGGCTGGTAGGTTGTTCCAAACATCTTGGAGAACTAACCACAGATCTATAATCCTATAATCCTACAAAATAATATAATGACTACAAAATAATATAATGACTATAATCCTACAAAATCCCTGACTTTGTGCAAGTGTACCTATAAGAATTGATGCTGGATTGAAGGCAAAAGGTAGTAACACCAAATATTGATTTGATTTAGATTTTTCTTTTGTTCGCTCACTTTGCATTTTGTAAATTGATCAAAAATAAACAATCAATATTTATATTTCTGAAAGCATTCTTTATTTACAGCATTTTTTCACACCAGCCTAAAACTTTTGCACAGTACTGTATATACATGTTTTATACACCGTGCAGCATCTATTTGAACTGAAATTCCAGGAATCGAAAGCAGCAACCCAACATGTTCAAATCTGTCCGTTTATTACCGTCATTAGAACACAACATGTCACAGAAAGACTTTGAAGATGTAAACTAATTCCAAACCAGACTTCAAGAGCATTCCTACTGTCCAAATCACGTTTAACAATTAGTGAAAACTGGCAGGTTAACAGGTCAGCAAACAAAGTAGGAAAAAGGCTTGACTTGGCACAATTTCCAGACTGATCCACCTTAAGGCTACATCAACGCTGCTACTTTAACTAAATGACAGATCCAGGCGTATTTATTTCTTGGAAATATGACCGTTTTGACACTCCGCAAAGATCCTGAATGAAAGGAGAAAGTAGGTCATCAGTGCTTTGGGATGGTACCTTGCTTAAGAGTACCTCAGTGGCATATTCACCAGTCTGGAACTTAAACTGACAACCCGACTGATCACGGCTGATCCAATAATTTGATAGGAAAACATTTGGGAACCCACAATCCTCAGCTCCAAAGGATGATGCCCTACACATTAGGCCACTGGTCCTTGACAGTAGAAGGTTTTACATCTTGGTAAAGGATTAAAGCATCTGCTATTCGCTGTAAATATAAATGTGGATAAATATATGTCCTGGGCTGCTGGAATGTCCTAGAAACTGTGTCGTATCGTTAAAAATGATTATCACGCTCTTGTCACAAGTGATTAATGGCCATGGAAAGGGAGAAAAATGACTATGATTACAAATCTGTTGATTTACCTCCAGCCTTCAGTCATTAGCATAAATTCATGTACGTAAATTAACAGAGAAAGCAAAAAGGTACAGAAGAAAAGCTGCTTTCTTTGATCCTTTATCATCCAGACTACTGTTGGTAAACTTTATAATCTGTAAAGTCAATTTTATTGTTGATGAATGTCTGACTATAAAGTATTGGACATTAAAATTTAGCATAAAACAGCTTTATGAAGTTCGCTATCACAGCACTGTCACAGAGATGTAATTTGTTTATTGTAGGTAGTCCAGATAAAACAAAAACTCTTGTAAAACAACAGTGTTTAAGAGGTTACACCTTATTTTTTCCCTTTTAGTCTGGGGCCCTATCAGTTATGGCTACAATGACTCTAAGTATCAGCTGCGATTGAGCCGTTGACCTCCTAAGCAAACTTCTAGCTTTTGTCTTGTCGGTGCCTCTGATGTTGATAAGCACCTGTGAGTGTAAGACGACAGAATTATGAATATAATTAGTATGTCAGGTGAGGGGGAATGCCCTGAACCTGGGGCTTATAGCACCTAAAGACTTAGACATCAGACACCACCAATTAGGATTTAGCCTCAGTTTTGCAGTTAATGAGGAGATTCCTTGAGTTTTCCTGCAGGACATTTTGGTCTCGGAGGCAGTGCATCATGTAAGGACTGGAAGCAATTAATCACTGCGTAAGCCGAAGTCTCAAGGAGTGCCAAGATATTATCTTAACAACATGCCATGATCACAATACTTAGAAAAATAAAACAGCCATGAAGAATGGATGCATCCTTACATGCTTGAACGTGCTCTTGGCCGCCTACTGTGATATAAAGAGGTTACATCTGGACACGCCACCAAGCATGGGACTGAGAAGCGAGTTGCTATTAAGTTAGGGGAAGTTTGACAACAGGTAACTAGTGATCCTTGAACAAATTAAGTCCAAACTTGATGACTAGACTTGTGAAACCTGGAGTGCTTCCAATGGATTGATGGTTGTTGTATGCTTTTCCTCCTCCTTTTGTGCTGAAGTGAAAGTAAACTAGCAACCTACATGTGTGCAGAAACATTTGAGCAAACACATCATACTTTGTTGATATGTATATAGACAATGTTTTAAGGGTGTGAGGCCAAAGCTCATTGGTCTGTATCAATGGTCAGAGGATTCAGGGTAAATAATACGGGACTGAAATACCTGATGGAAGCTATGCTACACCTGGCATCACTGTCCTTTCTGTCCACCACTGGGACATTGTGTAAGCCCCTTATCCTCAACTGCATCCGGAGTACTGGATTTGTATTCATTTATTCAGTATCCGAACTGCTTAATCCCAACTGGGGTCGCGGGGGGACCGTAGCCTACCCCGGTAACTATACTATAATACTAATGATACGGTGGATTAAGCAACTTCAAAGCATTTCCATTTCCATTAACAGCATTTATGAGACGAATGTCAATTATCCAGTATCTTACATTGGGTAATGACATAAACGTCTGCCTCCTTGGAGCAGTTTAGGGTTAAGGGCCTTGCTCAGAAGCCCAGTAGAGGCTAAACTCCCTACTAGCAGAGCCTACCTTTAATGCAATAGCTCTGAAGATTAAGTAACCCAGTTTGGCGCCAGTCCTAATTGTAGGAATCCATATTCACAATTCCTCATCTCCTATTCATAAAGACTAATATTTGTAGATTTTATGAAATATTTTGAAGTAATTCAACTGAGAAATACTTGGTCTAAGCAGAATGATGATTTCGTATAGAATATGATAACAGCAACAAGCACTGGTTTAACACTTAACTGTAAGAGGAAATTCACTTTTTATTGGTAATGCACAAATATAAATATTGACTCACAATATAAAAATATCTCAAGAGCCGTCAATGTCGTAAGAAACTCAAATTATATATAGAAAGGCATGGAATAGTTAAACATTTACAGACATTCAGAATAATCTCATCATTAAAAAGTAAAAATAAAGCTCTTAGTTCCTGACCAAACTCAAAAGAGGAACACAACAAAATGCACATATTAGTATTTGTATAAAGTAGTTAGATCATTTTAGAAATTATTACGTCATCAATAGCAAAAATACATTTAATGTCATTTAGTTGAATTATGAATTTAATATTGAGAAATATAACAAGTGAAATTGGTAAACACATTCCTTACAAGCTCAAAGGTTACTTTTAATGAGATACGCATTGTCCTCACGCCTTAATCTCATGAGGAAATAGAGAATATTTTGATTGTACCTTTCCACCCATATGTGCTTAACAGTGTTATCAGCTATTGCAAAGCTGCTAGCCATAAAAAATATATCTAGATATAATTTTCTCTCAACATCTCATTAATCATGCAGCTTTCTTACTCACACATGCAAGGCCATCTCTGTGCAATGGGCTTTAGTCAGTGGTCAGTGAGAAAGAAAAAGTATAGAATGCTATTAGCAGCTAATACTTTTTTAGGCTCAAAGGGGACAATACAGGAGGTCCATTGATCCCTGGCTGAAATGCATGCTGGGTAGCCAGAACACCAAAGCTTGTCCAAGGTGGTGGGCAGAGCCACAGGACTCAAAGCAGAAATTCCTGGAACGCTGACGGTTCTGGAATCTTACTTTTTAGCTCATTGAATGCTGTAAAGAAACGGAGGGAAGTGAGTCCAGAGCTGAAATCATTTTTATCAGAGTCGACTATTATGTGCTGTGAGGTAACTGCCATTTCAAATCATTTTACAACCTTCTTCTTCAGGTGTTTGTGCCGTTTCGTCCGATTGTCGACATCCCTCATCAGGTCCATCACCCATTTTTCTTTTGGGTCAGCGCAGATCAGCTTTTCTCGAATCGTTTTGAACCTGAAAGAGGTCATCAAATCTCTAAGCTTCTTGATTTTCCAACTTTACAAGAGAAAAAAATGAGGGCACTCCATTATGAAAGCATTCATGCATGCTGGTGTACTACTGGGTAACTCACACTATTGCCTGGATGTTACAGCTCCCGTCCATCTCCTGTCTTTTGTAACTGACCACTCTTTTTGGGGTAAGGCCCCTCACCTTGCTCATGTAGCGCAGACAGCAGTCCTCATACGAGCCTGTTGCAACACATAACGCAGCGGTTCTGTCAGATTCGTACAACATTAACGACACAAAAAATAAGATGCACTATTACAGTTTGAAGAAACTTGGATCATATTTGAGAGTAATACCTTTTAGTCCTCAGCAGTTGAAGAATAGTGTATAAGTTTATAGTAGAACACTGACTACAGACTATGGCAGAATGACCCAGAAGTAGAAATTTTGCACAGCATGGTAAATGCGGTCAGGATTAAACTTGATTAACATTGAAACTTACAATTAAGTAGCTTAAATTTTTATACCAGTTGCCTTGGAGTAGATACAGTAGTTTAGACGTGTTACAGACGTTGCCATTTATGGTTAATTCTCAAACTAACACTGATTTGGTCACTATTAAGACAATTTTAAGGCTAATATAGAATGTTGAGTACAAAAACACTTGAGCACTAAACAACTTAGTCAAGAATATTTGGTATATTATATATATTAATAGGTATTAAATACTTAAGATTTACATTTGGTAAGCAAACACAAAGTTAAAGATGACAATGACTATGTTTTAGAATTAAGTTCCATGAACTTAGATTGAACAGCATGAAGGTTTGCCAGATTTTCATGCCAACAAAGTAAGATGAGTCAATGGCATGTATTTTTCTTATGAAGAAGGTCTACCTTGTGCCAAGCTGAGGTAGAGAAAGCCCAGGAAGAGGAGGAAGAAGAGAATGCCGAAACGCATGACTGGACCTGTTGGTGTGTTGCTGTAAAAAAAGACAAAACCTAAGGCTTTTTAACACGTCCATAAAGTTTATTACACCTGCTGGCAAGCTTTTACGTCTGTAGCCTTGGACCTTGACCAGCCCCGTTGATATACGATGGATGAACAAAACCCCTTTTGTGCATAAATGCAAGCACCTCTGATTAAATTTGACTATAAAACGGATGAAATTTTAGAATATTGTTTACCAATCATTGCACTATAATGCATCTTAGGAAACGTTCATAAATGTACATGTTAAAGCGATTCTTTTGAAATGTATTCACAATAACATCAGTGTGTTAAACAGTTCATCTTACAATTAGATACGAAAAACCACAGCGTACACTAATAACACTGAATAAATGTGCATGATATTCATAACCACAAATATAGTAATTTCTATAAAGCATAACGTTTTCGGATGCTAGTGTTAAGGCTGTAAATCACTCACCTGAGAAATTATAGATCATGAGATTTGTCGAGACGGTCACTGAGCTCTAGAAGTGTGTTCACCTCGCCAGAGTGTGTCCACTTATAAAGACGCAAGGTGTGATACCTGAGACACGGAGCCACTCCCCACGCTATTAGAGATAAGAAGAGTACTTTCACTTTCATCGCACATGCACAGACCCAGTCCTGGATTTGCTGTTTTGGTGTCTATTGATACATGGTCATTTCATGCTACATGGTCATTTCATGCTACATGGTCATTTCATTTCATGAAGTAGAAAAATCTAGTTTAGGATTGTAAATCAAAATGACAGCTTAATGTCCATTTTTTTCCAAACTGAAGCCTTATAAATGTTAGAATCATTTACTTCATTTCTCTATTTACTGCTATAGACAGGACAACTGTGATCTCTTTCTACCATACACATTTTTCTTATCTAGTAAATCAGATCAAACCATGATCACTGAACATTTGACTGGCATGAATAAGCTGTCCTGGTTCATAGAATTTCTTGAAATAAAACCAAACAAAAATGTCTAAAATTGGTACCAACAGTTGACTCGACGTCCCAACAAACTCACTTTCCAAAATTTCAGAGAAACTTAGTGTATTCTTGAATTTAAGTCAGCTTAAGTCCAAAAGTTTCTCTTCGTGTTGTGTGTCTGTCTAGTCCATTTCTTGTCATATATGTTGTTGAGTTTATTTTATGTGCTTGTTACTTTGTGAATGAATGAATAATGTACATTCTGTAGTTGTAGACTGTCTATTTTTATTAAGGGAACCTTTGCATTTTTGCCTCTTTAAAAGTGCACACACTCAGTATTTGCTTGTCTCAGTGACCAATGTTTAAAGTGTGCTCGGTTTTGGGATGCTATATAAATTAAAGTGCACCAAAACGAAACGTATGAAATGAGTCTGCATTTGACCCATCCATGAATAAGCAATGGGCAGCTTTTTGAGACGGCACCTTGCTCATGACTACCTCAAACGGCAATCTTTTGATCAACTGCGTAACTGTTACACTACCAACTGCCCCAATTTTATAGCACATTTGGTTGAAGGCATTTTATTGTTTTTTTTATTGGTCACTGAAACAAGCAAATACTGAGTCTGTGCACTTTTAAGAGGCAAAATTGCAAAAGTTCCCTTAATAAAAAGACAGTCTACAACTACAGAATGTACATTAACCATTCATTGTCTCTGCCACTTATTAAATTGTTCACCTCAAGATTTCTTCTTGATGTCTAGAGTCTTCTAGAGTTTTTTTTCCCGCCTCTGTTGTAGGGCTGCATAATATATAATTTCAGCATCACAATGAGAAATAATCACATCTGTGCCAAGTTAAGCAAAAACATTTGCATGACATCCTGCTACTTTTGGTTATTTGATACAAAAAGGAAAACTTACTTGGCTCTCGTTTTCTGTGACAAATCAAATCTATCAGATTCAAGTCCTGGATACACCCATAGAATAAATGTGCAAAAAAAAAATCACACAAATCGTGTAGATTTTGATACAGTTTGTGCCCATTTTAACACATCTTTTCTAAGAGTGTAAAGGACGGCCCACACTCCAAAACCATTTGAGCCGCATTCACCAAGTGTTCTTAAGATGAGAATTGTTCTTTAAATCCACATACACAGTTTTCACAAAGATTCTGACATACACCAATGGATTCTTGTTTGAATTTTGTTTTTAGGTAAGAAGAAAATCTTGAAACGGTGAAGATCACACTTAAACAAATCGTATTGCTTGTTGCAAAATTTTTGATGATTGGGTTTTCTTCAATTTTACAGAGGCGTAATATTGTACTATTTAAAAGTCTTTCTTAATAAATAAACTTAAATATAATATTGGTGAATGATGGCCTTTGTTCCTTTTTGGGAATGTTGATGGAACATTTTTAAAGGCATTGTTTTGCTGGCTGGAGTTGGTCATCGTTGTGGTTATTGTTGTTTTGAGATAATAAAAGAGACTTACTACTTTTGGGGAAAACTGCTCCTAAAAAAGTAGATGGGATTGGAGTGTCGTGCGTCAATAATCTACCACTTTTACAACAATGCATCAGCTTCAAAGCACAAAACAATGCACACATTGTGCGTTTTATGTCACATTTGAACTCTCAAGCTATAAAGCCTGCGATAGACGATCAAAGGTGGAGGGAAGCTTTGAAGTGTCCGCTGAATTAGGTTACCGATACCATCAGATTTGCTAATAAGTTACAAAATTGTAATATAACATTTTTCCTTCTTTCGTTCTCTTTCCTCCCCCTGTCACAGAAGAAATGGGGAAAGTGGTTGAGGTTCGTCTTCTCATTTGGGGTTCGTCAGTCGTAGCTTGTCATGGTTTATTTTGCAAAGAAAAATGGTAATATAATACATTAATGCAAAAAGAAAATCAAGTCTTGAAGATGAGTTGTTCTGTGAAATATAATACTTGCAAGTCGTGCCGTTTGAACTAGACCGAACAGGAGAAGGCTTTCATTTGTAATTTCGCGAGTGAAGCTGTCAGACTGATGAAGCCAAGTGCATCCAATTTCCATGTATTATTCGGGGGAAACATTTTTTGCTCCCTTGTAATGGAAGACAGATTTCAGATTTCGGTTGCTTTTTACAGAAGCAGCTTTAGGGCAATGTTGGTATATTTAGGCTCACAGCAGCTTAATGTGGCAGCTTTCAAAAACAAAAGTGATTCCTTTATTTTGGGGAAAACAATTCTGAATTCTACAAGAGTGTCCAAGATATGTTTTCACAAGCTATGTTCCCTTAGCAAAAAGTAGTATACTTGAAGTTCATTTAATTAAGTATACTTGAGTATAAGTATAGCAAGTATACTATGGACCATGTACCATGTACCTTGTAGTGTACTAGAAAGTATACTAATTTAATACTTCTTCGGACTAAATATTAAACATTTTTAAGTTTATAAAGGTATACTTTATAAGGTCATTTTAAGATTACAAAAGTATATTTTTAGACTTTAGTAGACTTTTCCTTATACTTATCAGTATAAGTCAAGTATACTTCACTATATTATTCTTAAGCATATAAAATATAGTGTATAAAAAGTAAACTTCAAGTATACTGCCTCAGTTTTAGTATATAATAAGTATACTTGTAGTACACTTGAATAAACTACTTTTTGCTAAGGGTTACGTTTTTGGGACATTCAATTTCATCCACAATTTCCGTTGTACATTTAAGGACTGTAATTTACCTTTTGGGTATAATCAGAAATAAACACACACATTACTATCAAATGTTTTAGGATGACGAGACCTGAGATTTGTATACTCTTAGAACGAATGTGTAGAAAAATTACACAAATCATGTACTTTAGGTTACACACATGTTAATGTTTAATAAAATTGTGCCAGATCTTTTACACATACTTATGTATAGTTTTAAAATGTACATAATGCGTGTATTTGTTCACAGCAGTCAACACAATATGTGTAACCAAGGACAGCACATATGTTAATGTTATACATGTTTAAACATCTTTGTGTTGCCTTTGTTGACACTTTCACTGTGCCAAAAGTGTTTACACCACAAGAAATGTTGTCCCAAAACTCCCATTAATGTATAAGCATTAGATACAGTTTGTGTTCATTTTAAAACATCTTTTCTAAGAGTGTAGGTTTAAACGTTTTCTCGGCACATTTGGGTTTAAAGATTTTAATGTGCAGCAGCGTTAAGACTAATAAAATCAAACATGTCATACTGCAACTTTATGCTGCTTGATTAATCAGTATCTGATATAACTCTGCTGACTCAGATTAGAACGCTGCTTGGATGAAGTTCAAGACAGGATGATCCACACTAAAAATAAAAAGTTATTTTCTCATTAATTATTAATTTTTTTTCAGTGCATGTACACTCCCTTTCAGAATTGCACCAAGCATTCTAGAAGGATTTCCAGATTTGAGATTCAGTATTGTTCATTTGCCATAAACACAGATATACAAGTATGACATAATAAAATGAAACACCTTAGACTGTTAAAGAAAAATAAAATTATATACAAATATTAGATATAAATTAGATATAAATATCCTAAAAATTAAAGCAAATAACTGTAAAATCCTTTTTATTAATGTTTTATATACAAACTTTTCTCACACATGCGAATTAATATGATTGTTAAGCTGCTTTGGAACAGATGAACAACAGGCATTTGAAGTCTACTCAGACTCTTCAAGAGACTCTTCTTGAAGAGAATTTAGACTCACTTTATGGACTGACCACATTTGTATTCTTAATTTATATCACCGAATAGTTACCTCTTCTGTCCCACTTTATTTCAAACCTGCATCTGTGTCTCAAATGTATCACCCATAGTCTGTTTCATTTTAGAGAATAAATAATCTGTCAAAATAATATATCTTTGGTTACATATTTTACTTGTTTTTAGAACTAACCTGAATTTGTAAATGATATTAAAATATTAAGATGTGCAAGTTTAAAAATACTAATATATCTAAGTTTTAATTGAAAAAAAAGTAATGATATTCTTCATATTAGCTTCATATGAACTAGTCTTATATTTCTTCACCTCAATTTTACATTTTAAGTTGTTACTCATATATTCAAAGGTTTTTCATATTCTCTTGCATATAAATCACTTTCATTTTGACTTTTGCCCTTTTTTTCCCACTTACAAGTCATTTTTCTTTTTACTTCCCAGTGATGGCTTGATTAATGTTCCACCCACAGTACCCTCTCTTGCAGCGGACAACTTATTTAAGACGCCGTACATCACTTCTCGGCGTCGTGTCGCCTCAGACATTCCTCATACTTCACAAAAAAGACAGGCCCGGGATCTCAAATCTAGCTTCATAAAGCACAAGGTGATCTAAGAGGTTGTGCTAAAAGCAGTCTTCAGGCTTCAGGCTGGGTCATGCCCTGACAGTTTTGTTGATGCCTCGTATTTCAGATCTGCTCTGTCATCGGGACTCAAGTTCTTGTGTTTTGCCCGTGTAGCCCCTAGTTTCCATTTGAAAGGCCAGAAACACTTCTGAGCGACGCTGAATGATTGCTCTGGAGGACAGCGTGTAAAGAACTGGCCATATGATATTGTGTTTGAGCTTGAAGCCCTCACTTTTTCTTTCCACGACTCTGGTGAAGCATTGCGAAGTGTCTAAGTGTTTGTCTGTCATGGTTGAGTAAAGTTTAAAGCCAAAACAGTAACAAAAAACCACATTCCCCCCCCAACAGTGAATGTAGCATTTCACATGAAATAAACTGTAGAATAAAATGAATAAACAGATATACAGCTGCTATCTCTTATAAGAATAAAAACAGGATAATTTTATGTAATTTACATGTGGAAACTGTTAGTCAATCATGAGATCTTTTGAGTATATTTTCAAAAATAAAACATTTTAGCAATGCAAAAAATGTGCTAAAATGGCACAAACTGTATCAGATTCTTACACATTAATGAATGAGTTTTGAGACAACGTTTCTTGTGTTAATTTTAACACATTCACTGTGTTAACACTTTTTACAGTGAAAGTGTCAAGAAAGTTAACGCAAAGATGTGTAACGATGTGCTGTCCTTGGTTACACATATTGTGTTGAATGCTGTGAACAAATGCATATGTTGTGTACATTTTAAAACTGCACATGACGGTGTAAAAGGTCTGATTTTTTCCAACACAATTTTATTAAACATTAACACAAAATGTGTAAACTAAAGTGCTGCACATGATTTGTGTCATTTTTCTACACATGCATTCTAAGAGCATAATATTACTGTATATTATAGCATGACATACAGATATAGAATATTAAATATTTATCATCATAAGTGTATTGAAAAATATAAAGAAAGTCTGAGTCATATAGAGTCATATAATTTGCCCCACTTCTGTTGCGCGTGTGGGGTCGTGGGAAAACTGCAAAATTGAATTTCATCCAGAATTTAAGGTCATGCAACAAATACACCCCCCTCCTTTCGTTCCATTTCCTGGCTCCTCCTAAGAAAATCCAGGGAACTAAATAAAAACATAAAAATAGGGGAACCTCGGAGTGAAACACAGTTTTTAATGGGTGATATTGATTTTCATTTGTAAGAAAATGATGTCATTGTTTGCTGTGGTGATATCACATACTTTCTACAGGTTAGAACCTAGAACATGTGAATGCTAATAGGTGGCGCCGGATGTTCCTTAAATTATAACTTCCGATCACAGGACCATCTCCCTAACAGTTACAGTACCAAGAGCCCCAAAGGCTTTATGAGTCTGACACGACAAAATTCGAAACCTTTAATTTGTACTAAAAAAAACAGGCATGGTCCAGTTGCTCCTTACAGTAATTGCAAGTTGGTAGTGTAGCGTTTAGGGCGTTCGCCCTGTGATCTGAAGGTCACCAGACCTGTACTCATGAGCAAGGTACCGTCTCCAAGCACTGTTTACCAGGTGCTGCCCATGTTAGCTGCTCACTGCTTCTTCACAGATGGATCAAATACAGTGGACGTATTTTGTGTGCCGTGCCTTTATGTGTTCACAATGACAAAAAAATCACACACTTTCACCAACGCAATGGTGTTTTTGATCGTGTTCTTATCACTTTTGGAAGGAATTTGAGAATATTTTCGAAGCAAGTAAATTATGGCTCTTCATTGCAAGACTTTCAGTGAAGTATTTTTGTAATGGTTAACGTAACTAATAGCAGTAAAATACTTTTAAGACTTAAGTACTGATCATATCAGACATTTAAGCACTTTTACTCAGGTAGTATTCTATCGGGGGACTTTTAACTTTAACTTAAGTATGGGGTTCAGTTACCCTATTGCACTACTAATTGCAGTCAGGAATCAGCATCAGCATCATTATTATTTATTTATTTATTTATTTATTTATTTAGAGCATTGGCAAGTTTAACACTACCCGCACAAATGAGATTATTAGGTTTCATTTTAAGTAAACTCATAAAGCTTCATCTGAGTTTCTTCTTCTATTTATCAGTTCTGGCTGCAGGTGTGTGGATGAAGGTTTTTTTCTTTTCTTTCGGAGAACAGAAATACCCAGACAGGTAAATGCTTGTTCATGGCTTAGGATTTATAACTTGCTGCATATATTTGCTGTTGTGTAATTAAGAAAAATAAAACAAGACAAAGGGGTAATTAGACAACAACATTAGAATGGTTTAAGACACTGCAGAGCAACAATAAAGAAGCTTTTCTTTTGTCTAAACACTGCATATGACTTTGGGCATGAGAACAGAGTGGGGTGTACAAAGTAAAAGGGAAAAAAAAGAAGTTGGCATGTTATACTTTCTTTCCCCTGTGCGTGATCGTACCCATCTTGATGGATTAATGGCAGCGACCTCGAACAACCGAATGAAGGCAGCTTCACAAAAGGGCTCCAAAAAATGATGGTCTACCGCCAAGTGCACTTGGCCGGCGCTGAGAAAACAAATAGATGAGTATTGTCTTCACATTCCAGCGGAGTCTGTCTCACATGTTTTTCCAGTGTTGCTCCACTTAGGTCATTTCCAGTATGCGTTTTCACCAATTCAATTCTAATTAGGCTGTTAATCTGGAATTGAGTGGATCTGCCCTGGGGCCGAGGGCTTGGATAGGACGAGGACATCTCAGGTTTGAATTTACTCAAGTGTAAAACTCCCAACTAACCCCAACTCTTTCATTCTTTGAAGCAACTTCCTGCTGAAAGGAATGGAGGGAAAGATGGAGGGTTTCCATGCAAATTACCATAATAGCCCCATTTTTAGCTATATGATAATTGCCATATTCATTCAGTCATTCATGATCCATACCGCTTAATCCCAACCGGGTTCGTCAGGTCGCGGGGTGGGGCGGGACCAGGGCCTTTCCTGGGAACTATGGGCGCAACCGGGGACAGTCACACTTTATGGAGCCAATAGATAATAGCCAATTAATCTATATTGCATGCTTTCTGACTGCGGGAGGAAACCCACGCGAACATGGGGAGACCAGTGACCAATAAAGTAATATTCTATTTTTCAAGATTACATTAAAAAGCAAAACATAGTAATAATGTGGCTCTTTCGAAACAAAATATGAACATGGAAACTTGCCAAATGTCTGTATAATAGTGATTTAAATATTATGTTAAAATAGGTCTATAAGCTCCACTAAACATATCTCTGAAGTAGGAAAACTCACTCTCTCGGAACATGCGTGAAGGGCGTTTCCGCTTATAGACAAAGTATTTGGTGAAAAGTCCAGGTTTTTTGTCAGACCTTGGTGGCAACCCTACTCTGAAGTAGTTTGCTGTAAATCCCTCTCAGATTAGGCATTTTCACCTGCTTTTTACTCCTTTATTTCAGTTCCTTTCAGAACAGGCTGTTTCTCATTGGTATTCCTAAATGCAGTTGAGACACTGCTGCCCCCAACGCCCCACCCCACTCCGGGGACTGGGGTGTAGACAGCACGGTGAGCGTTTACCGCATGTGAAAATAATCATCATGGCTGCTGCTAACAGACCATCCATACAGCTGTACATGTTCAACACAACACTCCGCCGGAAGACTTCTTCATCACGATTCCTGTTAGAAAACATGGCGGATCAGGAAGCGCTAGCAGTTCTACCTGGTGGGCGGAGCTTCTCAGATAGGAGGGTGGAGTTATGCAAATGTCCCCTAATGTGACGTAGAAGTAGGAGAGAAATCTAGACGGCTTGTTTAAGCACGCGATTTAAGACATTCGTAAATTAATACTTACATAGTTGACCATTTTTATCAAACTTATAGTGTGTGTAGAGGCAATACAGACACAAATGGAGGTCCAAAGAACAGAAAAAGTGATTTGTTTCATAATATGGAACCTTTAATAGAGTTACTCTTATTTTACTTTAAACATTGACCTAAAGTATGTGAACTTAAATTTGTAATCAACCTAAAACGTAGGAAGGCTAAGCCTCCTGTGGTTTATTTTTGGATAGCAAAGAAGAAAATATTGACCTTTTACCTTACTAATTATTGTAAACCATATGATAATCATGTCAATAAATTGCATGCATTTTTTAATGCTTTGATGAGATGTGGCAAGATCTGGCTTTCGTTGTGAACTGTAGCTTGTGGCCAAATCACATAAATCTTGCAAAAAATCACCTGAATACAATGAAAAGATGCCAAGTACACGTTGTGCAAACTTGCAGCTAGAAACTTGAGCCACATTTTATGTAATAACTTTTTTGCACATTTTATGCAACATTTAAACATGAATTCTTTGGGGGGTTTGGCATTGTGCATAAACTGACAGAAAACAGGTATTACATAATGATTCCGAGGAAATTTAATAGAAGAAAGCTTTGAAATGGAAAACTTTTGGGTTTTCCTGACCTGTTTGCCTGCTGTAAAAAAGTAAAACATTTTTGCATTGGAATTTAGACAGACTGCAGCTTGGGTGGTGGTGGTGATGTGATTACACACTTCTGCTTTGGAGATGATGGCCCCTTTATGCGTGTCAGTAAAATGATGGATTATGGGTTGTATAAGCTACTCGAATACAAGTACCACCTTGAAGTAGATTGATTTTGCCATACATTTAGGTGTGCAGTGGCGGTAATAGTTAAATATTAAGATAAAGGTTTTTTAAAGCATCCCAAGGAGCATGAATAACATTTCAGACATTCCACGTAGTTCTTAGTCTACATTTCTATGCAGAATGTATGTATTGTATAAAGGGTGCATGACCCTATCCTCAGAAAAGACTTGAAATCTCAAATTTTGGGTAATTACACATGCAATAATGTAAGTGGCATGAAAACAAATTCATACTAAAGAGAACAAATCTAAATCGTCTATTGTTTTACTTTCCTACTCAAAACCTATATTACTTCTGAGAAATAACTGCTAGCTTTAATGAACTATTTTCTGAAGGTTAAAAGTCAAATGTCATTTGATAAGGAAATACATGTTACTTCCCTAGTGTTTATAGTTTCTCATTTACACAGTAACTCCCCATGAAATGCATGTAAACTGTACTGATCTCAGAAATTTGGAGTGGCAAACATAGAACACAGTTATGGGACAGTTAAAGCTGAAAGCAAAGGTCTACCCATTAAAACTCTTTAAATGGATCACATACAGTACATACAAATGCAAAATTTATAAACATATTTTATTACTTTAATAGAAAAATCAGAAAACTAAATGTAATTAACATGCAAAGTGCAATAACCGCAGCAGTATATATATATATGATTGAAAGTAGCATTAATTAAAAATGCTGATTGCATCTATACATCTATAAATTATATGCATAGTTCTGCCTTTTGTTGAATGTTGTTTTGCTTCTCCTAAGAGATGTGACTCAGATGTTTTATCTGCAATTGTTCACCAAAACAATAATCATTTTTTTCTTTTTATAGTTCTTTTATCTATGATGGATGGTGAAAGAACTCCTGCGTGCAGGATCTGAACGTGTGGGTACACGGGATTCGCCACAGGGATGTGTCAGAGGGAGCTCACAAATTGTGAAATGTAAGACAGGTCCTTTTCGCTGTCTCTCTCTGTCTCTTTCCATCCCTCCCTCTCTCGCACCTTTTTCCTGTCTACCTTCTGTGTATGCTCCAGTCCAATGCCAAAATGCCTCTAGGATATCCATCATTAGGATAGTATTTTTTCCTTGAGTTTCTCTTCAACAAAAATGCAGTTTCAGCACAACATGAGGACATCATTTATCATGACTATACAGCACCAGAGATGTGAACCTCTTTCTCCAGTTAAATCAATATCTAGTCAGGTTTTCATTCAACCTGTTGTTGCTCTCCCGCTATTTAAACATGAAAACATTCACTATGAATATTTGAAGTGTACACACATCACTATTTCTGTAATTCGGCGATAAGAAGATTAATGTATTATACCTAACCCACTATTGTTAAACTTTCTTTATATATCTCACAGTAGTACATTTTGCATTCAGTAGCAACTTTAAGAACAAAAAGTGTGTATTTAACTTTAATCAGATTCATTAAGCTTTCAAATCTACCTCACTTTAGTAGGCCTGCCTTTATAGAATCTGGAAGAAAACTTCAGAGAAAGGGGGGAAGTAGCAACCAGCTTCAAGTCAAAATCCTGACCTGACCTTTGTTCACTGCAAAAAATCAGTGTCAGAAAATAAGAAAAAAAAGGGATAATAAGAAAAAAGGTTCCAGAATCAAGCTAAATTATCTGCCAATATAGTGAGAAAATTTGTCTTGTAAAGATCTCCTAAAACAAGAAAGAAAATCTTTCCCTTTTTCCATGTTTTTAGCTTTAATATTCTTAAAATAAGCAAAGTTGTCATGAATTTCTTAACTCGTAGTGGAGAGCATGAGAACCTGTCCATTCTCTTGATTAAATTTCTTATTTCATTTTAAGAAGTTCTTATAATCAGTAAATTTTTCTTAATAAGATAATTGTAGCCAATGTTTCTTAAAGTTAGAATATTTATCTTACACATACAAGTCTAGTCAAGTCAGTTATTCTTAAAATTAAAAAAAAAAACAAGATCTATTTTTTCTTTTTAAGATTTTCTGGCTTGTTAAGATTTCATTTTTTGCAGTGTTCTCATCATTTAAAATCCACTTTAGTTTTGGGCTTAATAGTTGCTTGGTAAATTCAACAGGTAGAATGAAAACCAGATTGGATAATAATTTGTTTAAGCCTGATTTTTCACATCTCTGTTACACGCAAGCAAATTATTTTCTTCTGTAGAAAGAAATCAAGTTTAGCAACTTCTACCATTATTTCAGTCTACTGTAGAGATGGTCCTGATCAGATGATTGACATGACATGAACTACTAAGAGCATAATCAGCCCATTTTCCCTCCATTCAGGACATTTCTAGAAATCTCGACATGGTTGATTAGTTCTCCCACTTCTCCAAGAAGCTTTTTAATCCCATGGAAAACATGTGTTTCAGACTGTGTATCTATACAAGCTTCTGTAACAGCCTGCTGCCATCTGCCGTCCCGTTTTGAAAAACTCCCAAAAATATACAAATATTTCTGACTCATCTCATGCAAAACGTTTTGAGCATGTTATGGTTATGGTTATGGTTAGCGGTAGTGGTGGTAATATTTGTGATAATTTCTTTTATATAAACTGAAGAAAACCTTTTCTTGCACAAGAACAGGTTGGCAAAAAATTTATTAAATCATCATTGTTTCTCCTGGTTCTTAATGGAAACCTGAATTGTGCATTCAATAAGGCTAACAAATACATTTTTGCACTTAAGGTGCACAGTTAAATTGTCCATATTGATAAGAAAAGATTCAGAATCATATATATGTTCCTTTTGTGTTGAAAATGTACACTGTTGTCATTTAATTTTATAAATTTAGAAATAATATGGTATGTATGGTTTAGTCTTATGACCTCTAAATTAACTTTATGCACTTGACTGAGATAAAGAGTAGACCTTTACTCATCTTCATGTTCATCAGATAATATTCATCTAAATGGAATGGAAGTTTCGCTTATATTCAATGTACAAGCACATGGCTGGATTAGTTGTGTACTGTGCATCTACTTACATTGGTGTAACTACATGTGTAGTTTTTGTGTGGTGCTGCAATTTTTCACACTGTCTTGTCATTTGTATTACATGTCATCCTACTATGATGACTAGATGCTGCAAGACGTCCTGGAGGCATGACATTTTATCTCTATACTACTTGTACGTAAAAGCTGACTCAACTTGATGTTTTGGCACAACAGTGAACCGAACTGTAAAATGATTAATTAGAATATAACTGGGTTTTACTGGGTCATTTACTTAAAAAAACAAACAAACCATATACCAATTAGTAGATTGTCTTTTGTTGGGTTTAAACCCATTGCATTTTAGTTTGTAGCTAATGGGGTTGCACTGCATAAGATGAAAAAAAGCATGTGCTTTGATGTTAAAAATAATATAAATTTTAATCAGATGACTTTAATAGCTCTATTTGAAAATAATTAACCATTTTAAAAGGTAAATATCTAGATATAGCATTTGTGTCAAGCAGAGGTTCTGCGACGTTGACTGTTGCACATGCGCACATTATGATGACGCTGAAACCATATTTTGTGCGAATTGTACAATATCGTTCAATTGCTCAAATTGTGCAATTCAATACAATTTTATTTGTATACTACCAAAAGGATAATGCAACTTACTTACATAAACCACAAAATTGACACAACTTTAATCATCGTAATTTTATAATATGCATTTTTGTTTCATTTTGTCTCTCAGCCTTGGTTTCGTTTTTTAAAACCTCTGATCTGATTAGTTTCATTAGATCACTAAATGAAATTACGACACCCAGTGGTTCCAACTGCACACTATTCTTGCACAAGAAATATCTCATCTAGAGAAAAGAATGTTATATTCAGTTGCATAAATATGAAGGATTTAATTAGATGAACGCATTTTCAGTTCA
This sequence comes from Distichodus sexfasciatus, assembly GCA_032718565.1. Lineage (NCBI taxonomy): Eukaryota > Metazoa > Chordata > Actinopteri > Characiformes > Distichodontidae > Distichodus > Distichodus sexfasciatus. The sequence continues at coordinate 3,459,168 of JAVGVS010000027.1, read as the reverse complement.
TACAGACAGTAATATAAACATATAGGCTAGGTTATCTAACTTTAATCTAACAGCATATCAAACTTTATCTATCTTATATATAACAACAATAAACAATTGTAGCATGTAGTTGGGAAACAATAAGCACAATTAAATTAAGCTTATCAAAACGTTTTAACGACTTTAAAATATTCTGCACGTGAAAATCCTGAATGGAAAATAACAGACTTGATTTATACCTAGAGCGCTTTTGTTTCTGTTCTATGGGGTTTTTATCTGGCTCAATACTCCCTGAATAGTGCGCTACATACATCTTACAAAAGTGGGTTTTTATGCCCTGTCGAGTGCACTTTCTGTCAAAAACGAATCCATTTCACATTTATTTGTATTCTAAATATGAACTACCTCCCTATTTTACTCTGCCGTAGTATATAGGGCGCGAAAAATTATTGTTTTAGGCGATTTGTGATGCACTATCTAGGACTTGGGGAGCTGGTTGAACCTCGCCCCTGGAAATAAGCGCTCTCGTTGGCGCGGTGGCTTGTGGGTGTGCAAGGAGAAGTAAAATGGCGGACTTGGCAAACGAAGGTAGGCAATGGGCTGAAGCAATGAAAGAACAAAACACAGAAAATAAACGGCTTTTGATAAGTACAGAAGCAGGTATTAGCGTTTGTGAGAGGATCCATTCTTGCCCCTCTTTTCCCTTGTTAGTCAAACGCGGCTTCTTCTGAGAGCTGGAAATTTTCAGTTAGCCTGGTAGTAATGCGGGAATGTTTAGCCGCTAGTGTTAGCATGGCTAGCTGTTAGCATAACTGGCTAGCGAGGTAAGAGCAGAGACGTATTATCCCGAATAGCTAATCGAACCCGATGAAAACACCGAAGCTAGTCGGCTAGCTGGCTTCCCCGGCCTATCCATTTTGCGCCGACTTTAGGCGGGTACGGCGTTAGCTTGTATGCTAACCTGCTGCGACCGAGCATGGTGCGCCAGCACTGGCTATCCAGAGAAAACGCGTTTATTATAGCGTGTAAACACTGCTTAGAGATTACAGGTTAGCTTTAGCTCATGTTTTTCGTGTTTAACCGTGATGCGTTTTGCGTCTCCGAGTCGCTTGTTAGTAAGCCTGTGTTCTCAGACTCTCTTCGCAAACTTAATTAGGTAAAGGCTAACGAGAGGAGTCGAGATATTTATTAAATTTTGTGCAGGTTGGCGCCGTCGCTCGGACTATTTTGATGCCACAAACGGGCGGAGATTTGAGTAGGCAAATGAAGCGTCTCGTTTAGCTAGCTATGCAATTACACTGATTAACAGACAAATGTATACATGGTGCACTTTGCCTTTCTTAGTTATTAACCAGCAAGATGGATCTATCCCAAGTAGACTGGGTCGTTTGTTAACTTTTGCAATTCTATTGCAATCGTCTTGTGATCAGACAGTCCATCGTGTGCATCCCACAGAGACTTGCGAATGTAACTCGGTCACTCAGAACGAATATTTCTATGTAGTAAAATATGAAAACAAATCTCATCCGGAGAGACGAGACCGGCGTTTATTAGAAACTCGGTGTAAATCTGGCTTAGACAGAGCCGACCTGATGCATCTTGCACTGAAAATTGGCTTTCGTGAGCTTAGATTGCTATTTTTAGCTGATCAACAATGTAAGGATCGATCGGCGGTTTTCGGAGGAGAATTCAACTCGTAAAGGGTTTGAACTTATTTCATCTCTTGTCCCAAATTCTGTCTCCGTTGCGTTTGTGCTGGAATCGAGCGATCGGACTAACGTTAGCTTTCTTAGCTTCGTTATGTCGTCGTTTGTCATTCACATGGGGCGGGGTGCTTCACGCTGTCTGCATCTTTTAGTGGCTTTTTTATTCAAAAAAAAAAAAGGTGCCAGACAGCGGATGCGTGCTTGGGTGCTTTGTGGGATTTATGCGCGTCCTAGACGACCGAGGCCCATCTCGGAGCTCGTAAGGCCGGATCGGCATCACAGCTCCAGGCCCGCCGTTTGTGAGGCTCTGTGCCTGGCTCTCTCAGCGTCATTACCGATGAGACTCTGCTGCTATATCGGGCCCGCCCACCCCCTTGCGCTGGCTTTCTGTAACGAAAGCCCTCCTGCACATGACTCGTCCGGAGCTTAACCCTCTTCTCTAACCGTGCCGACAGCCGCAGATTCATGGCTTTGTGTTGGGGTCACATCGCAAATGCCTGCCCCCATAAGGGCTGCCGCCGCTGCCGCCGTGCAGTAATATCGGTCGCCTCGAGAGGCACCGCGATCGGACGATTTTTAAGATCGAAAGGAGTGCAGACAAAATGAGAGAGAGAGAGAGATCTGTAAGCCACTTATGAACCAGGGGCAGCTTTGCATGCGTATACTTGGGTGTCCTGGAAAACCTGGTGGGTGGAAAGATACCAGGCTTTCTTGTGAAATTCTTTATTTGATGGATACAGTGAAGTGTACTGTAAGCATGACACACGTTTGTGGGAGTGTGTGTGAGAATATTTTCTTTAAGAAGCCTAGAGTACCAATACAACTCATAATGCATGCAAAAATATAGTAAAAAGCCAAATTTAAATCGGTTTTTGTCTTATTTTGAAAAGTTTAAAGTTGTGCCGTGTCCTCTTAAGGCCTCTCACGGTCTGAGGATGGAAGTGTAAGTTTAGGTAGGGATTAACAGGGCTGTTAGTGTCCTCATTTACGTTTGCACCATTTAGTGCACACTCTTATCTACAGCTATTTGCATTTCCTAATTACCGTGACCGTGTCCCTGGAGCAACTTGGGGGCCCAGTGGTGGTGGTGCTGGAGGTAGCATTCGAACCCATGACCTCTTGGTCTAAAAACTCTTAACTTCAACTTCAGTAACCAGACTGTAACTTTTCCCAAATAGTTGGAACCTTTCTATGAAAGCAAATACAACATGGTTTAGCAGCAAAGTGTGATGGAGACACCAATCAGCTTGTGCTTTATTCGAGAGCCAGACCCCAAGAATGTAACAACTCTCAAATGCACACAGAAAGCGCTTTTAATGCATGTTTACATTTACGTCATTATGCATTAGTCATATGAATAAATTTTATATCATGAAATGTTTTTTTGTTTTTAACCCTATTAGCAAATATAACTGCACAAAACTGGGTTTATTTATGTGTACAATATATATATATATATATATATATATATGTATATATATATATGTATGTATGTGTATGTATGTGTGTATGTATGTATGTGTATGTATGTGTGTACATATATATATATGTGTATGTATGTATGTATGTGTATATATATAATTTATAGCAGCTGAAGTTCAGTTTCAGTTTAGCCCTGCCCGCGTCGTCATAAATAAGTCGCATTTGTGTACTTCTGTTGTCCTAAAGGAGTTGTGTGTAAATAAAATGTAAAAAATGTCCTGTCAAGTAAAGAAAGCTGGATGTGTAATACATGTATAATATTAGTAATTATTAGTATTAATTATTTTATTACTGATTTATAATTGTCAACTTTAAACTGCAAATAGAAATATACCATATGTGGTTAGGAGTTGAGCAAAACAACTTTTTAGTCCACATTCCATAAGAAGATGAGTTTAGAAAAAGATTGTTGGCTTCAATACTTCTAAACGATTTACATGCCTTTTGTTATTAAAGATTCTTTTTAATCATTTTTTTATTGCATCGGGATACAGTTACAGCTGTTGTAACAGCTGATGTTAAAGTACTGCTGCTAAAAATATCATGTAGGCTCATCCAGATCACATGTTGGTTTATTTACAAAACATCTATGTCCAAGCCCTTAAAGGTGCCAAGCCTTTATTAGGAGGCTTTGGTCATTTCAGGATCTTAAAATAAGTTTATTATAAAGAACTTGGGCTGTTTGCACCCTCTCTGTTTGAGTCTGTGTGGTCCGGTTTAGTTGGAATTGAGGCTTAAAATGTTTCTGGGGTTAAAAAGGCAGAAAAATGCACAAAGAAGTTGCTTAGTTCATATGCTTGCCAAATATGTGTTCATTTCCGGTGTTCTGGAAGCAGAGCGGGTTGGCTTTTGTTCAATTTAGTCACATTTGTCATGCGGTTGATAGTTAAGAAATGGTTACTTTTGACCAAGAAGATTCTCTGTGAAAGTTATTGAATTGCCCTTACTTTGTGATTTATTAAAGCGAATGGCTACCGACATTGTCATCTCTTTCAGCAGAGAAGCCTGCCATAGCTCCTCCAGTGTTCGTGTTTCAAAAAGACAAGGCACAAAAGGTAGGCCCGATTGAATTGACTTTAGCAAAAATGATCTAGACATTCTTTCAGTAAATGGGGTAATCTAAAAGAAGAATTAGTCTTTTGGGTTATGAAGTGGTGTTGTTTTGGCCATTTTGGCATTAGTTTGTGCATATTTTGAACTGAAGAGTTGGTGGTGGTGAGATCAAGAAGTTTGAAGAAACTTCTCAATGTTGTCTTTTCCCTTACAGCGAACTGGAGACAGATCCAGTGCAGAGGACGGCGAAGGTGCGTTTGGTCCGTGTTCTTTTCTGAATTGCATGTGGGGATGATCTTTCTTAAGTCCTGTTTTTAAAGAGGGGATTTTAAAAGAAGTTTTAAGCCTCAAAAGCAGATAATCTAGTAAAAACTCCATGCCAATTCAGTGTAATCAGCCTTTTGCAAGGAGTTACTCTAAACATTGTCTCTCTAGCTTTTTGTTTTGTTCATCAAGCCAGTAAAATGCAAATGCATTAGGGGTTATATTATACAAATTTTTCCCCAAACAGTTTGATAGTTTTGCAAATGATGTCAACATGAGAAGGCGGTCATAATTAAATGTGATGAGTTTTCTTTGAGCTTACACGTGTTTTGTCTACTTTAGACTCAGACAGGGAGGATGGAGAATACTGTCCACCTGTGAAGAGAGAACGAACCTCGTCCTTAACACAGTTTCCACCTTCACATTCAGGTAACGCCACAGATCATTTGCTAAATTCTTTAGTCTATACTCTGCTACAATATATCCTGGTAAATATAAATTTTAGAAATGGCACCAATCCGATACGTGGATTGGATATTGGTCCGATAACGACTCAGATAGCTGGATCGGGTATCGGTGGCATGGAGCCGATCTTTAAATATGTGCACGCATAGTTGGTTTTGCGTGGGAAGTGGCACTGCAGTAAAGCTAGTTTATTCTTCGACATTCGCACTGATTCCTACATATTGATATGACAATGAGCAGAACAAGCAACACGACACACTACAACCCCAAAAACATATCACATGATTATACAGTTTAATTTCCTTAACAACAGCAGTTCTCACTCGCAATAACTGTTCCTAATGGTTTTAGCTCCGCAAGATTAGAGACACAAAATTACACAACTGTGTTTAAACAAATGATTTTTGAGATGTAACACATTCTCCACTTTTTTCCAATCCTATTACAGTTTCCAAGAACAATGTGTTCATGCCCTCAAGTTTCTGTCAGTCCCCAACAGGCAACTCAGACTCAGAGCCAGGTAAGCTTGGGGAAAATAAATTATTTTGCTAATTTAATGTGGACATAGAAAGCTTTAATGCCACCATTGAGCTCCAAGCAAGATTCTGAACCCCAAGTTGCTCCAGCTACACTCTCCTATAATTCGGAAAATGAAAAGAGAGAAGAGAGGAATAACGCAGTTTCGTTGTTTTGAAATCATTTCAGCTAAACCCCCTCGGGGGGCATGAGAGTTGTGCTATTCGTGGCCTCCGTTGCGACATGCTTTTTGTGTTTGCGCGGCGCCCGGGACTTTGTGACATTTGAAAAAGGCGAAAAATGCGTACAAAGAGGCAGGTATGGCGCGGAATAAGGGAACGCATCAAGGGAGGGGGTTTCTATTCCTGTGTTTTTCTGTATTGCTGAAGACGGAGTGAAGAGACATGTTTATGTCTAAGAACGTACTGCTGTAGACTTTTGGGCCTGAAAGGGACCAGACAATGGTTGAGCAGTGCTTTGTTGCGCTGCTAAGGTAACAGCACAGCCCGGCTGTGGGGTGCCAAGTAGGGAAAATAAGATGTATGGAGACAGCACAGCTCCTTATTTGACACTATTTATAACGTGTGCCGTTGAGAGCGGGAAAACTGTGGCTCGCTCTAATGGAGAGATGGCTGAAGTGGCCTTCAGGCTGATGGTGACCTGTTTATGTAGCAATGTGGGGGGGGGGAAAGGGGAAAGATGAAGATTAGCAAATAATGACTCATGGAGTGTGTGTGTGTGTCTCCACCTCTTTCTGATGAACCCAAATTAGAGGAGAAGCCAGTTGGGTTTCGGTTGAAACCTCCGACTCTGATCCACGGTCAGGCCCCCAGTGCAGGTAAGACCTACTCTTTCCGCGCATGCTTATTTAACGTGCGTTTAGCTGATCTGTTTAATGGAACAGGAACTTTTTTGTTTAAGCACACACACACACACACATTCAAGGGCTCAAGTGGGGAAGTGCTGTGTGTAAAAAAAGAGCTGGACATAAACTTCTGACCTCTTGGAACCTATTTTGAACCTCTAGGCCGACCCCGTCCTTCATATTACCAATAGCTCGTCTTTTGAGAGCCTCTGCATGAAAGAGAGGCTAGTCCCGTAACAAGTCGTAATTTGAATAGTTATAATGGCAGAAAGCACGTGATTTAAATCTTATTTATTAAGCAGCTAATTATATCACTGACATTCCTCAAACAGTGCTTATCAGATTAAGGATTTCTAGTCTGTATTGTGTGGCACACACCCCCTCGTGGTGGGGCTGGCTCTTTTGGGGCCGTTCGCTTTCAGATCCAATCCATTAGCAGGCTCTTTTGCAGGCGTCCCCAGTCAGAAGCCCAAGGAGCAACAGCGCAGCGTCCTGAGGCCCGCCGTCCTGCAGGCGCCGCCCACCAAAACCCTCACCGATCCCGGCAAGAGCAGTGAGTGTCCTCACCTCCGGTGATTTTTAGCTTAGAAACGGCAAACGCTCACACTCAGAGCGGATCGTTGGGCTTGAATTATGACTAAGATGTCAAAACGTTTTTGTAAACGACTTGAATATTGAATATCGACTGTGTTTATATCTTTATTTTAGATTCCATATTCTTTAAAATAAATCCTCTTAAGCAGCATCACGTTCTGTTGGTTAATTGTTGAAATTTGAAAGTTTGAGATCCTTTTCATCCAGCATTAGAGCGTTTTGTAAGGTCTGGTGGGTCTCTCACAACTTTCACAGATTTTACTGAGCAGTTTTTAAGATTATATATACTATGTTGTGTTTATACGTGCGAAGTAATATTTAGAATTACTACAGACAATTCTGCTTTTCTGTGAACTGCTTCTATATTTTCTGCATAAAAGTTGAAAATAAAACGTTATTTTAGTGGTGTAATATCTTAAGCTTTTTGAAGCATATTAAAAATCTGAGCAGTGTTTCTGTTGGACCACTAGCTAATGCTAATTTCGATTATGAGAATTTACATTTTACGATATTTATTAGACACTCTTATTCAAGGGTTAGAGACTTTCTTAGGGTCTCCTTATAGTGAAACCCACAGACTTAGTCACCAACAGACCACCGCACTACAACCAGCCGTAAAGCCAAATTGTAGAAATATTAAGGATAACAATTCTTACCAAGAGGCTTCCAATAGAATCATTCTTCACGTCCCTCCTAAAGAACACAAGAAGTTTTGAATTTTGGTTTGTCTGAATGTTTTTCATAGATTTTTAGGGATGCACCGATCCAACTTTTTCAGTTCCGGTTCCGATCCCGATACTTTGGCTTTGGTTATCGGCTGATCTCGAGTACTGATCCAGTATTAGTTTTGGATTAATAAGTTATGTATTTCTCTGTGAGGAGATTATTCTGTTATGCTTAAGGAAATACTTGACTGAAATACTGTTTTCTTAACTAAAACAATGTAATAATTACAGTCTCATATATATATTCTAAATGATTTATTATTAAAATAACATCTAAAAAAATTGTTTAAACACAATTGTGTAATTTTGTGACGGTCCCTAATCCATCGGTGCTAAAACCATCAGGAACACAGATTGCGAGTGAGAGCTGGTGTTGTTAAGGAAATTAAGTGGTATAATGATGTGGTTTGATTTTGGGGTTGTAGTGTGTTGCGTTGCTTGTTCTGCTCATTGACATATCAATATGTAGAAATTAGTGTGAATGTCGAACAATAAACCAGCTTTACCGCAGTTCCACAAACATAGAAAACTACTAAATTTCATCGAACATATCGACTCCATAAAGTGGCCCAATGCTGCTGATACCCGATCCAGCTATATTTGAGTCGTTATCGGATCGGTGTGTCCCTGTTAATTTTTTTAATCATTTCTTGGAGTTTGTTGGTTTATTTTTAAGAAATGTTTGAAGTAATGTTGTAAACACGCTTGTTTTCCCACTAGACTCGAGCTGTGGAACAAATGGCATAGGGAAATTTTCAGAAGCAGCGGGCGAAGGCCGGACGATGTTCCTGAACAACGCAGAGAGCTCAGACAAATCACTGGTGAGGACTGCCTCGCTGCTTTAGCTGGACCCGTATGAGGAAAGAGGAACAGTGTCACATCAGCCAACAGATATGGTTATTAATAGAAGAGCTGCTAAAGCCACAACGTGACGAGCTGAAACTTCCTGCAGAGCTGGCTCTCTGTTGTTAGTCAAATCAACTTAACGTTAGAAGCTAAACATGGCATGATACGGAGTCTTCATTCTTGATGCTGAATATCTGCTGAAGTGTTGAAGATCCAAAAATCTTTAAAGCTCAAAATGAGCAGTTTGTGTTCGTGCACTTTAAGGTCTTAAAAATAGTCATTTCTACCGTTTTTAGAGGAGATTTGTTTGTGTCAGATCTGTGTCCTTTCTGTATTTGTTATTACATTAATGGTTTGCTCAATGTCGTGAGTGGAAATTGACGTCTCCTTCCATCCATGTTCGTGACCTTGTTGCGGGAGCAGCAGAAAGACAAAGAAGGAGGTGAGAACGGTGGAGGCAAGGCAGCAGAGGAGGAGGAAGAGGAGGAGGAGGAGGGCGGACAGAAGAAGGAGCTCGCGGTCGACTTGGGTTTTGTGTTTGGGCAGAACATCAAAGAAAGGGCAAAGGTTAGTGGATGCTCGCGTTACCATGGTCGAGATGGGGATATGGCCTAGAAAAAGCCTTGGCACCATGACCAAAAGGGTTCACACGTGCTGTGTTCTCTGCAGTTGGAGGAGAACAGCACAACCGGCGACGGTAAAGACGCAACACAGGACTCGCAGTCTGGCAGTACCAACTACTTTCTTCAGTATATGGGCACCTCGAGGTAAGTGATAGCTAAGCGTCCTGGTCGGTCTCTCCAACGGTTTCCACCGCTCTCTCCTCCTCTCGGTCGCCCTCGGTGTCTCTCTCCTCCTCTCGGTCGCCCTCGCTGTCTCTCTCCTCCTCTCGGTCGCCCTGCCGTCTCTCTCCTCCTCTCGGTCGCCCTGCCGTCTCTCTCCTCCTGTCGGTCGCCCTGCCGTCTCTCTCCTCCTGTCGGTCGCCCTGCCGTCTCTCTCCTCCTGTCGGTCGCCCTGCCGTCTCTCTCCTCCTGTCGGTCGCCCTGCCGTCTCTCTCCTCCTGTCGGTCGCCCTGCCGTCTCTCTCCTCCTGTCGGTCGCCCTCGCCGTCTCTCTCCTCCTGTCGGTCGCCCTCGCCGTCTCTCTCCTCCTGTCGGTCGCCCTCGCCGTCTCTCTCCTCCTGTCGGTCGCCCTTGCCGTATCTCTCCTCCTGTCGGTCATCCTTGCCGTCTCTCTGTTTCTTTGAGTCTCCCCCATGCCGCCTCTCCTTCTCTGTGTCTGTCACCGTCTCTCTCGCTGTCTCTCGCCTTCTCTGAGTTTTTCTCGCTGTCCACTTTTCTCCCTGAGTCTTTTTTGCTGTCTGTCTCCCTCTCTCACTGTCGTTCTCCTCTTTCTTTCAGTCTGAAACAGTAACTCTGTTCCTAAACAGCGGTCTGTCTGTCTGGCTTTTCAGCTCCCTCAGTGCCACCAACAACACAGACAAAGGAGCCAAGTTTGTCTTCGGCCAGAACATGTCAGAGAGAGTACTAGTGAGTGGACGCTCTGCTGAAAGATGATTCAGTTATCAAAATATTGTACGCTAAGAATCTGGAGGACGACGCATGTTTTGTGTGTGTTCATTTCAGAGTCCTCCAAAAGGTGGCGAGCCAACAGCAGAGGGGAGTAAAGACACAGCTTCAGCATCAGAGCCTTCGTCGCAGGAGGCCACACCAGAAAAAAGTAGGTACCTTCTGTTCAAGGGACAATGACAACAAAAACTTCTTAATGTTTTATTAAATTTAAAAAGGATTTTAAAAAAATGGGTGTCATGGATATTGTTGAGTTTGGAACAATGTGTTTAAACAAGTCTCATTAGTTAAATATCGTTTCAGAGTGTTTGAATTCATTATTTGACTTCAACCCCCATAAATGTCAGGCGGTGCAACCAAATATTTGGAGAAAAAAATATATATATATATATATTTTTTTTTCTCCTGTTTATTTTTTTGTGAATTTTTTTGGCAAGTATGCCTTAGTGATTACACTTCCTAACACAGTATTATTTTATGGTTGTGTTTTGTATATCCAATCATTTAAGATTATTGCCTCTTAAATTATTATTGTTTTATACACGTGGCTAAACTCCAGTACTGACCCTGTGTGCGCGTGCGCGTTTTCAGACCACAGCGTGACGGAGTCTCTAGAGGAGTCGGCAGCAGCGTACACCAAAGCCACAGCCAAGAAGTGCATCTTGGAGAAAGTGGAAGTTCGCACCGGGGAGGAGGCCGAGAGCAACGTGCTGCAGGTCAGCTGTCCGTCTCCACAACACTGAACTCGTATTTAGGAGATAATCATGTGTTCCTCTTTCAAGTCCTTTGCAGTGGGCTGGTCAGGGTTTCGTGTTTTATTGTCAGGGTTCCCACGGGTCCTTAAAATCCTTGAAAGTTTGTGAATCTGAACAAATAAGTTCAAGGCCCTGGAAAGTTTTTGAAAACAGGCATAAAAAGACACCGTCCTTGAAAGTCCTCGAATATTTTTTGAGAACTGAAATTTCATGGATGACGACCGCTGTTAACATGTTATTATTTTGCCACCACAAGTTTGCTTAAATCTATGCCTACGCCGACTTTTAATTTGCGAAAGTTCGTTTGTTCTTCTGTACATTTTCGGCACTGCATTCTTGTGTTTCCTGTACGTAGTCAATGTCACGTGTGCGTAGCCGCTTTAGGTGCAACCAGAGTTACGCTGAGTCAGAGTGGAAGTGAAGTTTTTGTTGTTTATTGATAACATATTCAGCAGCAGCAGTAGGTAAATGCTGCCACATGTATTTAAATTGGAGGATATTGGTCCTGGAAAGTCCTTGAAAGGTCCTTGAATTTGATGTTAACTAAGGTGTGGGAACCCTGTATTGTGCTCTGTTCCAGCTCCGAACATGTCCCGACCAGATAATCGGTGGATGTAGCGTGCAGGAAACGGCTCTAAATTGTAGACTGGCTAAAACTCCGCAGGCTGTGTAGCACGTCACGGAGGACTAGAATGGAAACCTCGGGATTAGGATTTAGTGGAAAAGCAACGTCAGGGTAGAATTAACCGTTAAGAGCCTCACGTTGCCGTTCTAGAATGATCTTACCTATTTTTGATGAAATCCTATTTTTAATTTGAACTCCTCCAAGGTGGCGTTAGTATTAGACTTAGGCGTTACAGCATGTTGTGTATCGTTTTTCACTGCTTGCATGGTTTTTGTTTTGTTTTATTGTAAAATCAAAAGTTATTTGCAGATGATTTTGTTAAATGTGCATGTTTACTGTCATTACGGCAAGAAAGACGACTGCCGTCTCATTACAAGTGAAACTTTTTTGTGGTTCCCTCGTAGAGTATGAATGCAGATTAAACTTAAACTTCTGTGGACTAGATGTCTGTTCAGTCTGTTCACACTGATGCCTAGAGAGGCATCTCTAGTTGTCTTGACATCGTAGTGCACACTTTTGAGAAGTTGAGTTAGCGTGCTAGCTTTTGCAAGAGTATCAACTAGGGGTCGACTGATTATCGGCCGGGCTGACGATCAGGGCCCGATATTAGGCATTTTGCCGATTATCGGTATCAGTGTTTCATTTTGACCGTCACCGATATTAAGTAATTACAAGGTGTGGCTCCACTGCCGTCTCTTCTGCCTGTGCCGCATGCTCTTGACTCGCTGCTTGACTTAATGGCCCGCTCGCAACAGTCTCTGATTGGTTATACGTCACACGAGTTCTAGGTTAGTTGGAGAACATGCGGAGCAGCTGTGCTTTCTTCACCACAACCTGCTGCTGCTTAATTTGGAATGATAAGTTTCAAGTTTAGGTTTCACAGTTTTATAATGTTACTAAAATGTTTATTAAAAATGATTTAAAGTCGATATAAAAAAATGGGAAAAAGTATTTATAAACAGTTATTTAAATAACGACCTCTAGTATCAAACTCTTCGAACTTGTCGCTATTTGTAAACGAATGTTATTTTCTGTCAACCAATTAAAATTTGCTACCACTATGTCATAGCGTCTAGTAATACGGTAGCATTGAGGGGTAAGGGTGGCCCAGTGGTAGGACACTCGCGGCTGGACCAGGAGGTTGTGGGTTCGAATCTGACCTCTGCCATTTCCAGCACTGGCTCCATGAGCAAGACCCTTAATCCCAAGTTGCTCTCAGGGGAACTGTCCCTGAAGTTAGAAATGTAAGTCTTTCTGGATAACTGCTAAATGCCGTAAATGGGAATTAGCATTAGCTAAAACTCACCAGATTTTCATTGTGAACACAGCACACCGGGCACCACAACGAAATCTGACCTCATTTGGCCTATCCGTCAAGGAGCAGTGCTTGGGGGCGGTACCTTGCTCATGAGTACCTCAGTGGTACCTTTACCCGTCCGGCATTTGAACCAACGACATTCCGATCGCGCACATTTTCCAGCTGCGATTACTATGAACCGATGTGTGAAAATTAGCATTCGTTAGATATACAATGACAAAGGGTTGTGTTTGTTCTGCACGTCTTTTCCAAAGCGAGCGTGACGGTCGAGGCGGCTAGAAAGCAAGGTGTCAACCGGTTTCTGACCTTAACATCTGCTATTAGTGGGAATGTTGGCGATCCATGAGAAAGCTGGACTTGATATTACGGCTGACCTGTAAAAAGCATGTGATGTTGTTTTCCGGCTGAGGAGAAAAGGAATTGAATTTCACTGCGTCCAGTTGTGCACTCGTCGAGGGTTTGACTTCACCTTTGTCCCACAGATGCAGTGTAAGCTGTTTGTGTTCGATAAGCCGGCTCAGTCGTGGATCGAGCGAGGCCGAGGGCTGCTCCGACTCAACGACATGGCCTCCACCGACGACGGCACATTACAGTCCAGACTAGGTGAGGACGGCCTCTCGCTTCTCAGCCTGCAGTCGCTAAGGATTCTCACGTTATATTGATTCTGGAGATTTAGACTCAGACCCAGAAAGAGTTTTAATTTTTGGAATTCTTTATTTGACCCCTCCTCCCTCCCACTCTCTCTCTTCTGCAGTGATGCGCACCCAGGGCAGTCTACGGTTGATTCTGAACACTAAGCTGTGGGCTCAGATGCAAGTGGACAAGGCCAGCGAGAAGAGCGTCCGCATCACGGCCATGGACACCGAGGACCAGGGAGTCAAGGTCTTCCTCATATCGGTACGCCCGCTTTGTACCCTCGATGCCTCGTTGAAGAGGATTAATGCGGCCCTTTCCGTTCATACGCTGCCCATAACTCTTGAAAGCAATTTCTCAAAGATGTTTTTATATGTTGTCTTGGTGTGTCCTCCATCAGACCCTGTGGTCATTGGACCTCATTCACTAATCTTAGGGCTGGTCGATTTGGTCTAAAGATGTTTTTAAGCTATATCACGATACACAGTATATTTCTCGGACTGAAAATATCAAGTAAACAGCCGTGTTGTGAGTAGAACGCTGGTTGTTGTTAACTAAAGATGCATCGATACCATTTTGAGTACGAGTACCGATATTTATTTTTGGGTGCTCACCGATACCAAGTACCGATACCTGTGTAGGTCTGTTATTAATAACAATGACAATAATAGTAGGGGTTTTTTTTTGAAGTTTTATTTTTTAACCAATATCAAGTAGTCTAAACTCAAAACACTTTCAGAAACCAAAATATAAATTAAAGTACGCTTGAGCCTTATTATGTCATTTTATAAAATAAATGATGCTAATTTTTTATTTATTTATTTGTTCTAGAAGTATCAAAAAATAAAAACAAGTGACAATTAAATTAACAATTAACTATCAAAAAAGAGAGTGCTGCATGTCAGATTTAGGCAGTTTTCGGAAAGGTAAGTGGAAGGTTATTTTTTATTTAAAAAGACGGCTGACATTTTTGTCTGCGCACAGTTTACTGTTTATTTGGCAAGCCTCCGCGTGGCGATGAACATAACTACATCACATCTTCCCCACGTGGTATCGGTAGTAAGTATCAGGGAATTTTGTTCAGAGTAAGAGTAACTGCACGGGAGTGGTATCGGTGTCAACTTAAATATCAGTCTTGTCTGTAATAAAGGGATAATTTGACTGAACTGGAGTGTTTTTGCGAGTGCTGGCGTTCCACATGAGAGTCGCACGTGATTTTGATTGGCTAGAAAGAGATAAGTGACATTGACGAGCCCAGCCCTGTTCCAAAAGTTAAACATGATTTCAACTTGAAGCGCTCTGAGCGCTGCGGCAAAAAAAAGTGTCTCCAACGCACCATAGTTTTTCCCCCGCTAAAGGCGCTTAGCACTGTGAACGCTGAAGCTCATGGGATTTGTATAAGAAATAGGCGCTGCCAAACCTAAACCAAACACGTTTCGTTGACCGATTTTCCCTTTTACTCTTTTACTGTTGCGTTCAGAAAAACATTTGCAGTGAATCTGCTGTCATCACACTGTTTAATGTGTAGCTGCAATATCGTGGAATGGCCATCCCAAACAAGGAGATTTTCCCTTTACTGTTTACGTCGCGGCGTGCAGCATAAACACTTGGGTGTATTTAAGGCAGTGTGGTGCTGTAACATATTAAACACACACCCCTCAATTTCAATACCAGTCAGTAAACAGATTAATTCATGGAACAATTTGTTGTTATTGGCCGTTCTTAAAGTACGTTTTGAATCTAAAAAAAGCTGAGGCGTGTTTTTGAAAAAGTGTAGGTGAAGATAAAATAAAATCACATCAAATGTCAACACAGAAAGGCCCACTTGGCTCCGTCTCACCCACGTTGTCATGCTTTCGGTCATCCCTCAGGCCAGCTCAAAGGACGCGGGGCAGCTGGCCGCCGCGCTGCACCACCGCATCCTGGCCCTACGGAGCCGCGCCGAGCAGGAGCCCGAGAGCGCCCCGGCCCCGCCCGAACCCGACGTGCCGCGCTCCAACGAGGACGACAGTGACGAGGATGACGAGGACGGGCTGGCCAACAACAGCAGCAGCAGCAGCCTCACCGCCGCCCCCACGGGGAACACCGGCGGTACGTCGTCTTCACCTTTTCACATCCTTGTTTGAATCATTATGAGAGTGGGGCCAGTTGATAGCGTTAGGGAGTCGGTCCTGTGGTCGGAAGGTTCAAGTCCCGGACCACTGAGATGTTCCCCAGCTGCTGCCAAAAAG
Organism: Distichodus sexfasciatus; assembly: GCA_032718565.1. NCBI lineage: Eukaryota > Metazoa > Chordata > Actinopteri > Characiformes > Distichodontidae > Distichodus > Distichodus sexfasciatus. The sequence continues at coordinate 3,443,544 of JAVGVS010000027.1, read as the reverse complement.
CTCCTTCACGAAGGGGTCAAATGTGGAGTTCATGTTTCATTGTGGTGCACTGTGTGCTGTGCTGTGTACGCAATGACAATCGCTCACTTAAAAAAAATACTTTTTCGTTTTCTTTCTCAGGCAACTCGGAAACTTCTGGCGAGGCTCCGACATCCGAGAGCACATAACATCCTGCTCGGCCGCCCCAAAACCGAAAACCTTCCCCCCCCCCCCCCCCCCCCCCTTTTTTTTTTTTTGGCGCAGGCATATGGACGGACAGCCTTTTACCACCGTGACTCTGTCGGCCGAATGCTGTGGGTCGTTCACCTCCAGCCCTGTAGCACAGCTTCAGCATCTCTAAACCACCAACAACAACCTGCGTAGTTCATTTCCCCCCTCCTCCCTCTCCTACATTTATTGTAAATCTGGAATTCAGTTTTTTTTTTCTTCGTTTATCATTTTGTTTGTTTTTTTGTTTTTGTTTTTCCTGGACTGCAAACAAACAAACAAACAAAAAAAGAAAAGAAAAAAACAGAGACTTTTCCATGTATGGGTCTGGACTTGGCTGCTCATCATATTGATGAGCGTGAGGGTATTTCCTCTCTCTGTTTTACGATGCGGCACATGTCACAACTGCAGTTTCTACCGCAGGACTTTTTTTTTTTTTTTTTTAATCTTTCAATTTCTCTCTCTCTGTCCATCTCTCTCTCTCTCTCTCTCTCTCTCTCTTTCTCCACTTACACTGTGTCATGCACTTGGCTTCAGATCACCATTCCACCATGTCACCGTTGCTCAAAATCATTCAACATCTGTTTAGTAGCTACACGTCTCTTCCTCCCGCCCTCTTCATTACCCATTTGTCTTGGTGGTCGTATTCCGCCATACTTTTTTTTTCTCTCTCTCTCTCTCTCTCTCTCTCTCTCTCTCTCTCATTGCACTCCCTCATTCCCTCTCCCTGCCCGTCTTCCCTACTCTCTCTCTCTCTCTCACTCCCTCCATCTTTTACTCTCTCCTTTCATTCCTCTTCCTCCCTCCTTCTCTCCTAACCCTAACCGTCTCTTTGTTTTTCCTCTCTCCCTCATAACATCCCTTTATATCTCTATCCTTTTTCTCCTCGCCCCCTCCCCCTCCTATCTCCCCCTCTCTCTCTCTCTCTCCGTCCCACTCTTTTTCCATCCCTCTTCCTCCCTTCATCCTTCTCTCTCCTAATTCCATCCCTCTCTCCCTCGTCTCTCTCTCTCTCTCTCTCTCTCTCTCTCACTCCCTCCATCTCTTACTCTCTCCTTCCATTCCTCTTCCTCCCTCTTTCTCTCCTAACCCTAACCGTCTTTGTTTTTCTCTCTCCCTCATAACATCCCTTTATATCTCCTCTATCCTTTTTCTCCCCTCCCCATCTCTCTCTCTCTCTCTCTCTCTCTCTCCCTCTCTCTCTCTCCCTCTCTCTCTCTCCCAACTTATTTCCAGTGCTCTCTCCAGTCATCTCTGGGTTTCCCCATAAGCCGATATTCTTACTAGTCTGATATGCTGGTAGTTAGGTAGATCTCTTATTGATGTAACGAATAAAGGACTAAACCAACACACGGACTGTGCTATTGTGGATCTGTGCTTTAAGAAAACCCGTAAAACATCCACCCCGCCCTCCCAGCGAGAAGTCACTCGAAAGAAAATAAAGGGAATTGACTTTGCCCCTTCACCAATACGGAGTCAGTCGCTTCTGCCCCGTGGCTCTGCGCGTGGACAGATGCATCTCAGTCTCGATCCAGATCAAAATTTTTGGAAGTTGTCGATATCTCTGCAGAATCTCGTTTTTATTTTCCATACTCTAAAGGTTTGTAATATGTTAACTTTTTTATTGTTTTATTATACCGACTTTTTACCCATTTTCATGTCACAGGAGACGGTAACAGTGGAGATGTTTTGTTTTCTTTCTGTGTGTTGACATATGGAGTGCATTTAGACCTACGACGTGAATATGGAACTTCACATGTAAATTTCTATGAATATATGATCGTTTACTAGAACACCGTGTCTCCAATCTCCTTTACAAAATAAATAGTAAAATCAAAAGTTTAAAAAAAGGAAAAAAACAAATAAATTTTGTCTAATGTCACACATGTGGTCAATCCCTTGTTTGAAAAGAAGGAAAGAGGGGGAAACATTTTGCCAAGCAAAGCCGCACTGGTTTACTGATGTCTCACAGATGGTCATCCTTTGTAATGTGTTGTTTTGGGTGGGCTGGTCCATGAAAGGAGTCTCATTCCTTCTTCCAAATCTCATCACTGTTATTAACTTTAATGTAACATATTCTGTGACTTTTCATAGTTTATATTTTTCTATTATTACTAGTGAATAATTGCAGCTCGAACACATGCAATGTGAAGGTTGTCCACCAGAGGGAGTCCGATCATCAGTACGAGTCAAGGAAAAGTAAAGAGTGATTATTTGTCATTGTGAACATGCCACAGTGCACCATAACGAAATGTGACCTCTGCATTTGACCCATCCGTGAAGGAGCAGTGGGCAGCTAACAAGAGCAGCGCCCGGGGATAGTAACTTGCTCATGAGTACCTCAGTGGTACCTTTACCGGTCCTGGATTTGAACCAGCAACCTTCCGATCACAGGGCCAACGCCCTTACCGATGCACTACTAACTACCCAGACTTTTCTTTGTAAGGAAATTCAGTGCAGTGTAGTAAATTACGTTTGGATTTAAGTTTGGACACTAGATTAAAAATAACAGAATTGTGGTTAGTGTGAATGTTGTCGTTTCAGATAAACATCGACAAGTATTTTTTAAAAGCAAAATCACATTTTAATATTTGTTGCTTTGTAATATCTGTCGCTGAACCCCGGCCAGTGTTTTTTTTTTATTCGTTCATTCATTCATTCAGGCGGCACGGTGGTGCAGTGGTCAGATATAAATTAAATGGTGAGAAAGTTGGTGAAACTTCATCTCTGCCACAGTTGTTACAGCTTCCACGCGTTCTGCATCATGGTGACAAAGTAGTCGTCGCTGTCGATGGAGGCGCTGACTCCACTGTAGTAGTTCACAAACTCTTCCAGGGTGACCTGATGCAAGGAAGGAAGGAGTGTTGATCATATACAGGACTTGTTCAGAAAGACTTCCATTCTTCCTATTCAAGTAAGCTGGTGAACCAATTATTAGTCCCAAACTGGCCAGAATTATGGGCCTCATTCACCAACCATTCCTATGGAAAAAATTAGGTCTTAAAATGATTGACGTTCGACAATGTTTTATTTATTTGACATTTGTTCTCATGTTAGAAAAGAATCTACAAACGCTGAAGAGAACTCACAAATTTTGTGCAAACATTAGCTTGTTGGGTTTTCTTCAGCTCTACAGTTGCATATGATACTATTTACATGTCTTAACTTTGATAAGGAAGAATTTAAGACAAGGCAGCACGGTAGCGCAGTGGTTGGTGCCCGCCTTGCGCCCGTAGTTCCTGGGGTAGGCTCCGGTCCGCGTGACCCCAATGGGGATTAAGCAGTTCGGGGAATAAATGAATGAACATTTAGGGCCAATTTCCCAGTCGAGGATTAAACCAAGTCCTAGACTAGTTTTGAGTTAAAATGGTAAATCTCCATTGGTAGTAGAATTTAGTCCAAGACTAGCCTTAATCCATGAGCAAGAAACTAGCCCTTAAGACTAAAATAATTAAAAAATTAAATATAAATATTGCTGAATGAAGTCCATAGACTTGATAAAACTTTGATTTTGCAGAAGCTATGAAAAAATTGCAAATAACCCTCACTGTTAATTTTCAATCCCCTCCCGCAGTAGTCAGCTCAACTTTTCTGTATTAACCTTTAGAACAAGGCAGGGGAGTAACTCCAGCTTCATCGAAAATGGAGATTTGGCCTCACCATTTGCCTTCCCACTGCACAATGGAACTAATAATTAGTTCACATAGTTTGCTGAAAAGGTAGAATAAAAACCTGACTCGCTGAAGTCAGATATCCACATTACTGAAAGGCAGTGCTTGAAGAAACATGCTTTGCAAAATGGTCAAATTCCAAGAAAAGGTCACCGCACTTTTTCACATTTTGTTCACATTTAAAAGTGATGAAAAGGAATCCAGATGCTACCTTTCCGTCTTTCTCGTATGGTGAATCAAAGCTGTCGAGGAAAGAGCGAAACACCTGCTCCTCTGTCCACTCTCCACTCTTGAATTTGGGGTGATGTTTGCTGTTGTAGACTCCCTGTAAGTCCTCCACGGTTACAACCCCGTCTCCGCTACGGTCCAGCTTCTGGAAGGCCTTGGAAATCACCTGCATTCTAGCTTTGGACATAGGGGGCTGGGGACGTAAGGTTAGATGTAAGGTTAGAACTAATTTGATCAAAATCAAGAACATTTTTCAAAATATGCAGACAATTATTCAGAAAATAAGTGACTATTCAGTAGATCAGCACCAACAATTTTCTCCAAAGTAGGTGACAACTTTTCAGATCAACACCAAGAACGCTCTACATAACCAGGGACTTGCTGGATGAACAGATTTTCACTTATTGTGGAGAATGTTCTTGGTGATAATCTGATAATTTGTCACATCAGCAAGAGCATTCTCCAAAGTTGGTCCCAATTACTTAAATCAGCACTAAGAACATTTCTGGATCAAGTTGTCACATATTTTGTAGCTGCGTTGTTCTGGTCTTATAGGTTATTCCATAATTTTCTTCTTTGTGTGATGCAAAAAATTCAGTATTTACCTGAATGTGTTCCCCTTTTGACAGTTGTTGTGTAATGAAAGATGCATCTTCACCCGTCATCTTACCCTTAGTTTCTCCAGAAACTCATTGAAGTCTATGGTGCCACTCCCATCCTTATCCAGGATGGTGAAGATCTGCTTGACTTTGTCCTTTCCAACTCCAACGCCGTATGTCTCAAGGCCCTTCTGAAACTCCTGCAGATCTAGAGACTTACTGCCATCATCGTCCATGATACAGAACGTCCTGCCCAAACAGGGAAACATGGCTTTAAGTAAAAAGAAAAGTGAAAAAAGAAATGTGAGTATTATTGATGAAGGATTAGGACTAATCTCTTGCCTTGAAAGTCCTTTGATCCCAGATACTCCTCTACTCAGGCATTTCTGTCTCAGTTCTTCCAGTGCATCTGCCATCTTTTTTTTCTCAAACCTCCTTGGTGGCTATCAGATCGAAAAGGAATAATGGACTGGAGAATTTAGATGCTGGTAGACAGCTGAGATTAACACTGATACTCCCTTGGTTCAAATATGAAGCAAACTATCTGACTCTAATATCTCTCAGGATCTATTGCAGTCTAACCGAAGCTGTGGAGGTGGGAGGTGGAAAGCCTTGAGGGCAGGTTGGCAAGGGAATAGAAACGCCACCGAGGCAAAACAAGGAAGTAATGCCCCTGACGACTCTGTTGGCTTGGAAACTAAAATGCAAATAGTGTTACCAGGTAACTATGGACATAAGCTTGTTAAGACTGATACAAAGGAGAGTGACCAACAGTCCATCGGTCTTGTAGGATCTCATGTGGCCTGCTGTTCTACATGAATTTTTGGAAACCAGGGGAGGCATTAAATAAATAAACATTTGAAAAGGGCTTCATATCCGACTCGGACATTTACAGTAATCTGTCATTCAGATTATGATGAGAAAAATGATTAGATAACATCATTTGCAATTCAAAATACACACTAAAATAGGCCAGTCCTCAATAACACGCACCAATGTGATCTTTTTATGCCTTTATTACTTCTCTGAATTAACTCATTTAATAGTAGTATGAAAAATAAACTTGCCAACACAGTATGAAAAGGACTGTTCAGTGTTCCTCAGTCAAACATCTTAGTAACATTGGACTCTTTTCTGAATGAGTTTATATGGAAATGAAACTTAGGATGAATAATTACTACAACAGCATTGTTTTGTGTGGTTCTGGAAAGCATCTGAGGCGCAATGTGGGATCTGACTCGCACGTTTATGTGTCTTTATTTCATTTTTCTTCTTCTTTTGGTTTCTCCCATTATTTCATTCTAATTTAGTTTATTGTATTTCTAGAGTGCATTCAGTCTCAATACTTTGGGCTTGGGTTTACTCCGGGTTTTGCCTTGAATCATGGTTACTCAAAACGATTAATAACAAATATTGAGATGTGTTACAGTGGTACAACAACAAAGTGTATTTAAACTGTCATATTAAAAACGCAAAGCACACAATGGATTCAACTATAGTCATGAAAAACAACATTTAAAAAATCTGCATTATAATTTATTAATATAAAGTTAAGAAAAAAGATAATATACAGTTATAACGTATTTAACATCGTTAAAAGAAACTCAAAAGGGAAAACAAGGGGAAATTTCACATCAGCTGCCGTAATTTGAACATTTGCCGAAAACAACAACAAGGTTATCGACACACCGTCTCTATGACGACAGAGCTGCCAATTACGTCATTTTCGCAACGGCCCAAAATAAATAAATATTCAAAAATAAAACAAAACAATTAGTATTAACTATGAGCAAAAACATGTTTCAACTACATGTTTTAGTACAAATTCTTTTGATTGGTGTATTCTCAAAAATGTATTATTAAAGGAAAATCATCAACACAGCTGGAACCAATTCAACGCCACTTGACTTTTCCCGCGTGTCGTCCGGCAAACTACCGCTTAGCCGATTGAAAGTTGTAGTTTGTTTGTTTGTCTGTTTGTTTGTTTGTTTTGTCTCTTCAAACCTTGTCGATTTGCCACACGTCTCCCGTTAATATGTAAGGTGAGTGCTTTAATACATTTTAATACTGCAACCTGTACGCCTTTTGTTACTTGGTCTTGCTTTTCTGGCTCTGGTTTCTCAGTTTTGCTAAATGAGGTGTTATAGTCAGGTCAAAATTATTATAAATTATAAATATTAACAATAATACCACTAAACGTCACGAGAAGTCGACATTAAAAAAGAGTTATGAGTGTGGGAACGTGATATTTTCTTTAAAATATGATTTCCCACTTGGGTGTGTGTCTTCTAATTGTCCTAAAACAGTGGAAATCCGTTTACACGATTTTTGGCGGATGAAAACGTTTACTCGGGAGATTTATTAGAATTGACATTTTGGCACAGGTTATTTAATTATTTTTTAGTAAATATGCAAGCCATTGTGCAGTAAATAGAATTATCCGCAGTGTGATTATTTAATTCTCACAAAATTGAGAAAACCAAACAGTTTTTATGATAGACTGTTTCATAAACAATTTCATCAGCATTTATACAAAACCTCATTATTAATCTGCCAGACAGTAACACAAGGCTAAACTCTATATATACATATGTTTATAGAAGTCAATATTCCCAAAGTTGCCTCATTAATTTAACATATGAGGGCTTGAATGCTGTCCAGATCATATTGCCCACTTACCCAAGTTTTTTTTTTTTTTTTAAAGGTCTGAAATTCCACAATACAGTCTGTCTTCTCTAATTTTATTTAAAAGCCAGGTGTATTGCTATTATAATAGAACTCTTTTCTCAGGACGAAACAGCTCACCAGAGCAGATTCTACCGAAGTTCACTGACCACCCTGTACACCTTCCTAATCTTTCACACACTACAGACTTTGAGCTCCCATCAGTGTTGGAGCTCAGTACTACCGTAATGATCATCCCTTAAAATAACAGTGGAATACTGCTACTGACTAAACAAAATGTGGTTATTGTTGGATATAAGTAATCATTTTACACCCGCCTTAAAATAGCAACATGTTAAAAAACACCTTATTTGAACAAAAACCTATGAATTCTCTTTCCTCCAACGGAGCCATTTCTTTCCAGCGCCAAACTTTCCTAAGGCCTGCCATTTTTATTACAACAGTCAAGAATTATTGGGACAAATTGTAAATTCATCAGTTAAACCTAGAATCTGTCTACAACTGCCTGTAGACATATAAACGAAGAACCCATAGATGACAAGAGCGAACTTGAACTAGGTCAAATGCAGGCTTCTTGATGTTTTAGCTTTTGTCAGTTTGGACACGTCCAGGTACTTTGGCAGGTACGTAAAGTTTGGGTTAATCAGTCCAGCAAGCATGCTTTTACATCAGTTGCTCCATCATCACAGTTGAAGTTGGCACAAGTCGACCCAGAATGTGGCCGGTGGATGTTTATATATTCCATTGAACTTGACAACATGCATCATCCCAGTGAGAAGAAATCAGAGGAGGATTAACTGTAAAGAGAGGGCAGTTTAAGCTCTTCAATCACTGGGTTTGTGTTGTAATATTGGTGATTGATAAAGGCATGAATGTCATGAACAGAGGAGCCATTTGAGGTGTTTTTAAAAGGTTTTGTCTGTGGAGAAAGAGGATCACGAGGTACAGCCAATTTTTGTGTAAAATGAAAGTGTGGACTAAAAGGTTATACATTCAAATCCAGCTCTATCCTACCTCCAACATTACCACCACTGGGCCCCTAAAACCCTTAGCCCAGGGAGACTGAAATTAAAGTTGCTCTATTTGCTGTAAATGTTTCTGTAAAAGTAAAATGTTTGGATTTTGTGTATCATAGATAACAGTGGAAAAATTAAGTGGGAAGAGAGGGAAGTTTAAGCTTTTCAATCAGTGAGTTTTTGTAAAGTTGGTGATTAATTGAAGGTGCAAACAGCATGTGCAGGGCAGCTGTGGTGCAGTGGTCCATGTGATTAACACGCTGTGATTGTGACCCTAAGATTGGGAGTTTGAATCCCACGAGAACCTTAAAAAACACTGATGGCTACCTGAGCAAGACCCGTAACCCCAGATTATTCCACGAAGACTGTCCCTGTAATTAGGAAAAGGACGTTGCTCTGGACAAGAGCGTCTGTTAGCTAAAGAATGAGGAAAAGGTCGTTTTTATAGCAATGTTTTCGTCAGATTTTAACCCTGAATCGGTTTTTGCTCCAAATTGCTTATGCCAGACCGTTTACTCTGACAAGCCTCCAGGTGTCTGTCAAATTAAAACTTTATTGTTGCCAGAAAAGCTGGGTTTCGTACTTTATAGACAACGTTGATTGGTCTAGATCGACTCAAATTTGTTCAATTGCCCAGCTGTGAAGAAAAGACTAAGATCAGACGTAGTTTCCTCTCTAAGGTAAATGTTTATTCCGAAAGCCAACACTTGTATTTACAGACGAGTTCCAACAAAGGTTTAAGAACGTGTTGTAGAACCTTTTTGTGTGTGTTCAACTCATCTTGTTTTTGATTGATTAACTTCCTTTGTTGGGATTTGATAATGTTTCTCCCCCCGTGTTCAAACTGGGATCTTGAACAGATTTAAAGGCACGTGGCGTTTGTTAATGTTCGCATCAAAAGAGCGGAATTTTGGAGCCGACGTAAAGCTGGGGCCGATAAAGACGTTCACTAATGCATCTGGTTTCACACATGGACCACTGAAGGACAAAGTTATTGTACGACTGGAATGCCAGGGCAACGTTCAGCTGGGAAAAGTTTTTGAATGGTGCTTCCTGAGGGTCACAGTGTTCCTTGAAACTTGTTTGTCCATCATGTTTATTGTATTTCCCATTAGAACTGGAGCTGTCTCCCGTCCATCTGTGCGCGACAGATCTCGTTGCTTGAATTAAACAGGAAAAAGGAATACTGCATTTGGTATGTAGATGTGATGAAAAGGAAAATAAACTTCTTTTTTGGTAAAGCTGAGTATGTTTATTCAGCAGGTTTTTTTAAGAATGGATTTATTAGAAATGGCATTTTGGCACAGGTTATTGTTTTTAAATAAATAAAGTATTATAGAACTATAGGATTTCAATAAATATGCACATCAACAGTCCAATAAATATTGATTATCCTCAATATAGATGCACTGCATCAACATTTCCACCGTTTGTACGGAGAAAGAAAAAGCAAAGATCCGACACTGCCGCAGCTGTTGAGGAGAATGGACTCGCTCTGCCTCTTTCAGTCCATATTTTGGGAGACAGAAACACATGGGATGACGTGAAACAAGGAGACCGTCCTAACAGATTATGCTACGGAACAATCTCGGCCACAGTGTAGTACAAATAAAAGCAAGGTATCGCCCTTCTCTAAAGCACTTGAAACCGTTTGCCCAATTTTTGTATACACTGTTATACAGGGAACAAAATATCCATAAAATATCATTTGAGTAGCAGTGCGAGTAACAATATGTAAAGTCAAATCTTGTACAAACCTCACTGTGATGTGTTGATCATTAAAAAAAAAAAACATTTCAATTCCACTTTTTAAAAAACATGTAACAGTTTCTTGACTGGGTCCTGTCAGTTCTGTCCTCAGTGTCCAATCAGCAAACGTAAAAGACCTACGAGACCTGCCGATGGCTTGTGTCTTGATGTTCGATGTAAGAGCATTTGCTATGGGCTGTAAATGTAAGTGGAAGCGCCAGGCCTCAAGACGTGATGAGGAACGGGCTCTGCTTTGGACTCTGCCCTCAACTCTTGTCGTCTTGTTCCCAAAGTAAAGTCCATTAGCTTCTTGAAAGCAGGCCACGTTTCGGACTTTGACGGATCCTGGCCTGCCTCCAATCGCATTTCGGGTTTGTTCTTAATTACTTCAAAATTCTCATTAGTCAATTGGAGCGGCCTCCCCAGGCGGGGTGAGCGAGCGAGCGAGTCAGGACCGGGAAGAGTAGAAGGGCGGCGTTATCTAATGGTTCTGTGTAACAGAGATTTAGCTATTTATGGTTCCTTTGACTTAGGGAATTAGGCGTTAGCAGCGTGTTCATGGGGCTACAGATCTAGGTCTGCCCTGCCGCCGTCTGACACGCACTGGATTGACCTTTTGGATTGAAGCGTGCTGTAATCTTTAAGGATCGTGAACAAACGGATTGGGTTTAAGCTGTACAAGCATAAGCGTGCTGCACAGAAAAGCAGCCTGTTGCACCAAGAACCTGAGCTTGGTCCTAGGAGGTTTTCACACCTGTGCGTTTGCATGGTGTGGATTAAAGGGAAAATACTGTCACAATGTTATGATTAGCTGTTGGTTCAGTTTCATTTCACACAGCACTTAAGCCACAGATTACTGTCTCAAAGATCCAGAATGTTAGATGGAAAATTGACGCAATCGCTAACGCCAATAGAGCAGGTGCTTCCCCATGCTTCGCCCAAGTTATATAATCGTCTGGCCAGATTTCATTTAAACCATGTACTTTGTCAGTGCCCCAAATAAACTTGCACAAACTCTTCCATTAAACAAAGCTTATCATGCATAATGATTTCTCTATGTTTCCCTGGTTCCCTGGATAGGAGTGTGTTCTCTACGGGTGTGCAAAAAATTAAATTGCGATTCAAAATCGATTCATGCCTTCAAAAAACTGTACTCGTATTTTTCAACTAAAGTAATGGAAATGGTTCACTTTCCCCCCCAACACGAGTTCAGCTCGACAGTCCTACAGATGGCACAATCTCGAAATCTGCCCCAGATAGACCTGGCGTGAGCATGAAGGAAATGCAGTCAGTATGCGTACATATGTTTAACATTTAATAAACTACATTTGATTCAATGTGAGTTTGTTGTTATTCTGCCACAGTCAAATGGGAAAGGTAACTCAAAACATCAATCTGAAAACAAATTAATCTGTGTTGAATCGTGAATTGCTTATGAATCGTGAATCGATTTTGAATAAAGTCGTGAGCCTAGGAATCAGAATCGAATGGAATTGTGAGATTTTCTGAGTTGTGCACCCCTAGAAAACATGATTGCAGTTGCTTCGGGATCTACCTCCTCGAGACGGATTTTTGAACAGTCGTTTTGGTGCGTACTTGAGTTTCAGAAAAAAACTAATTTACGGGAAAGGAGCACTCCAGGTCTGAAACTACTGCTACAAAAGTACTAGGTGTGAAAACATCCTTATGGTGAAATGGTGCGTGTTATAAATGTTTAATTATACACTTTATTGTGACAGTTGTTATTTAGATTTAGGGTCAGGGGTTAAGCTCTCTCGGAAGACGGGTAAGTCTCTCGGCTCTGGTAATGGTGTGTGAATGGAGATCCTCTTCAAGTGACGGTGCATGTTAGGTATAGTATTTGACCTGAGAAGACACACTGGAGTGTGTGTGTGTTTGTGTGTTTTTCTTCACTGATTCACATCAGTGAATTGTCGACCCCTGGGATGATGGGTGTGGTGCAAAATAGATTCAACGCAAGCATTTCTCTGTCCAATAGTAAATGAGGTAGCTGTGTTTAACTTCATTCTTCAGTATCCAGATAACATTCGTGACAAAAGACAGCTCAGCTTTGTACACCTCTTGTGGTCTGGGAAAGCTCATTCCATGGAAAGTCAACAGCAGCTTCATGTGTCCACTGGAAGGCATGCAAACTCACCCCCCGGTTGCCAGCTACTGCGGGCTTCATCGAATTGCTGAAAGTTTTTCTTTCCGCTTAAGGTATAAACACATCTGGCGCCACTTTGAACCAGTTCTGTGTAGTGACTAGCAAAGCAGTTGACCCACGAAATGTACGCAAGAGTAAAAATGGCATCTGCAAACCTTCCAACCGGGATTTGCTTTATTACACCGTCTCCATGTACGCCTGCGCCGATTCCACGGCATTGACCGTTCGGCCGATCTCTTTAGCCTTTGCAGTAACCTGCATAATTCGCTCAACTCTGGGTTACATTGGCCTGAGTTTGTCACCAAAGTCTCATAAGCCTCCACCGAACGTCAGCCGCTGTCAGACGCAGCCACACTTTTTAGCCGACACATTGTCAATGGTGAAGAAGCTGTTGTTGTTGGTAAAAAACGACAAGTTCTTCTCATACTTGATGGGCCGGCAGCAGGGGCCGTAGCGCTCCGACTTGGCCCTGCCCTTGCCCCTGCCCCTCTCGCTGGATGCCCCACCCAGCCGCATGTGCTCCATTACCATGTCGTAGTGGCGGCGGTGGCTGGTGCACTTGCCGCTGCAGTAGCGGAAGGGAACGATCTCATCGCTGTCATAGCCCAGACCGAACTCCCTCACGGTCAGATGCACCTCATGCAGCGAGCAAGGCTCCGGGCCCTTCCTGGCACGCTTGGTCCTCCTGCTCTGGGCACTCTGTGATGACTCCTGTGTGACCTTCCTGTCCACCAGTTTCTCAATAACCTTCTGCAGCTCGCCCTCCGTGAAGCTTTGGAACAGGTAGGAGACTGCAAGAGAGCGAAAAAGAATGGTGTAAACCCTCTGTGCATGGGCAGTAAAACCAAACAGGGTTTCTCTGCCATCCAAGTCTTATAAAAGCCTTGCCAAGTGTGTGTTGTAGAGCCCAGAACCGGCATCAGCGGTCTATAGAGGCATTTCTCCTCCTTTTTTAATTGCTTTTACACAATGGCTCCATGACTTAGGCTGTTCAACAAGTCAGAGCTTTTTATGACAGCAGTTAAGTGTATATTTATAAATTCACAGACATTTGGATAATTTAGAAGCGAGGAGAAGTACGCTAATAGCTCAGCGTATCTTATTTGGTCTTGTGTTTCCTGGCACTCTCTTAAGCGACGACTTCCCGAAAATAAAGCCATAAACCCGTCGCTCATTGCAGTTCACACTCAAGTTTATAGTTGGCGCGGTGCTGTAAGGTCACAAGGTTTAATTTCTCTGATAGCTGCTCCTCTGACACATGAGGTGTGATATGAGCAAGAGGCGTGTAAATTAAACAGCGCCGACCGCCAAGCAATACGCTAATCCCACCCGTCGCTCTGCTCCCACTGTGCCAAATCCGCTCTAAATTAGGACCGCATTTGTTTATCTTACACTCAGACAGAAGAGGGGTCATGCCATCCGCCGCTCTGGCCATCCGCCGATGACCCTTGACCCTCGGCTTCAAAGGTAACGGCGACAGTCCTTTCGACAAAGTCGAAGCCGAAGGTGGCGGGAACCCGTCAGTAGGCATGGTTCTGGCCAGCAGGAGCGCGAGAGCGGCGCTAAGGAGGACGAAGACGGCCAGGACGACTCCTTTCCATAACTTCATCTTAGAACGGCCTGGAGCATTGAAACTCTGCAAAACGGAAAGAAGAAGAAGAGCAGAGTTAGTCACAGTTAGGTACGACCGAGCCAACACGTCAAAATCTCCCCCTTCAGGACATATCAGTTACAGTGACACTCACATGCTCAGGATTCCTAGAGTTTCTAGAACTCGCATGTGTTCCAGAGTTTACTTCAGAGCTCGCTTTCAAGATTTTACCAGAAGAAGCGATTTTTCTTGTTGCCTTCTCATGCATCTAATGCTCGTGTTTATTCTTTGGAAATGAGTCACACTAAAGATTCCCGTTCCCATTAGGGACCTCCACCTCCTCCCTTATGTCCTATTCCTGCCTCTATTTTCATTGCTGCTAAAGAATTCTCTGTTTACTCTAGATGAATGAAAAGGCGCTTTTTTTCTCCCTCTACTTTGATGCCATAGGTCTTTTGCTGCACTCTTCTTCCACATCGTTCCCTGCTTTTCTGCACAGGGCGTAGAATGGAGAGCGTCCACCAGGGTTGGGACCCCACACCACTATTTACAAGCATGTCCAAACACTCAGCTGGAGTATTTGTAAAAGTGGGAACCTGATGTAGTCATTGCCTGCCTCATGGAACTGTTGTTGCGCTCAGCGAGGCCCACTTGGCCTGAAGGACCTCTCCTGTTGACATGACCAAATGTGTGTGTGTGTGTGTGTGAGACAGCTTGCGCAAGAGACTTTAAAGGTGAAGCGCTAAAGACTTTCCTTAGCAGGAAACCCGCTCAGCCACACCTGTTTGCTGTATGACGGCTTTCTATGCCTCTCCTCGTGATGGACAGATACCCGTCTCGTTCTCTCGGAAGTCTTTCTTCATGGAATAATGCCTTTCTAATCTCCTCATTTTATTTTCCGTCCTTTTTTTTACAGCACAAATAATGAGGGCTCCCCAAGCATATGCTAGCTCCCGTCTGCTAAGAGAAAAACATTCCAGCCGGCCAGGAAACGGCATATGTGCAGTGACTAAGGACAAATCCAGACGGGCTTTGCTGAAAAACGTTCTGCCAGACTTGCTGTATGGTGGTCTCTCTGGGCACTGAAGTCTTTTGTTTAGTCTTAGCTGATGGAATTAAGGGATCCAGGTTACGTTGCATTATCTAGAGATGGACATTGAAACAGCAATGGCTTTGGAGCCAATAGAAGACTTTGTATTTACTGATACAGGCATCTGGGTTTTGGGTACTGAGTACCAATCTGATGCCAGTGTTTGAAACATAGACAGACTGTGTTGAGAAAACTGGGATCATTCTTTTATGTGGAAAGCAATCTCAGGCTTTAGTCACAAATGTGGTTTAGTCGCAACGGAGGTTTCCGAGAAAAACAAGCGTTTATGTTGCGTGGGGTAAAATTTCAGATTTTTTGTTTTTGGTGTTTTGAAACAGTGGAAGGTCTATACTGTACTGTTGTGAATAAATTTCACTGAAAAACGTACCTTTTCCATCCTAAATTCCAGCAGAATGTTAAAAGTTTCTGTTTTGACCGCTCTACTTCAATATTTACGGTAAATCCCTTCGTTGACTACCGTAGTGTGAAGATGTTTCTCCGGAATCCATCTTCGTCTACGCAGGTAGGCTATCCGTGTGGCTGTGAATGCAACGTAGGCTAGCGTAAATGCAAACGTAGCCGCAACCACACCAAGCGTCTGTGAGTGCTACGGCGATAGTCAACTTCAAAGGTAGATTTCTCCGTTTCTCACTTGGCGTGACAGGAGAAACCAGACTCCTTTGAATGTTGATCTCTCAGTCATATGTCGGCCGATTCATTCCATATAGGTATCGTTTTGAAGCTTGATTTATGCCCTTTCATGAAAACATAACTCAATTTTTGCAAAAAATTTGCAACAAGCGACTGGTTTTGCCGTGGAGGGTCACAAATGGCTTTCGTATTTATTGTATTATTAATTAATAAAATTCAAGATAATCATGCAATAGAAAATGAGAGCTATAAAGTGAAGGTTGCAGTGAATCTATCAGTGCATTTACAAATTGATCCGGAATTAACATGCATCATTTAACTAATTAAGCTATTAAATGAGAACCAAATGTAAACATTAAATCACAAATTAATCCAAAGAATTAATCCAAGATTTACTTTGAGTAGGTTGACCCTTTAATTAGTTGGTACGCAGCTGTAAGCGTGACGGTTGTGGAGTTTGTCCCGTGATTGGAAGGTTGCGGGTTGAGTCCCAGACCGGTAAAGGTACCACTGAGGTACTCATCAGTGAGGTACTCTTACCTACCCACTGCTCCCTAACGGATGGGTAAAATACAGAGGTCACATTTCAGAACAGGCTGTTTCTCATTAGTATTCCTAAATGCAAATGAGCTGCTGCTGCCCACACACGTCCCACTCCGGAACGGGGGTGTGGTCAGCACGGCGAGAGTTTACCTCACGTGAAAATAACCGACACGGCTGCTGCTAACAGACCATCCATGCAGCCGTACATGTTCAACACAACACCCCGCTGCTAGACTTCTTCACTGTGATTCCTGGCGGATCAGGAAGCGCTTAGGTGCTACCTGGTGGGTGGAGCTTCTCAGATAGGAGCACATGATTTCTGACATTCGTACATTAATACTAACACAACTGGCCATTTGCCCACTTGGTGGCGTAACGGTAGGGTGTTCGCCCTATGATCAGAAGGTCGCAGGTTCAAATCCAGGGCCGGTAAAATTACCACTGAGGTACTCATGTGCAAGGTACCGTCTCCAAGCACTGCTTCCTGGGTGCTTGTTAGCTGCCCACTGCTCCTTCATGGATGGGTTAAATGCAGAGGTCACATTTGGTTGTGGTGCACTGTGTGCTGTGCTGTGGTGTGTTCACGATGACAAATAATCACTCACTTTTACTAAATTTTAATCAGACTTGTGCGTGTGTGTGTGTGTGGAGGCAGTACAGACCCAGATGGAGGTCCAAAGAACAGAAAAAGTGCAATAATATGGGGACTTTAATTAAAATTAGAAAATAAAATTACATTGAGTTGATTTTTAAAGCATTTACACAAGGGGCCTGCCTGATAAATTGGTTAAAATGTTCCTTTCAAATCTTGCTTAGCTTACTTTGTGTAGACGAAGGGATTTCTGTTCATTTTCTGTTTTTTTATTTAACAGGAAACACATTTCACACTACAATGTGTTTGAGGAAAGAGTTCACTATTTCCCAAAATGCTGCTCGAATTTGTAAAATGTCATCTGAAATCAAAACATTGGCTCTTGTGCTATGTTGCCAAACGAACGAGCTTATTAATAGGACCCTGACACAAGCATTTTTAAGCGTAAGAGCACGGGGAAGACTCCAGATTGTACTGTCTTGGGTTTAATTTCTCCAGAGGTTTATCTCATCTCACAACCAACAAGCTGTGATTTCTGCTGCGTTTTTTTATCACCCGTTCTGTTTCTTTTGGACTCAACACAATCCAACTCATGTAAAATGTTGCCCCCTGTCAGTTCAGAGGAAGACAAAGTGCAGGCTTTGAACCGCTTAGCTTTTCCCATAGATAATAAATGATTATATCATTATTTGCTTGTACAGCCAGGCACTTAAGACCACGCACCTAAATCCCCATTAATCCTGTCTGCATAATAATAGTTATGACTTCATGCTGCTGGCATGCCAATAAACATCTCCAAAATTGGAGTATAGTAGTCACCTATTGCTAGTGGTTTGAGCTCAGTTCTTTTCTATTCCATCATTCCCAAAATTGTCACAAAATTCCAGAATTAATAATCAAACCGCACGTCTTGCGTTTGGGTAATGGACATTTGATTAATAGCCCACTTGAGTTGAATTGCTACCATCCACATTTAAATCCTTTTTCCCTGTGATTAATGCGTCAGGCAGCACATTATGGGCAGTCAGATTAATGACTTGTTTATGTACTCGTTATTAGGGGGGATAATAACTGACGTAGATCCACAAACTGAGAGAAAGGTCGTAAAATTAATGTGTTTCCCTCTGAAGCCTACGTTTAGACCATGTGGCCACAAATGCACCCGAAGAGCTTCTTTATATATGTTACATGTTTGGTTTTGCGCTTCCATGAGTTTGTAGCTTTTGGGGAAGTTACTATGAGTATGTTTACGGCATTTAGCAGATGCTTTCATCCAGAGGGACTTGCACTGTATTTTTGCGGGGGTTCTGGGATTCGAACCCCTTGATCTTGTGGTTCCCCAGTCCGGTGAACCACCACTATCCACTTTCTACAACCTTTAAACCCAAAACTTCAGTAATCACAGCATTGGGCTCCCGCGTAATCAGGAATTTTACAGCATTGATTGTGTGATTTAGGTTTGCTGACAAATTTATTTTAAAAAATGAATTGAGAAGGATATGCAGCTGTCCCTTATGGGGACTTTGTGATGGGTTTACTAGATAAAGCTACACAGGAAAAGTGTAAATCACTATCAGTACCAAATCGAATTTATTTAAAAATGAAAGTGAGTGATTATTTGTCATTGTGAACACACCACAGCACAGCTCACAGTGCACCACAACCAAATGTGACCTCTGCATTTAACCCATCCGTGAAGGAGCAGTGGGCAGCTAACAACGGCAGCACCCGGGGAGCAGTGCTTGGGGACGGTACCTTGCTCATGAGTACCTCAGTGGTAACTTTACCGGCCCTGGATTCGAACCTGCGACCTTCTGATCACGGGGCGAACCCCCTACAGTTATGCCACCAACTGTTAGTCCACCTCTTGTGCATGAATTGAACCAGCTCGTTGTTTGCTGGTTAGAAAGAAAGCCAACGTGAGCCAGGACGTGAGATAAACGTGAGATAAACTGCAATATGAGAAGATAGAACCTCAGAGATTCTTCAGTTCCTTCATTCCTTACTCCAAAAAAAGTAGCCTAATATTTTAAACGGCTTTGTCCTGATCGGGAAGGCTTTAAACAGTCGGTAAACATAAACAAACATATACATGCGGCACATCAATATCACCGTGTAAAATCTCATGTAAAAATCTCAAACAAATTCCACGTAAACATAACACAATTCCAACACCAAACAAAGAACAAAAACACTGCGTAGGTTTACGTGGAAGAAATACGGCTGAAGAATCTATACTACTACAGCCAACCATGCATACCGTATATCATATGAAAGCCCAGACTCCGCAGATTACGCAGATAATATGTATTTTTTTTTGGCGAACATGATGTTCCGCTGTGTTGCATCTTCCTTTATTCTGAGCCAGTAACATGTATGCTGATTCCACAATAATCTCACAAGTGTTACCTTTATAATGATACCAAAAGCATAAAAATAGACATTGTGGTTGCTGAGATATACACATTTTATTTTGGGTATGTTTTTTTTACAGCAAAAATCAGTAAAAATCTCTCTCAGGGCTTAACAGGCTAAAAAAGGAACATTCAGGAATAAAAGCCAATTTGTTTTTTTGTGTTTTTAAAAAAAAAAGAATTCATCAGATTACTCAATTAATCGCTAAAAAACGATAGAATGCTCTCTTACAAAAAGAATCGATAGCTGCTGCTCTAATTGGACGCTTGAGTAGCCTCAAGTTTGGAAGTTCCACCCCAAAAATGTAATTGTGTCTAAAACATTGGCACAAAATGAACCTCATTAATAAAAACCTGATGCGTATCGTTGACTGTGCCATATTCCATTAATTTTCTTGAGATGCTTCTTAGTTACATCCTCTAAGAAAGCCAAGTTCTCATGTTGTCTCAAGTTGTTGCTCCAGTATTGATCTGGATTTTACCAGGTATATCGAACAGTTTCGCTTTTATATTTGTGACTCTGCACAGAAACAGAAACTTTTAACATTCTGCTGGAATTGAATTCCTCACCTCAAGAAAGTCACGTTTTTAGGATGGAAAGGGTAAGTTTTTCAGCAAAATGTATTCACAGCAGTACAGTATAGACCTTCCACTGTTTCAAAACACCAAAAACAAAAAATCCAAAATTTTACCCAACGCAACATAAACGCTTGTTTTTCTCAGAAACCTCCGTTGCGACAAGCGACTGGTTTTGCCGTGGAGGGTCACATGTAACATTGCCACCTTTCCTTTCATTGATGCACCACCAGCAAAAATAATACACCTGAAAATCATGAAACTACTTTTTCAGCCACAAAGATTGGCGCCTGGGTTCAAAGTTCCGTTCCCAACACGGGGAAGTGATTATTAACTGCTCCCACTGTGTACCATTAATATTAAAACTGACATAATTTGATTTATAATTCGTGTTTTAGGGCTTTGTGAGTTTTAAGAACTCTGAGTCTCTTGCTGTTGAAGTCTGCCTCAAGCGTTGGTGGGTTGTGAGTCAGTGTGTTAGTGGTGATAATTAAATGCAGACTTTAATGAGCATATTTTCAGACACGTTTGAATCGAAGTGAGCCGGTGATTCCATGTTAGATCTACACACTACATCAAGTGAATTTAAATGACTGGTTATTTGTTTTTGTGACTAGAGGTCGACCAATATTGAGTTTTCACGGGTGTTATCGATACTGATTATTCATAGTTACAGGGGTCGAGAACCGATATGCAAAAAAAAAAGTACATGGAAAAAAAAAGAGCATCGTAGGGTCGGGTCGGTAAAGGTACCACTGGGGTACTCATGAGCAAGGTACTGTCCCCAAGCACTGCTCTCCGGGCGCTGCTGATACCTTCCAGCATCTGCTGTTATTATGGCACGAAGTGAGAATTTTTTGTCTTTTATTATTTTTATTATTGTTTTCGTGTGTCAGTATTTAATGTCCAGCCTGCAATTTTTAGGACAGTATTATATAGAGAGACTTTTTGTGACCACTGCAACCCCAAATTTACTCAGATTATTGATTTTTAAAATGTAGCGAGTGGGATTTTAAACGGTTTTCTCCAGTGAGTTTATATACACATGGGCCATGGGCGGTGTTTTTCACCCTGTTGGGCCCCTCACGAGCCGGAATTATTAGAAAGTGGCTATATGCGGTTTTCACGGAAAACCTGAAGGCTGAGCTGAGCTGATCAGGAGCTTGACTGGCCCTGAGTCGTGCAGCTTCACTTTCTGTCACATCAGTGGAGGATGTTGTGTAATGGTGTGTGTGTGTATTTGTGAGAGAAAGTAAGTTTGTGTAGTGAAACCAAGACGGAGTGATCCTGTGTAAGACAGACAGAGAGAGGCAATTTGTGAGTGAGTGAGAGGAATGGAGAGAAAGTGAGTTTGTGTAGGAGGTAGATGGAGAGAAATACAGTAACACCTCGCCTTATGACTGAACTGAATAAATCCCATTTAAAACGCTAAAAAGGCAACCTACACCCCTATAAACACACTAAAAGCTCTTTAACGGCCCCATCACATAGAAATACAAGTCATTCAGTAATCAAACTTTTCATACCTTCTGAATTTTTTTTAAACTGTGTGAGAGCGTTAGGAACAGTTTGTGTGTGTGTGTGTGTGTGTGTGTGGTGTGTGTGAGAGAGAGAGATACTGACTGTGCTTGTGTAAGTGTGTGTGTGTGAGAGCGTTAGAACAGTGTGTGTGTGTGTGTGTGTGTGAGAGAGAGAGAGAGATACTGACTGAAGCTTGTGTGTATGTGTGAGAGCGTTAGAACAGTGTGTGTGTGTGTGTGTGTGTGTGAGAGAGATACTGACTGTGCTTGTGTAAGTGTGTGTGAGAGTTGCTAGGAACAGCGTGTGTGTGTGTGTGTGCGTAAGAGAGAGATACTCAATCGTACTTGTGTAAGTGTGTGAGAGTGTGGAGGGAACGTGTGTGTGTGTGTGTGAGAGAGAGAGAGAGAGAGAGAGATACTGACTGTGCTTGTGTAAGTGTGTGAGAGCGTTAGGAACAGTTTGTGTGTGTGTGAGTGTGTGAGAGAGATACTGACTGTACTTGTGTTAGTGTATGAGAGTGTGAGGAACTGTGTGTGTGTGTGTGTGGGAGTGAGAGAGAGAGAGAGAGAGAGAGAGAGAGATACTGATTCGTGGCTTGTGTAAGTGTGTGAGTGTGTGAGGAACTGTGTGTGTGTGTGTGTGTGAGAGAGAGAGAGAGAGAGAGAGAGAGAGAGAGAGAGAGAGAGAGAGAGAGAGAGATACTGGATCGTGCTTTGTGTAAGTGTGTGTGGGAGAGTGTGAGTAACTGTGTGTGTGTGTGAGAGAGAGAGAGAGAGAGAGAGAGAGAGAGGAGATACTGATCGTGCTTTGTGTAGTGTGTGGAGTGTGTGAGGAACTGTGTGTGTGTGTGTGTGTGTGTGTGAGAGAGAGAGATACTGGATCGTGCTTGTGTAAGTGTGTGGAGTGTGTGTGTGAGGAACTGTGTGTGTGTGTGTGTGTGAGAGATACTGATCGTGGTTTGTGTAAGCGTGTGAGTGTGTGGGGAGGAATAGTTTGTGTGTGTGTGTGTGAGTGAGAGAGAGAGAGAGATACTGATCGTGCTTGTGTAAGCGTGTGAGTGAGAACTGTGTGTGTGAGAGAGAGAGAGAGAGAGATACTGATCGTGCTTGTGTAAGCGTGTGAGTGTGTGAGGAACAGTTTGTGTGTAAGAGAGAGAGAGAGACTGTGTGAAATGGCGAGACAGTTTGTGTGACATGAGTGTGCGCTGGTCTGTTTGTGCGAGTTTGTACAAGTGTGTGTGTGTGTATAAGGTTCAGCAGATTACCCAGTTTACAGGAAAGTGTGTGTTATCAGGATGCACTTAACATCCTCCTGCTATCTTTAATCTAATAAAAACTTGACCTGAACCTGGGTAGTGTGTGAACCAGCATGGCGGTAAGCAGCGAGAACAACGCGCCTGATCGCCTCTACATCATCCCTCATCATCACCACCACTATCACACTACATCTATGTCCTCTACACCACACAGACACACACACACAGACACACACACACACCTCAAACAATGCAAGAGGCGCTGACCCTGGACCAGCTCTCTGTCTTCTCAGCTGTACCGCTGTGTATTAAGATCTCAGTTTCACGGGAATGCTCAGCATTGGATTTAGAAACGATTTCTTGATATCAGAGAGCTGGTAAAAATGCAGTCCAAATGTTTTGTTGCCAAACTGTGTTACAGCTTTGAAGTGGAAACTGATTTTAAATATTAATTATGTTTAACATTTGTATTTTGTTTGTATTTAGTATAATAATAATAATAATAATAATAATAATAATAATAATAAAATAAAGGAAAGGTTAAAAACACCTTCTTTCTTTTCTTTCTTCTTCTTCTTTCTTATTATTATTATTAGTATTATTATTGTTAGTGCTGGCGATAAACCATCTCTATTTTTATTTGAGAAAATGTGATGACGATAACAATGATGTCTGCTTATAAAATTCGATCATACTTTGTTTGTCCACTAGGCGACAGCGCTGGGAGATAGACAGTATTCTTGGCTAATCACGAGCTTGGCATAACGCCAGCACAACAGCCAATCACCGCTACCAATGATGCAAATTTGCCCTCAAGACACGGGTAAACATTAGTGGTCGATGCCGATATACAAAAATGGGGGCTGCTGTATGTTAAAGTTTTGTCAATGCGGACGCCAGCATCGCTATTTACCATCAACGCTGCTGAACGGTTTCGCCGTTTTTTTTTTGCACCTTTGTAACATCCGACTGCAAATAATTTTTCCTCATTTCCAGAGGTGGAAAGAGTACTGAAAATTTGTACTCAAGTACAAGTACTGTACAAGTAAGTAAGAATTATGCTAAAAGTACTGGTGTTTACAAAATACTTAAGAAAGTAAAAAGTACTTCTGAAAACTACTCTGAGTACTAATTACTTTTTAACCGATGGATGTTTTATTAAGGCCGTCAATAGCAGGCATTCGGGACCATTCACCGTATAAAATATCTACGCTCAAAGCACATTTCTCAGATGAATGAGGTATAGAAAGGCAATTTGTTTTGTAAATAAATGTAGATATAAAGCAGGAATTTTGTTTGTTAAAACAATGACAAAAATGTTTTTGAACATGCATAGAACAGTTTAAACCTTTCCCAATACACTGCGAACAACAGGCAGGTAAGGCTCAAACTCTCAGACATAATAATAGCATTTCCTGTTACATTTCACTCTTCTGAACCTTTTGTTCAGGCTTTTTAGCAAGAGCTAGTTTTCTAAATTAACAGGCTCATCCGCCTTTTGTCTCCAAATTCAGTCTATACATTAGTTTGTGCTCCACTGTGTGGTTCCTCCAGACACTAAAGCCAAGGCTGCAGCGCGGAGTTTATTCTTTGCTTAAACTATAGGTTAATTGGCGCTGTCAGCTATTGCATGCCTATTGGCTGCAAAGATGCAGATGAAAGGTTTGAATATTAATTCAAATTGTGGGCGTACTCAGTAGCTACTTTTGATTTTATAAGTAGCCAAGTAGATTACATGGTGTAAATTGTACTCAAGTACGAGTAAAATTACACACTTGAAAAACTACTCATAAAAGTACAAGTACCCAAAAAATCGACTTAATTACAGTAACGTGAGTATTTGTAATTCACTTCCACCCCGCTCATTTCACAGCAAATGTCTTCTCAGCCGCTTTCTACTTTTCCTCTTCTTCTGTCACTTAACGGCAGACTAGACGCTTGGTGCACACTGCCACCTGTTGGAGTCTCAAGATTAAGCGCCAGCGCACTCCGCCACGAAGGTTGAGTATGTCGCGCTCAGAAAAGATGCCGCGTGAGTGAAAAAAAGGCGGCGAAAATGCAGCGTTTATAGTTACGGCGGAGGTTGACAACAAATGCCGCTTCTGGGAAAAAACTAATAACCATGAACGTGAAGTACCAGATGACGCTGCATTCTAGCCACAAATAAGCAACTTCAGAAAGCGCCTGGAAGTGAGGTGTTGACTTGCCTCTTTAGCTGTTCTTTTTGGCAGCGCATTTTTTTCCCCCAGTTCCTTTTTCGTGGGCTCTTCAAGTAGAAATTTGTTGAAAATTATTTTGTTTAAATATTGTTCGATTATTTTAACTTGTCTATCCAGTCTGTATAAGAATCCAAAAACAAAACATAAAAAAAAAAAAGACAGTATGACAATATATCGTGATAATTATCAAAATCGATCAGTATGACAAAAAATATTGTGATAATATTTTGTTCATATCGCCCAGCTCTAATTATTGTTGTTGTTGTTGTTGATATTAACAAAATAAAATAAATGTTGAAAATAACATTATTATTATTATTATTATTATTATTATTATTATTATTATTATTACAAAAAATAAAATAAATTTAAAAACAAATTATTATTATTATTGTTATTATTATTATTATTATTATTATTGTTGTTGTTATTATTAACAAAAATAAAATAAATGTTGAAAATAAATATTTATTATTATTATTATTATTATTATTATTATTATAATAAAATAAATAAACGTTAAAAACAAATTATTATTAGCTTATTATTATTATTATTATTATTATTATTATTATTATTATTTAGTTTATTATTATTACTACTACTACTACTCATGAATACCAGAATATTATAATACTAAGTAAATAATAATTATTATTATTATTATTTATTATTATTATTATTTATTTATTTATTTTGGTTTATTTATTTGGATTTAGTTTATTTATTTATTTATTTAAATTATATTCTGGTATTCCAAATTAGCTTAATTCTGGTATTTTATATATTAATTTATTTTTGTAAAGTGTTATTGTTTTGAACTGAATAGCATTTTGTCATTAACGCATGTTTACTATTACTTCAGGAAACCTAAAGAAATCACTGCTGCAAATGCATAATTATATATTTTTTTCTTCATTCTTAACAGGAGTCTGATATTTCACAGAATACTGATCACCGAGTGAAAAACATTTAAAAACCATCAGTGACTGATCCCTGATTTAACTCATTTACTGTATTTAACACCATTTCTTTCCGTGTACAATTTGAACCGAAGACACTGGAGAACAAGGCATTTCTATTTCTGTCCCTCTTTTGTGGCCACGTTTACATTTTTACAAACGTTAAATCTGCTCGTTTTATTTTTATTTTTCCAAAACAGTCCCTAATAGGAACCAAAAGCATGCGCTCCACTTACCGCCCAAAGGGTTAAGCATGATGTGCAACGTACGGCTCTCCCGAGGCAATAAACTCCAAAGCGAAACCACCAACTGACTCATAACAAACAAACTCTGATAAACAATAGAGTTTCCCCCTCGTTCCATTCCCTTTAGTGAGGACTTGAGACCGAGGAGACCCGGGTCTGGTCTTTGCCCGTCCGGCGAGGGTCCTGCCCCTGCCGCTGTCCGATCAGAGAGAGAAGGCCAAAAAGAAGACCAAAGAGCAGCAGGTAGGGCAAAAAAAGGGGAGGGGGAGGGGGGGTCACCCACTCCAAAGATCAGACCGGGATTAACGTTAATGCGGCCCGCTTTATCAACGGTCACGTGGGCCAATACCTGGGGCTGGCTCTCTCTCTCTCTCAGGGCGTGGAGGCAGCCGGCAGGGCAAATCTCACACTCTTCCTCATCCTACCTCACACACACATAGCTGCACACACACATGCAGTGCGTCCACATATGCTAATCATCTTCACACACACACACACACACACACACACAAAATCAGACCTGTTCAGACACTAAATCTTTGATATGTAATTCCAGAGCGCTGTTTGTTGACTCGTACCACATTCCTGGAGCTGCTTCTAAACTTGCGTTTCATTTCCCAGAAGCTTTTTCGAGGCACGTCTTGCTCGTGTTAACGCTGCGGACTGAAAGGCAGTTAGCGAGATCCACAACCCCCCTCCCCACAACCGCCCTGGTGCGTTCTTTTCGCTCTTGATAAATCGGTGTAGATGGAAACGCTTTCACACACGTGGCAATGCCGCTTGCTCAGATCTCTAAAATTCTCAAAGGTCGAACTCTTTTGGCTGAGTTTCAAGTAAAAGTTTGAAGCTTTAGGGCCTGTGTCCACGTTTTGTTTTTTTTTCTTCCACAGACAGCGGTCAAAACCTCACTTCCAGAGCATTTTTTCGCCACTTTCTTACAGCGCTTGTTGTTGCTAAGTTACGAGAAGCGCCATCGGCCACTTGCGCGTTCGTTCCTATTTCAACATGCTTCTTTGAGTTGGCTAGTTTAGCCAACAAGATGGAGAGGAATCGCATCTTAGCATTAGTGGCAGCGTTTGAAGTAGATTCTCATGCTTCGAGACGAGATTGGGTGCAGGAAATAAACAGTGCAAGTAAACAGCTGGGAGTGTAAAACCGATTTATATGTCCCGCCCCTTCCTCGATTTTGATTGGCTAGAAGAGACAAGTGACTTTGACGAGCACAGCGCTGTTTTAAAAGTTCAACTTGAAGTGCTCTGAGCGCTGCGGCAAAAAGCCGCTTAACGCTCTGAACGCTAAGATATGATTCCTCTCCATCTTGTCGGCTAAACTAGCGAACTTAAAGAAACGCTGAAATAGGCACAGCCAGCGGAGGAAGCATGTTTGATGGAGACAGGCCCTTACACTTGGATATGTGAAATGTGCAACCTGACAGCCTGTTTAAACATCTCATGATGTATTTTTCTCTTGAGATATACATTCATATGTGGCCTCAATCAAAATGGAGAAGATGGCTGGGTGCGATTGCAGTTTAGAGCGGAGGAAAATCCTTTCATTAAGTCTCCAGTCGGTGGAAGGAATATTGCACTTGACTGCCTGTCTAAACGTAGTCGCTCAGCATAAATAATATGGTTGGCTACATGAGGAAATATCATTTTTGAACGTTACGGCCTGCTGCATAAACGCACGTCTCTGGAAATCTGAACCAACTACAAGAAACTGGACCTTTGGGAACATTTTGGGGGAATTGTTGTTTTTTTGTTTATTTCTTGTGGTTATTGTCCTTTTCCAGCTCTGCACAAGACATTGTAAGTAACGTGTTGCAGCGATTTCTGATGTGTGTGGACTTAAGGTCGAGTGAACGTAAGGTTCTCAGACCTTGAGGTCGACACAGTTTGATCATGAATTGATTCAAGGACCATTTGGTCAAAAGTCAAAACTTTGTCATCTCTGTTATATACTGTACAACTACACAGAGAGACGAGACGACGCGGCTCCAGCTTTAACAGTGCAAAGAACACGCACAAGGAACAAATAAGGCACATAGAAATAACAATATATAAATAAAATATAAACTTTAAACATAAATATAAAGAAGTAGGAAGAGAGACAATAAGGATGCGCTTCTCAGCCTACAATTATGGTCTTGGAGTTGTCTTTTACACTGAATGTGCATGAGATCATTAACAGTTTCAATATGAATAATTCTATGCAGTCTATGAAATAAAATGGTATCTTTTATGAAGTCTGAGCGAACATTCGAGTCGGATCTAGTATGTGCAGATATTGTAACAGCAGTGGAGAACTGGAGTTTTTGTGCAGATATTAGTCAGTGAGAAAAAGCGATCAGTGATATGTACAGTAACGTTCAATGTTCAATATGTAACCACAGTGCAAAAATTGTGCAAATATTTTTAGCAGCAGTCAAGAGAAGAGGATTACAACTTCGATTGTCCGGCGTTAAATTTTAAATGCCAGGTCAGCAGCAGTTTGGAGTGACCCAGATAAACGAGGTACCGTCCTCAAGCACTGCTCCCCGGGGATCAGGGTTAAGAAAAGCCCTAGGGTTAGGGTTAAGAAAATGGTTAAGCCTATCACTTTGATAAGAACTAAACCTCATTTTAGGTTGCTGTTTAAATGTGAAACCAAGATTAGACGTTCTGTCACTGTTACTTCAAGACCTAGGGTTAGGGTTAGATCGGGGTGGGTACTTCCGGTCCTGGAGGGCCAGTGTCCTGGAGGTTTTCCATCATACTTGATTTTAGAACATTCACACCTGGTCTCAGGTAGATAATCACCAGAAGATACTCATCAGGTCGGATGGAAAAGCTGCAGGACACCGGCCCTCAAGGACCGGAAGTGCCCACCCCTGGGTTAGATGGACACCGACTAATATAATGGTATTGGAAACACAGCATTTAAATGAGATCCTGTGCCAGCCAGTTTGAGAGATCCATGAGATCCTTTTGCCAGCTGAATAGATTATCTACTCAAATACGTAGAGCATCGCCTACCTAAAAATCTAAAACAAATGCCTAAAAATAAAGAAAATAAATTACTGGTTGCTCCTCTTAGAAAACATAATATACACCTGATATTTCATAAATCCCCACCTACAAATCACTACAGAGAATTCACTGTCAGTGTTGGAATTTTTTGATCTGCCACTTTAAACTCATGCCATGACCAACAGCACATGATGGAACAGTTGAGCGTCTTATTTATTTAGTTTGACTTGCAAGCCATTTGCAGCTGGTAAATAAGCTATTATTGTAGTTTGCTGGAACGTGTTGGAATGCGTTTGCTGACTGTGATTCATGATAGTGATATTTATTGAGAATTGCATATTGCAACACCAAGGCTTTTGCTGTAAATCTGTGCTAAACAGTTACACATGTGCTGTCAATAAATACTATAGTTTTAAATTTAACAGGTAGGCTATCCGTGTGGCTGTGAATGCAACGTAGGCTACCGTAAATGCAAACGTAGCCGCGACCGCACCAAGCGTCTGTGAGTGCTACGTCGATAGTCAACTTCAAAGGCAGATTTCTCCGTTTCTCACTTGGCGTGACGGGAGAAACCCGACTCCTTTAAATGTTGATATCTCAGTCATATGTCATCCGATTCATTCCATATAGGTATCGTTTTGAAGCTTGATCTTAATTTTGGTTTTGTCATGCAGAGTCACATATCACTGTTTATTATTCTTACTTTTATTAAATTAATGACAATGATGCATGTTCTAGCAATATTCAACTTCTTTGAGTACTGTAGTTTATAAAGATATTTGAAGGCAACTATTGATTCTTTATCTGTGATATTGTGGTGACGAATATTTCGATAACACATTTACATTTACGGGCTTTAACAGAGGTGTCAAAAGTACACACATTCTTCACTCCAGTAGAAGTCTAGATACATGTGTTTAAAAAGACTAGTAAAAGTTGAAGAATTGACCCGACTTCTTTACTCAAGTTGAAGTGTAAAGTACAGGCTCTAAACCATACTTAAAGTATAAAAGTTCCCTTGTGAAGGACAAAACCAGCATTTTAGGGCTGACTGGACTCCATGTCGAAGCATTATGTAGAGCGCAAGCAGAGAAAAATAATACATAAAGCTGCACTGGTCATCACCATCATTATACATGATGATCACCTCTATCCTCAACACATCATACAACAAATATTATAGAGCTGTAAAGAGCGCTGTAGAAATAAACTCAACTCAACTGAAGTGAATGTGGTGGAGCTGAGCTTCTTTCTGCACCGCAATCACCACATCATTTACCACCGAGTTGCCGCCTGCTTTTAGTGTCTTTTTCTCTTTCTCTCTCAGTTTATCGTGTCTATCGTGTTGTGTGTCATGTGCAAAGACCAATACACCAATGGGATTGTCTTTTCTGTGAGTGTTTACTACGTTTTTAAGCCTCAACCAATCAGTCAAGTTGTCTGATGTGTCTGGCACACATTATTGATACAGAATAGGTAAAATGCACAGCAAAATGGCCTAATAAACGTCAATTAAATGCAATCAAGTAAAAGTGAGTGATTGTCATTGTGAACATACCACAGCACAGCACACAGTGCACCACAACCAAATGTGACCTCTGCATTTAACCCATCCGTGAAGGAGCAGTGGGCAGCTAACAAGGGCAGCAGTGCTTGGGGACTGTACCTTGCTCATGAGTACCTCAGTGGTAATTTTACCAGCCCTGGATTCGAGCCTACGACCTTCCGATCACGGGGTGAACACCCTACCATTACGCCACCAACTGCCCCAAAAGTAACGAGCCTGATTTGAAAATGTAAGGAGTAGAAAGTTTATGCTAAAAATGTATGTAGTAAAAGTTAAAAGTTGCCACAAAGAATGGTAAGGTACAGATACCCGAAAATTCTACTTAAGTACAGTAACAAAGTTTGTTTCTTCACATCTCTGGTATTTAGCAAACGCTCTTATCTAGGGGTGGGCGATATATCGAATATACTCAAGGCATCTCGGCTTGTTCCACGTGCGATGTAATAAATGACTGGCTCTGTTAATCGGTGCACAAAGACAGAAGTAAATGCATAAAAACGCATAAATGACATTCTTCGATGTAAACGTGCTGTGTGTGTGAGCGCTGGTGACTCGTGGAATCCCATCACTTGCAAGAACGCTCCAGTTCAGTCAAATCTTCCCCTTTACTACAGACAAAACTCATAACAACAACTAACTGTTTACTTAATATTTTCTGTTTATTTTATTGCTGTATTGTGACGCGGCTTTGAGTCGTGCACGGGGGATTGTGGGAAATGTAGTTCTCGCCCAGAAAGAGAAAATATATTGAAATATAGCTTAAGAATGTCACCATATTATTTTAGGTCAAATCGCCCAGCCCTACTCTTATCCAAAGCCACTTCCATTTCCTAATTTCAGGAACAATTTTGGGGTTTAGGGTCTTGCTCAAGGACCCAGCGATGGTAGTGCTGGAGCTAGGATTCAAGCCCACCACCTCTTGGTTCAGAGGCGAGCATCCTAACCTCTAGACCGCCACCACCACGCTTTTGGATATTTTCCTCCAGCACCATTATCAACCTTCGTTCAGTTTTCGTTCTGTTTATAGAGCTGTATAATGTTTGACAAAAGCAGGTAAATATTGCATTGTTGAACACTCACATTGCAATTTGGTTTATTATATGTTAATGATTTGTCCAAAAATACCTCTTTGCAATAGAAGAAGGAAGGAAGCACGAGCGGAATTCCGTCCCGGCGTAATGTAATCGCAGTCTGATATCAGACCTCACTCACAGCAAGAGCTCTGGGCCCAAGCATTTTTTTTATGACTTCAAAGCTATAAAGTTTTGATTTGTGGATCCACAAAAGTTAAAAAGGAGGAATTTGATATCGTTACGCAGCCGGCTGTCATGAGCCCGGAGCCGTCGTACCGCAGTCGGAAGCCTTAAGCGCTGAGGTGTACTTTAATGTTGCGTTTCCCGACCCCTTTCTCTCGCCGCCGTTTACGTGCCAGTGTCTTTGTGCTTGTTACAGTCCAGAAACATCTGATGCAAATAAAATCCCAGGTGCAGAGAATGGAGAATGCTGCAAAGCCTGCTCACCGGATGATGGACGTCTTGAAACCAGCTAGAACTGCATGCAAATGCTTGTGTATTCAGTTTTTGTAGCATTGGATGCAGTTAGGCTGCGTGGCAAGATATTCTAACATGTTGGAAAATGTGATAATCGCTTCTCAGTTTTAGTGGGTTTTTTTTGTGCATATATCCATCTCTAGTTTCATGTTGAAAGTCTAAATATTTAGAATTGATGAATCATTTCTGACTCGACATTGAATCATAATCGTTTCCTTTCGACTCCGAATGTTCTAGAGCCTGGATTTTCTTCAGGTATGTGCTCAAGTTTTCTCCGAATCCTGACAAGGCTCTAAGTGCTCGCCCTCATACCAAACGAAACATTTAAGCTTGTAGTTTTGTTGTCTGCGTGTTTGATGGCAGTTTAAAAGCCCTGTTGATTAAGGCTTGGCAGGGGCTGAATACAGCTATCCCCGAGCATGTCGGAGCAGGGAACGCAGAGAAAACAAACCCCCGAGTTCCATCAATCTGAACCGTGCGCAGGCATCGAGACGAAATGCCGAAACGCTCTGTAGCGTCGCAGCTGACGTGGGCCGGGCTTGAGGTTCTTCTCGAGGACAGGAGAAAGCGTGTGGGCGCCAATGCGGCGATCTTCGATGCGTGATGCGGGGACAGGTCTTGTAGACTAAGCCACTTTCAATCCCAGGTTACTGGAGTTGAAAGGCTCAGGGGAATATAGGCTTAGCCTCTGGTGCCTTAGGCCCTTTTGCAAGATGTACCTTTACAGACGCTCGTACCCCCAACGACATTATTTCCTAATTACAGAGACGGTCTCAACGGAGCAACTTGGGGTTAAGGGTCGTGCTCAGGGTCCCAACGGTGGAAGTGCCAAAGGCTGGGGTGTAAGTCACAAGTTGCATCATGATACAATGTTATATCGATTCAGTGATACGATTTGACGTCTGCCGATATCGTAAAGTCTGCTACGATACGATTTCAGTAGCCAGCCATCGATATGAGAAGTTATTATATTCAATTTAACACAATCTCTTTCATTAATATCAAATCACAAAAAGACAACTAAAATATCATTTAGGGCAGCAACAACTAAACGATTAAAATCTATTAAGACAGTTGGCAACTAATTTAATAACGGATTAGTTGGGTCTACATTATTATTCCGTGGCTACCCCCTAATGTGGGGGCAGTAAGCTAACCAAAGCTGCAGTGGCAGTACAGCAGCATTAAGCTGGACGCCAACCGCCATAAAAGAAGAATGAGAAGGAGACGAGAACTGGCGCCGTGTCCTGTCGTCACAAAACTGAAGTGATTGCGCGATGTACATGCGCTGTTTGTTGGCGAACACGACTCTGTCAGGGAAGTCATTCACTAAAGCGTTTCAGTTCAGTCAAATCTTCCCATTTATTACAGACAAAACTCATTTTTAGCTGATAAATAACAAAACAACCAGCGTTCTACTCACAACACAGACATTTACTTGATATTTTTAGTGATTATTTCGACGCGTGTCCACCACGTTATTGTGTTGTGACTCTCGTGTGGAAAACCATCTTGCGCAAAAATGTAGTTCACTCCCAGAAATGAGTCAAAAATGAGTTATATGCCAAAATTGGATAAAAATGGCCAAAACTTGACTATTTCTTCATTGTCATATAATCAGAATATATTTTATAATATACGTTAGGTTCAGCCCTATATCATTTGACATTTTCATTCCTGAGCTCAACCACACGCGTAAATGAACAATCTTTTAATAAAAAAATAAACCTTCTGTTCAATATAAAGTGATGTTACAACATGTATGATGTCTGCATGATATTTAGCATTTTGGATCGACGCTATGAGCTTGTTGATCTGTATTGATGAAGGCTGATGTATCATTACACCCGTCGCTGGACCTAGCAGACACTCTTCTGATTACCGGGACAGTCTCGCTGGAGCCACTTGGATTTAAGGGCCAACAACGCTTTTACGTTCCGCCAGGATTCAAAGCCCCAGTTTTATGGTCACCAAACCAGAGTTTGAACACAGAGGTCATGAGTTCACGGCCACCACTGTCTCAGAATAGTGCCAGACTTGGCGGGGTGGTGGTCTAGTGGTTAGGATTAGGGATGCTCGACATGGGATCTATTGGCCGATACCGATACCAATGCCAATAAATGAGGAAGGCAGAGTTGAGCACATAAAGACAAGATATTTTGATTGGCAAAGTTCCGCTGCACGCACAAAAACAACACCATAGTTCTGACATTTCCAACACAGTGTCAAATCAGCCGAGCGTGAAAGCAGAGTCATAGCAATTGTAGTGCGCAACATTTTAAGAAAATTTTCTGCCCTATGTGGTGGATCAAGTCTAATAGGGTGCGTGTGACACTCCATGTGCACTAGCTAGTGCGTAGAGAGCCGTCAAGCTACAGACTCGAGGTCATGGGTTTGAATCCTTCACTGCCATTGGGTCCCTGAGTTAGACCCTTAACCCCAAGTTGCTCTCAGGGAGACTGTCCCTGAAACCCTTCAATTCAGTTTGATTTATATAGCGCTCCAAATTAACATTTAATTAACATTTAACAAATTAACATTTAATACATGTAAACATTAGTTCAAGATTAATCATTAATGAATCTTTTTTTAAAGAAGTAACGACACATAAATAGTCCAGAGGACACTTTCAAATCCCGAGTCGTTGCTGGGGCCGCTTTCTCCACCACCTAGATATGTCCAAACTCTCACTGATCGATGCTAGCAGGCCGTCTACAGTTCTTAAAGTTCTCAATACTACAGTAGCTTTAGCTACGTTTGAGCCAAAAAAGGCTGATGTTGTTCTTTTATTCACCAGCTGATGTTTCATGATGGTCATTTGAGGCTATTTCTGTTTTTTCCTGATCAAAAGTCAAAACACGACTGATTTAGTTTTTTAAAAAAAAGGATTTCAAGCAGGACTAGACAATATGACTCTAAATTCGAATCACGATATTTTCATATTTGGATCTAATTGCAATTAACGATTAGGCCTAATATATGATTGGCCTAAACAAAATACACACAGCTTTTGCACACTAGAAATGCATACGTGACCCTCCACGGCAAAACCAGTCGCTTGTCGCAACGGAGGTTTCCGAGAAAAACGAGCGTTTATGTTGCGTGGGGTAAAATGTTGGATTTTTTGTTTTTAGTGTTTTGAAACAGTGGAAGGTCTATACTGTACTGTTGTGAATAAATTTGGCTGAAAAACTTACCCTTTCCATCCTAAAAAGGTGACTTTCTTGAGGTGAGGAATTCAATTCCAGCAGAATGTTAAAAGTTTGTGTTTTGACCGCTCTACTTCAATATTTACGCTAAATCCACTGGTTGACCAGCGTGAAGATATTTCTCCTGAATCCATCTTCGTCTCCCGAGTTCAGTTAACCTAACGCAGGTAGGCTATCCGTGTGGCTGTGAATGCAGCGTAGGCTACCGTAAACGCAAACGTAGCCGCGACCGCACCAAGCGTCTGTGAGTGCTACGGCGATAGTCAACTTCAAAGGCAGATTTCTCCGTTTCTCACTTGGCGTGACAGGAGAAACCCGACTCCTTTGAATGTTGATATCTCAGTCATATGTTGTCCGATTCATTTGATATAGGTATTGTTTTTGAAGCTTGATTTATGCCCTTTCATAAAAACATAATAACTTAATTTTGAAAATTTGCGACAAGCGACTGGTTTTGCCGTGGAGGGTCACATGTGAACATTAACGCATGAATGCCAATTATCTGACTGCACTTAACCTAAAGTAACAAAATGTTTCAACATTTCAACATTGCTCCTTTTTAAGCTATGCTTTGTAAACAAATAAACCATTACAAAAACAAGCATTCAAGCAACCGCCCAAACTGGGAGGAAGACAAAGTCCAGCAACTGCTTCTGGCTGTAAAGATGCTGAGCAGGAGGCAGATTTGTAAACAATAAAGACTGTGTTTAGCATGCACCCTAATCTGCAGAAATGACCTACTACAAACACGCATGGTGAAATTAAAATATCGCAATAGTTTTATTTTTAAAGCATGCATTAAAAAATATCGCTCACATCGTAGCGCTCGATATATCGCCCAGACCTAATGGGACTGAACAACACTTCTTATACGTGCAGCAACAGCAATAAACAACTCACTGTAAAAAGAGCGTCTATTAATATCTGCTCTACCTTTTTCTGTAACAAAGTTCATCTACAGTCCAGCGTTCATGGTGCATGACTCACATCAAGAAAGATTAACGGCGAATCGTATATACGGATCCGCTAAGGCTTTATCTTTCCATTGTTGAATCCACTAACCGCTGATTCCCTAACTGCAATCTGATTAAACGCTATCAGATTTGGATTTCGGGTCCTATCTAGAGATAAACGGCTTTGCCCACATTAAAATCTCACCAAATTCACGAAATTCGAATGTAATTTAGCACAAATAATGTAGAGGTCATGAACTCTACCCCAACTCAGATTTGTGTATGGATTCCTGTTAAGGATGTACGTTCTGGCGACGTCGGCTATTCCCGAGCCTTGTGCTGCGTTTAACACCCGGCCGGTAAGCAGAGGCTTAGGGTAACAGAAGGAGATGTGTCCTTACCGAGCGCCCGGCTAAGTCGGACTTATCAGGGTGGCGCTGTGTCGACTTGACCTCAAAGGAGGAGAAGAGGTGGGGAGGGGAAATCCCTCATGTCGTGATTGCAGCCAGGATTGGGGACGAGTGACCGCGTTTCCCCACTTTGCACCGGTACATCCATGCGTCCGGATGTAGGAGAGAAGATCCCCAAAAGTCTGAAACCGAGTTGAATTTGAGTCGAGTCGAGTCGTTTGTTCCCGTTGGCAGTGTCGAGATGTCGTCTGCGTTTGCCGCTAAAGTTTCCTCATCATATTGATGCAGATTCCATGCTTTTTTTTTCTCCAAAGCACTTACTTCACTTTAGTGAAGAGTCAGAAAAACACTGCAGGTGGATCAGATAGTTCCCCATCCTTTGGCTAAGTGGAAGAGTGCAGCACTAAGGGATTGAGTTTCCTGTAATCTTAAGTGGCGTGCAAATCGTCTCTAAGAAAGCTGCTTGTCTCCCGTGAATCTTGGACGATGAGTAGATGATGTTTCCTGTTTTTAAAGGGGTTAGAGCTAAAGGGGAATAAAGAAAAGGCCGATTAGATAACAGTTAAACGTGAAAAAAAGTTTTTAACATTTATTAATATGTTTAATTTATTTTATATATTTTGAACACTTTGCCACTTTTGAAAACATGACGTAATTGTGATTATTATTGATTATTTATCCAAATATGGCTCAGAGCAAATGCACAAGAATTTCTCTTAGGATTAATTTTTAATCTTAAGTTTGCTTTTAGCTTCTTATATATTTTTTTTATATGTTAAGTGATGGCTATTTAAAATTGTTGCCAATGACTATCTTAAACTATACTAGTTGCATGCTCGTATTAAAGTCAAATACAGATCTTCAGGAGTCCAAAAATGTACATTTTAAATAAGGACATATAATAAGAAAGAATCGATTGTAATGTTCTAGTTTTACTTACTTTAGTTAAAGTGGGTGATAGAAAATCTCGAGCGCATCTCCTCTCGTACGGTAGACCAAGCAAAGTGAATATCTGCGCAGGTTTGAGAGTAAGGACAGGTTTGAGTGTGTGTGTGTGTGTGCCTCTCCTCCCTGCATTTGAGGCTCCTCCTCCTCCTCCTCCTCAGAGACATCAGCGATCACACGCTGGCTCAGATTACTGTTGTCTCGCTAATCAGAAGTGGCAGGACCCTGGCAGGGAAAACACCCCCCACCCCCCACCCCACAAAACCGGGAACCCAAGTGTCTGCGTCTCGCTGTCACAAGTGGGCCAGTCGTCGGCCTTTAAGTGGACACACTCAGCCTGTCTGACACACTCGCGCTACATACGCGCAAATTTCACTTCTAGAACAAACGCCACGAACACAGCATGGCCTTCGGAGGGTCTTCAATCACATCCCCAAAGCTCTGGAAGTCATTCAGAAGTAAAACATCTCGCAGGCCGAGAACATTAACCAGAAGCGAGGGTTTGCCAGAGAGAGAGAGAGAGAGAAAGGACGACGAGGAGTGATTTACATTTGTTTTGAAACGCGCCAGCTTTTTCTTTTCTTTTTTTCCTGCAGTGTGAATATTGGGTGTGTTAAAAGCAGCTAATGGCGAACAGATGGAGGGCTTACGGGCCACCTTCCAGCGCTCTAATCTTCCAAATAAATAAATACCTGAGCGCAGCGTGAGATGTCCGAGCGCAACTCGGAGAGGCTCCTTACCCTGGCGACACGGGTGACGGGGCTTGAAACGACGTGGGAGTCGCACCTCGCTGAGTCCTGTCAGTTTTCGGGAGAGCCCTCTTCATGTCTAGGGATTGTTTACTTATGTACAAGGCACGAAACATTACCGGAGGAGAGCGCTGAGAGACACTGAAGTAGTCACATGAAGGACTCGAAAAGATACAAAAAGGACTTAAAGTGATAAATGGAGTGAACGTGTTGAAGCGTGTTAACATTGAATCAAACCTGGGACCTCCTTCAGTCGTGCTCTGGACTGACCTCCCTCTACCTTTCTCTCTCTCTCTCTCTCTCTCTCTCTCTACCTGTCTGTCTGTCTGTCTGTCTCTCTCTCTCTCTCTACCTTTCTCTCTCTCTCTCTCTCTCTCTCTCTCTCTCTCTCTCTCTCTCTCTCTACCTGTCTGTCTGTCTGTCTGTTTGTCTGTCTCTCTCTCTCTCTCTCTCTAACTCTCTCCCTCTCTCTCTCTTTCTCTACCTTTCTCTCTCTCTCTCTCTCCACCTCTCTCTCTCTCGACGACATTCAGTGAGATGCGATGTCACCACAGAATTTTCTAGAAAGTGGTAATTGCTGGGTTCACTAAGATTATTTTGTGTAGCCTTGAAAGGCTTCTGTACGCTAGCGTGTCATGGTCTTGAAGCAGGTCTTCACAACATGAAAGAATGTTTAATGCTCCTGACAGCTTTGCAAACTTTTGCGGCCCTTTTCAAACGTCACCTTCACCTTTTCAAAGTCAGCCGTTCGGCTCGTGTAATTGCTGCGCCTCAATTGACATAATGAATGGAAAGTGAAAAGTTAAAAAAACCTTGTTTGCAACAGAGTGAGAGTTCTGTCAGTCCAAATATCCTCTCACAGTGGGGCGGATAATGGCCTTTATTACATAAATACAGCACATTAGCTGAAAATACAAAGCAGTGGATAAAAGGAGTTCTAAATCTAGACACACTAGCTATGTGGAGGTATGAACATCTTTATTTAATATTCATTTATACATTGATCGATCTTCGTTTAATGCACAACAAGAAACAAGACTGTTTTACTAAAGTTTATAACTTAATATTCATTGGTGGCTCACAAATAAGAAAGCCGTGTGGAGATTAGTTTTTTCAGGAAAATGCCTTTTCTGTCAGTAAGCCCATATTCATTTCCAGGAGATAAGACAGATTTGCTGATATAGTCTGTAGATGTGCTGAGATTTTCCCAAGTTTGCTTAAAATATCAGTGGTGATTGCAGTAGATTCTTGAAGGATCAGACATTTATGGCGGCAGATTATTGTAATAATATGAGACTACACGCTTGTTATTACATCTTAGGGAAAGCACATTCACATATCAAGTTAAAATGAAAAATAACACTGAGTAAATAATTAATAAACGAGTGAAAACACTCTGGAGGGAGCCTTCAGTAGATACAGAGTCTCTGCATTGCATATGAGAAACATTACTGGCACCTCATGTGATCCGCTGATATACAATAACAAATCTGAAAATGATAATATAGAATCATGTTAAATCTCAAGCGTTTTAGCTCAGTCTTGGAGGTTTTGTGTGATATGCAGCGGCTTGTCTTTTTTCCACAGAGTATTAAACCCCTAAAACTCACAGAAGAACATTTTGTTATCCGTCAGCATGTTTTAGAAGTGTGGTTAACCATTGTCTTATGGTAAAAGTAAGCAACAAAATGCAGTCCCATAATCTACTCACAAAGCAGTTCGGTACGGTCTTGCGACTCCTGGGAAGAACAATGGCGTCCTAATTTTCTTGAAAGGAGACGAAGTACCTCTTTATTAATATTTAATGAAATGGAAATGATACTTTTCCAAATTAAATGGATCCAGTGTCGATAGATCTGATACTTTTCCACAGGAAATGGAATCCAATGTCTGTGGTTCTGGTATTTTCCCAAAGTAATTGGACCCGATGTCTGTGGATCTGGTACTTTTCCACAATTAGTGGACATAATGGTGGTGGGTCTGGTACTTTTCCAACGTAAATGGATCCAGTGTTAGTAGATCTGGTACTTTTTCCAAAGTAAATGTACCCAATGTCTGTGGATCTGGTGGATCTAGTGAATCTAACAATGGTGAATCTGGTACTCATACAATAAAAGGACCTTTTCCAAATTAAGGGGACCCAGTGCTGTTGTATTTGGTACTGTCCCCAAATAAAAAGTCCCAGTGTTTTTTTTTTTTTTTTTTAATATTCTGGGTCTTTCCCAAAGTAAATGGACCCAACGTTGGTTGATTTGGCTTTTTTTGGAAGTACATAAATGGACCGAGTGCTGGTGGTGTTTTTCTAAAGTAAATCGACCCAATGTGGTGAATCTAGTATTTTTTTCCTAGCTTAAAGTTGGCCTTGGAAATCTGACTCTTCCTCTCATCATCAGAAGGCTTCCTATTCCACGCTCTTATTTGAGTAAACAGCTGACGACAGCCACTGCCCCGGGAGTAGTGTTTGGGTTTGGTAGAATAGTCTTACCCACAGGTATGTCAGCAGTACCTTTACTGGTTTGAGGTTTGAAACAGTGAACCATAAATCAAATGAGCAACGCGCTGACACTGGGATTGGGTTGGTACTCGGGGGTTGGCACTCGATATCGGCAAATACCTAAAACCCAGGTATTGGTATCAGTATGCCACGGCTGAAAAAGTTGGATCATTCCAACACTGATGAGAAGCACACCACAGAAAGAAGCGGATAGAGGCGGGTTATGGTCAGGTTTTACTGCTGCAGCTGGACTGTCTCAGAGTGCATCTGATTCCTTAAATACTAGTTTTATTTCTTACAGCAGCCATTTGTCTTCCAGAACACATTTTTACTCGTTGCTCTTACACTAAGACAGATTCCGCAGAACCGGGGCCTAATCTTCCAGCGCCACCGGTGTGTCTATGACTACTTGAGAACAGACAGTTGAATTATCACATGGTTATTGCAGGAAGCGCTGATTTTACACATGTAATTTCTCCCATTAAGCTGTCGTTTTATATGTGACTTCTTTCGTTTTCGAAGCAACAGCAAAGAGAATACTTTACAAATCGTTAAGTGGGTGTTGCTTTTGGCTACACCTGACAGCGCTTCTAGGCCGTAGTGTTCCTTTTGCCTCTTTATGCTTTGTTTAAACTTAGCCTTGCAGAGAAAACAAAAATTGCCATTGACTAGTTACATGGAATTGTTAATTACTTGTTTGACTGTGTACTCCCTTAGCGTGCAAGACTTCCACTGAAATCACATTGCTGTGGACAGTTTCGACTTAAATCATTAGGAATAATTGGACAAAAATCTGCACCTTTTTAACTGTTTATTTCTGTGGCATCTTTATTTGCACTGCCATTACTTGTCATAAGGCTTAGAAATGTTGAAAATATTTGAACTTGATAGTCATTTTCTGATCCTTTTTAATGCCCATTTTATGGACATTTTACATAGAGAGACGTGCCCTAACTTCAGAACATGTAAATTAGATGTTAATCGTAGTTCATGTTAAATATTGAACGTTAGAAATGTGCCTGTGTAAAAATTTTTAATATTAACATTCTGTGTGCATGTTTAGTAGAGATATACTATACATAGCTCGGATATTGGTCCGATAACGACTCAAATAGCTGGATCGGGTATCGGTGGAATTGGGCTGATCAATGGAGTCGATCTGTAAGTGTGCGCACACTCAGTTGGCTATGCGTGGGAAGTGGTACTGCGGTGAAGCTGGTTAACAGTTCCACATTCACGCTAATTCCTACATTTTGACATGACAATGAGCAGAACAAGCAACGCAACACACTACAACCATAAACTTAACAACACCAGTTCTTATTCGCAATGTCTGTGTTCCTGACTGTTTTAGCACCGCAGGGTTAGGGAGCGTCAAAAAATTACACAACTATGTTTAAATGAATTATTTGTGAGGTGCTATTTTAATAATAAAAAATGTAGCATCCAAATATATATATATATATATATATATTCAGACATTATTTTATGTTTAAAAGACTGAGACTGCATCAGATTTGCATTGTATCGTTAAGATATCCAGATTTACAATATGGGTATTGGTATCTATTTTTGGAGACATAGGAATGAAAAAGAAGAACCAGGTTTGAACTAAACTATTCTTTGACATTTCTCAACATCTGTTATGCAATACAACATGAGGCATAAACTAAAACACCGCAATTCCAACATCAACTGTTTGTTACATCATTAGAAAGGGTACCATGTAAGCAGTGGAAAAATGACCTGCATACACGGCAAACTGTCCTGTATCAGAAGATGGAGCAGCTTTTCTGACCGCAGATGTTGACTCAACAGATGAGAACATCTTTGACTATAGCCAGAGAGAATGTCATTCTAAAAGATTCCATTTCACCCATACATTACTGTGAAAATTTTGTGTATGCATTTTGTATCATTCCAGGCATACAATGCATTACAGGCAAAGATTAGAAATGGTTCCAGGAAGCAAAAAACAGAGGATGGATTTTTTTTTTATAAATCAGAGATATCAACACCAGGAGCAGAATCACCGCTTCACGCTCAGAAGTGACTGGAATTCACGACAACTTCCACTGCCTAGCC
Organism: Distichodus sexfasciatus; assembly: GCA_032718565.1. NCBI lineage: Eukaryota > Metazoa > Chordata > Actinopteri > Characiformes > Distichodontidae > Distichodus > Distichodus sexfasciatus. Next base: position 3,400,593 of record JAVGVS010000027.1, on the reverse strand, counting down.
AAAATTAGCGCTGGATTTGATGTCAGCTCTGTAATGAACGTCCGGCCAGATTGACCGATTTCTATAGGGAATGTTATTAGAACTGTGCTTAATAACGTGCGCCTCGGAGGCCCGAACTGTGTGGAAAAGTTCTGGCAAAGGTTGTTTAAGTATAATACAGAGGAAATGGGTTCGCGATTAGCATTGTAAAAAGATATTGCATGGAAAACCAGGTGTAAATGCACACCACGTTACCTTTGAATACTGTATATGATTAATATTTCAAGGGAAACCGTAAACCAAAGTGACATTTATAGGAAAATAAAGGATTAAAAACAAGCAGCAAGTTGTTCTGATCAGTGTTGGATAGCGTTTTTACAAGGAGTCCATGAAGGCAGAAATCTATCACTTCATCTGCTGTTCACACCTCTACTGGTCTCTGAGAGAGCGAGTCATTATGTCTAGTAACTGCTCATCTAGGTCTGTCTGTCTGTCTGTATATCTTTGTTTAGCCAAGGTATATCTATCTTTACAACTGTGTATCTATCTATCTGTTTTTCTTTGTCTTTCTGTATGTCTGTCAACAGAAGCATGTGCATCGTTGGAACATCCAAGTGAACTCTGCAGACATGTGATATCATTTCAACATGGATATTAACATGGAATTCGGGGCAGGACTGAAGTTTGTTTGAAACTGGCTTTTCAACCCAATGTCAACAGTAGAGCGTGAGTGGGCATGTGAAACGACTTGAGGGCAAGTTAATATTCTGCAATTCCAGTTCAGCAGAAATACACCCTTACATCAATTTCATTTGGAAACATGACAACAACAGTATAAGAACTCTTAGTAACATCAGTCCAGCCTTTTAGGGAAATGTTCAGAATTATTCCACTATTTAGACTCTGCACGCAAAACCAGTCGCTTGGTCGCAAATTTTTCAAAATTGAGTTACTATGTCATGAAGGGCATAACCGCTTCAAATGATACTCTATCAAATGAATCGACGACATATGACTGGAGGATATCAACATTCAAAGGAGTCGGGTTTCTCCTGTCACGCCTAAGTGAGAAAATGGAGAAATCTGCCTTTGCTGACTCCATCACTGCACTCACAGACGCTTGCGCGGTCGCAGCTACGCTTGTATTTACGTAGCCTACGCTTGCATTCACAGCCACACGATAGCCTACCTGCAAGTTAGGTTAACTGGAACTCGGGACTAAGATGGATTCCGGAGAAATATCTTCACGCTAGTCAACCAGTGGATTTACCGTAAATATTGAAGTAGAGCGGTCATTGAATTGAATTCCTCACCTCAAGAAAGTTACGTTTTTAGGATGGAAAAGGTAAGTTTTTCAGCTAAATTTATTCACAACATTACAGTATAGACCTTCCACTGTTTCAAAACACTAAAAACAAAAAATCCAGAATTTTACTCCACGCAACATAAACGGTCATTTTTCTCAGAAACCCTTTACATAAGCTTAATTGAGCCATGGAGGGTCACATATATTCCCCCAGCATTGTGAGGGATTTAATAGCTATTTTTTTTGTTTATTTTATTTAATTTTATGATAACTTTAAATGCACTGTTATGTCTATTTTACCTGGAGAATGTACTCCATCTGTAGATTTCATGGACATTTCAGTGAATTTTATCCTGGGGAGGCGCCTAGGCACAGTGGTTAGTGCTGCTGCCACACAGCGAGAAGGTCCTGGGTTCTATTCCCAGTGGAGTTTTTATGGGGAGTTTGCATGCGCTCCCCGTGTTCGTGTGTTCATGTGTTTCCTCCGGGTGCTCTGGTTTCCCTCCCATACAGTCCAAAAAGCAAGCACTATAGGTTACTTGGTGACTCTAGATTGGCCCCTTAAGGTGTGAATGGGAGTGTGATTGTGTGAGTGTGTGCCCTACGGTGTGTTGGTGCCTGGTCCCTGCCTTGCACCCGTACTTCTCGGATAGGTTCCGCCCCGCAACTTCAGTTGGGATTAAGCAGTTGATAATGAATGAATTCCCATCCTAGCCTTGTCAAACACTGTTTATAAATATTTTTACACCAAGGAGATGGGAAAGAGTGGGAAAAAGACGAATAAGAATATATAATGAAAAGAACAAGGTGAATGTTGCTGGAACGCAGCTTAGAGCACCAGTGCGACGAGATTAACATCATTTTCCTCCTTACAGAACTCCCACTCAGATCACAATTCATCCTGTCAACATTTTCTGTCTCTTCTCGCTTACGTTTGCTCCACAATATGCTTCACATACAATTTGCTGTAATTGTGAAGATTCCAAGTGTTATGGCTAAACCCCTAAAACATTCTGCTTTGATACAGGCAGGCTGGAAAAAAGAGAACATTTCCTAAATCCTTTTTTTTTTCCAGGGCCTCTCTAACAATTATTCCTGCAGCCCCACAAATTACAGCCCCAGACTAGGTTATGATTTGTTGACAGAGACACTTCTAAACATTCCTAAACATTTCTTCAACCGAACCATACGTGTTTTGACCAATCATAATTTAGCGGTAGCTAATTCGCAGCATAACAGCCCCGGTTGCTCAACGCGGATGGTTTTAGGGTTTATTTTTTGCTAATTTTGCACAAGAAAAAGGACTGAATAATATACAGGTGCAGGAAGAGGCATGACGCTGGAAAGGCTTCCAAGCCCTACAGGCCTTCATCCATACATCCATCCATCCATCCATCCGTATATCTGTCCATCCGTCCATCTATATATCTGTCCATCTGTCCATCCGTATATCTGTTCATCCATCCATCCATCTGTATATCTGTCCATCCATCCATCTGTATATCTGTCCATCCATCCATCCATCTGTATATCTGTCCATCCATCCATCTATCTGTATATCTGTCCATCCATCCATCCCAGAGCATCTGTCCATCCATCTGTCCATCCATATATCTGTCTGTCCATATATCTGTCTGTCCATATATCTGTCCATCTCTATATCTGTCTATCCATCCATCAATCCATCCGTATATCTGTCCATCCATATATCTGTCTATCCGTATATCTGTCCATCCATTCATCTGTATATCTGTCCATCCATCCATCTGTATATCTGTCCATCTGTCCATCCATCTGCATATCTGTCCATCTGTCCATCCATTCATCTGTGTATCTGTCCATCCATCCATATATCTGTTTGTCCATCTGTCCATATATCTGTCCATCCATCCATCCATCCATATATCTGTCCATCCGTCCATCCATATAATTGTAGCTGTCCATCCATCCATCCATATATCTGTCCACCCATCCGTATATCCGTCCACCTGTTCTTCTATATATCTGTCCGTGCATCCATCCGTATATTTGTCCATTGATCTATCCTTTCATCCACTATCTGTCTATCTATCTGTCTGTCTACATGTCAGTCCATCTGTATATCAGTCTGTTATCCAGCTGTCTGTAAATCTACTGGTCTGTCTGTCTGTTTGCCTGTCTAGTGTATGTGTATATCTCTCAGTATGTCTACATAATGGAAGTGTACTGAAAGCGGTTGAAGCATCTGAGTGTGCAGCGGTCCTGTGATCATTGCGACTGCTTTTACCCGGACTAACCTTTCCGGGCCTCGGTGGAAAAGTCATGGCCTTCATCCATCCAGGAATCTGTTTTTCAGAGCATGTTATGTTTAGGCACGGCGTTGCACGGAGCCATTCCATTATCTACTTCATAGCATGTGACGTCTCCGTCTATCCCACCAGCATTGTGGGGGAGTTACTCTGTGGTCTATTTTTGGAGCATTTCCTTTGTAGGCTCGCAACCAGTGTGACTTGATTCAGGAGAAATCCCTCATCTGGGGCCTACAGATAACTGGTCACGTCTCGAAAGGAAACGGCTCGACAACCTGGGAACACCAGGAGGAGGTGTATGAGAGAGGCGAGGCTTGTGCTCAAATGAGTAATGCCGATAGAAGTAAAGGCGGAAGATGAGTATGGGAGAGTGAGAGAGAGACGTGTGAGCAGTTTTAAGATATTTGGGAGGCCCTGATAGTTCACTTCAAATTTAATGAAAAAATCAGAGGCTAGGCTTTGTGAGGACACTGTAGTTTTCTTGAAGTCTGCCCTTTTCGAAGCATTTGGATTAACAGCATTGGTTTGGAAATGGTTTGATTTTTTGTTTGCTGAGGGTAGGGTTAGAATTAATACACACATTTAATAACATATGTGCTTTGTGGTAAAATGACATAATTGTCTTAAAAATGTATGAAACCCGAGGATTTTTTTGTGGGCTTTTTTTTTGTTGTTGAGATTAAGGTGTAGGTGTCCTGTTGCTCAGAACTATTTGTAAGGCAGGGTGAGGGTTACCTCACAAAGACAGCAAGACCTGGCATGTGTGAGGGCTTGATGATGATTTTAGGTTCATGTGAGACCTGAATATTTCATAAAAAGATGAAAAACCTGAGAAATACATACAGATTTTTAGACTTTTTTGATGACATTTCTAGATCCCATCTCACCTAAATCTAACGAATAAACGTTATTTACAATCTTAACTCAATTTATTGTTTTTGTTTTCAGAGCACATTGCTTGATAGTCAGGCATTAATATTTTTTTCATGCATTTTTTGCCTAAATGTGTTAATTTGTTTATACCCATCATAACTGACATGTCTGACATGTTTTGAGTAAAATTGAGGAGAAGTATCAACATTGTGTGCACTCCACTTTTTGGCCCAGAATTTTGATTCATATCACCAGCTCTCTGTGTGTGTGTGTGTGTGTGTGTGTGGGTGGGTGTGGGTGGCTGTGTGTGTGTTTGTGGGTGGGGGTGGGGGTGGGTGTGTGTGTGTGTGTGGGTGGGTGGGTGTGGGTGGGTGTGTGTGGGTGTAGGTGGGTGGGTGTGTGGGGGTGTGTGGGTGTGTGTGTGGGTGTGTGTGTGTGTGTGGGTGTGGGGTGTGTGTGTGTGTGTGTGTGTGTGTAGGTGTGTGTGTGTGTGTTTGTGTGGGTGTGGGTGGGGTGTGTGTGGGTGGTGTGTGTGTGTGTGTGTGTGTGTGTGTGTGTGTGTGTAGGTGTGTGTGTGTAGGTGTGTGTGTGTGTGTGTGTGTGTGTGTGTGTGTGTGTGTGTGTGTGTGTGTGTGTGGGGGTGTGTGGATACGTGTTTGCATACTGACGAGTCGGTCAGTAATTGAGTAAATATGAAACTAGTTTTTCTGTTCAGATGGAGGTAGCTCTGATGTGAAGATCGATGTTTAATTCCACCAGGTTTTTTTAACTCTCTTGAGTTTTGTTTGTTCAGTCATTTGATACCTGACGGGTTTGTTATTGTAGCTATGTTCGGCAGATGCCAAGTGTCGTAGTTGCCTTTGTTTCTGGAAGTTTCCTTGGTGATTTGACCTGCGTGACCCCTTAAAGACAAAAGCAGAAGGTGAAAATGAAACTGTGACACGTCTGCTCTTTATATTTTTCAGCTGAATTTCACTCAGCCGTGACCCTCTTAAAGTCTGCAGATCATGTTATGTGATACAGTAGTAAACAAGTCATTAGAATATAATCTCGTACATCTTGTACATGCTCTGTCTGTCTCTCTCTCTCGTTCTGTCTGTGTTTATGCCTCTTTCTCTTCTATTCTCTCTTGTCCTCTGTCAGTCTCCGTCATGCTCCCTAACCCTAACCCTCATTGTACATCTATTTTGTTCCTCTCTCTCTCTCTCTCACACTCACTCACTCTGCACTTCTGTCTGTCTGTCACTTTCTCATTACTCTTTTTCTATTTTGTTCATTTGTTTTCTGTGTCTGTCTCCATTCTTCCTGCATCTCTTCCTTTCCCCCATCTTTTCTCTCTCTTGTACTCCCATTCTTTCTCTCTCTCTCTTCCTGCTGGTCACTTCTTTTTCCCCATCTTTCTCTCTCTCATACTGATTCTTTTTCTCTCGTCTCATTGTCTCTCTCTCTTTTCCCCATCTTTCTTTCTCTTTCTTGCACTCACTTTAGAACTTACTCTCTCTCTCATGTTCTCTCTCTTTTCCCCATCTTTCTCTCAGACTATCTTTCTCTCTCTTCCCCCGCTGGTCACTCTCTTTTTTTTCCCCATCTTTCTTTCTTTCTTGCACTCACTTTCTCTCTCTCTCTCTTGCCCTCTCTCTCTCTCTCTCTCTCTCTCTCTCTCTCTCTCTCTCTCTCTCTCTCTCCCTCCCCCATCTCTCTCTATCTCTCTTGCACTCATTCTGTCTTTCTCTCTCTTCCCCGCTTTCTTTCTGACTGTCTCTCTCAAATTCAAATTCAAATTTATTTATATAGCGCTGTTAACATCAGTCATTGTCACAAAGCACTTCACATATAACCGGCCTAAACCCCCCAACAAGCAAGCCTGAGGCGACAGTGGCAAGGAAAACTCCCTCTAGTAGGAAGAAACCTTGAGAGGAACCAAGACTCGGAGGGGGACCCCATCCTCCTCTGGGCGACCACAACAAGCAATAGTTCAAGATGAATTGTTAGTTATTTAAAGAAGCAAAGATACAAAAATAGTCCGAGGGATATTTCGAACCCCGGGTCTCTCCCGCCGTCATTCTCTCTCGCTCTCTCTCTCTCTCTCTCTCTCTCTCTCACCGTGTCTTTCTCTCTCTATCTTGTGCACTATGTCTCTCTTGTATTCTGTCTCTCTGCCTTTCTCTGTCTCATTCTCTCTCTCTCTCCCTCTGTCTCTCTGTCTGTGTCTTTCTTTCATTAGTACTCTCTCTCTCTTTCTGTCGCTCTCTGTGTCCAACTCTCTCTCTGTCTCTCTCTATTAGTGTCATATTAACTTCTATCATTAAATCATGATCTCTGACATAAGGAAGACATTCTCCAGAAGTGACACACGTGGCAACGCGAGTAACGATCAACTCACACTCGCTCCAGTGATGGAACCAATTACTCGCAACAACACAACACAGCCTCACAAGCGCACACACACACGCACACACACACACGCACGCACCGAGCAGCAACCCGTCGGCCGGTTGGCCGAGCGAGGTCTTTGAGAAACGTTTTATTTAGATGTGTGCGTGATTTGGGGAGAGCCGAGCGAGCCGCCATGAAACGGTTGTGGTCGCGAGGCCTGTAAACACAGCTCAGCACAGCGGAACAATGTGTTGCGACACCGCCGCTCTACAAACCTCAACTGCCTCACACACACACACACACTAAAGTGAATTATTATGGGCTCGTAATACAGATTTCAAAATGTTGGCTCTTGTTGTGATGGATTTCGTCTTATATCAGTGAGAGTGACACGATTTGACTTAACTTCTGGAACCGGAACTGGAACTGAAACCTGCTCCACCGTGAAAAGTAAAAATATACAACCTGGAGTCGGCGTGCTCATTTCACCTACAGGTCATTTTTCACGTTTTGACCCGTTTCTGCGCTTGGAGACGTAAACATTTTGACGTTTCTTGTGATTCAAGGCTTCCCGAGAGAATGTGGCAAAGCTCACCGAGGTCTAATTAATATCTCAAAGCTGGTTTGGAGGAAAAAAACCACAGACTTTCGGTGGCGAATGCAAACCAACCCAGTTCATCAATACGTCTTCTGAGCAATAAAATGGACTACTGTAGCTGCTACCAACACGGCGCTATATAAACTGCGTCAGTTCGCTAGATTTCATAGATTGAATTTGTTGATATTTCAAAGGAAAGTGGAGATGTTGCAGGGGAAATGTTAGGCGACATACAATTTAGGGAGTGAATAAACCAGCAACTTTAAATAAACAGCATGTGGTGAGTCTCCACAACTTGTCTAACAGCTAGATATCTTTTTAAAATGCTAATGATAAATGGTGTAGATGTCAAAACGGAAACTGATGTGTTATTCCTAGAGATGGCCCGATACCACTGTTTATGTCCGATACCGATATTGTAAATTTGGATATCTGCCGATACCGATACAAATCCGATACAGTCACAGTCTTTTTTTAAACATAAAATAATGCTTTAAAATGTCTGAATACATGACTGAGATTATTATTATGCTTAAGGAAATGCTTAATTTAAATACTGTTTTCCTGCTAAAACAATGCAATAATTACACACACACGTATATGCTGAATTATTTGTTCTCAAAAATTGTTCGTTTAGACATATAAATATTTCTTCTTTCTTATTGATTATGCTATAACATTGTAAAATTGAAAAAAAATTGATCAATTGAAAATGAAATACTGAAGTTTGTCATTTTGAACCAATTTGGCCTATAAAATGAGCTGCTTTTGCAGAGAACTACATTTCCCACAATCCTCGCAATGAAGCGCTGGGCACGCGTTCCAGAATAAACGATGAAAAATCTATGGGAAAATCTAAGTAAACGGCAGAATTGTGAGTAGAACGCTGGTTGTTGTGGTTATTTATCAGCTAAAATATGGTTTGTGTCTGTAATAAAGGGGACATGTTGACCGAACAGGAGCGTTTTAGCGAGTAACGGCGCTCATGCGCACGGTCATTAACACAGCGTGCGTGTTTACATCGCGAAAAGTGTCACTGATGTGTTTTTATGCATTTACTTCTGTTTTAGTGCAGGAACATCTCACAAATACTTTTACATGCAGAGGGATCAGGTCTTGTCTTGATCGCGCCACTGAAAACGTCGTGTTATCTGCCGATTCCTATATGATTCCGATATTATTGTGCATCCCTAGAATTTCCTGTAATGCCACACATGGGGGAGTTGGTAGCGCAACGGTTAGGGAGTTGACCCCATGATCGGAAGGTTGCTGGTTTCAATCCCGGACCGGTAAAGGTACCACTGAGGTACTCATGAGCAAGGTACCAACCCCAAGCACTGCTGCCCATGTCAGATGCCCACTGCTCTTTCACGGATGGGTCAAATGCAGAGGTCACTTTTGGTTGTGGTGCACTGTGTGCTGTGCTGCGGTGTGTTCACAATGACAAATAATCACTCACTTTCACTCTCATATAGAAACATGGCTTTTATTAAAAAGTTGCTGATTTTATTATAAAAATAAAGGAGATATAAAATCTGCTTTTGGTTATTTCACTGCGTTGTGCTGTGTTCACAATGACAAATAATCACTTCAATTCACGTCAAACTCACTTAACATGTCCCGGGTTTATCACATGTGTGCTGTTATGAATCGACATGTATGTGGTCATGTTCAGTTTTTGTAGATGATTATAATTGTAGATTACATCACTGCTGTTTCCATAGGAGTGAGGTGCTGGAGCACCGGCTTCACTTTCAGCGCCCTCTTGTGGTATGTTCGTGCAATTTGGATTTATTCCTCCCTCTCTCTATCCCTAACTATTCTGTTTATACCTCAATCTTTCCCTATGATCGCTCCCCTTTATATATCCATCTATCTCTGCCGTCTCTTTCTTCCTCCCACTCTCTTTTTATTCTCCATCTCTTGGCAGTTGGTGGCGTAACGGTAGGGTGTTCGCCCCGCGATCAGAAGGTCGCAGGTTCGAATCCAGGGCCGGTAAAGTTACCACTGGGGTACTCATGAGCAAGGTACCGTCCCCAAGCACTGCTCTCCGGGGGCTTGTTAGCTGCCCACTGCTCCTTCACGGATGGGTTAAATGCAGAGGTCACATTTTGTTGTGGTGCACTGTGTGCTGTGATGTGGTGTGTTCACAGTGAGAAAAATAATCACTCACTTTTTCACTTTATTCTCTCTATATTCATCTCTCTCTTCCTTATTTTCTCTCTCTTTCCCTCCCTCCATCTGTCTCTGAATTCTGTTCATACCTCGTTTCTCTCTCTCTCTCTCTACTCTCCATCTACACTACCAGTCAAAAGTTTGGACACACCTTCCCATTCAATGTTTTTTCTTTATTTTCATTACTGTTTACATTGTAGATTCTCACTAAAGGCATCAAAACTATGAATGACCTGTGTAAGGGCTATTTGACCCAGAAGGAGAGTGATGGAGTGCTGCGCCACATGGCCTGGCCTCCACGGTCCCCTGACCAAACCCAATCGAGATGGTTTGGGATGAGATGGACTGCAGAGTGAAGGCAAAAGGGCCAACAAGTGCTCAGCATCTGTGGGAACTCCTTCAAGACTGTTGGAAAAGCATTTCAGGTGACTACCTCATGAAGCTCATCGAGAGAATGCCAAGAGTGTGCAAAGCAGTGATCAAAGCAAAGGGTGGTTATTTTCAAGAATCTAAGATATAAAACATGTTCTGGGTTATTTCACACTTTTTGTTTACTACATAATTCCATATGTGTTCATTCATAGTGCCTTCAGTGAGAATCTACACTGTAAATAGTCATGATAATAAAGAATAAAACACTGAATGGGAAGGTGTGTCCAAACTTTTGACTGGTAGTGTATCTTTATTCTCTCTCTATATTCATCTTTCTCTACCTTCTCTCTATATATCTCTGCCGTCTTTTTCTCTCTCTCACCCTCTCTCTACTCTCTCTGAATTCTGTTTATACCTTCTGTCTTTCGTTCACTGTTTCTCTACGTCTACATTTAGTCTCTCACTATATTCTCTAGCTTCTCTATATACAGTATATAGCGCTTTCTCTCTCTCACCCTCTCACAAATGTACAGTATATATCTGCGATATCTCCCTTTATCCCTCTTTCTCTATATGTGACTCCAGTCGCTTGTCGCGAAGGAGGTTTCCGTTTTGAAACAGTGGAAGGTCTATACTGTACTGTTGTGAATAAATTTGGCTGAAAAACTTCCCCTTTCCATCCTAAAAACGTGACTTTCTTGAGGTGAGGAATTCAACTCCAGCAGAATGTTAAAAGTTTCTGTTTTGACCGCTCTACTTCAATATTTACGGTAAATCCACTGGTTGACTAGCATGAAGATATTTCTCCGGAATCCATCTTCGTCTCCCGAGTTCAGTTAACCTAACGCAGGTAGGCTATCCGTGTGGCTGTGAATGCAGCATAGGCTACCGTAAATGCAAACGTAGCCGCGACCGCACCAAGCGTCTGTGAGTGCTACGGCGATAGTCAAGTTCAAAAGCAGATTTCTCCGTTTCTCACTTGGCGTGACAGGAGAAACCCGACTCCTTTGAATGTTGATATCTCAGTCATATGTCGTCCCATTCATTCCATATAGGTATCGTTTTGAAGCTTGATTTATTCCCCTTAATGAAAACATAATAACTTGAAAATTTGAGAGAAGCGACTGGTTTTGCCGTGGAGGGTCACATACATCTCCATCTCACTCTGAATTCTGTGTTTATACCTTCTTTCTCTTTCTTCATTCATTCTCGCTCTCTCTCTACCTATCTTTACTGTCTCTATATATTCATCTCTACCTTCTTCATATATAGTATGTATCTCTTTCTCTTTCTCTCGCCCTCTATCTGCTCTCATCCCTCTCTTCACTCTATGTATATCTCCATTTTGTTTCTACCTTTACTTTCTTCCTCCTCCTCTCTCACTACTCTCCGTCTATTTTTATTCTCTCTATATATTCATCTTTCTCTCCCTTCGCTCTCTCCATCTCCTGTCGTCTCCCTTTTCCCTTGCTTCTTTGGCTATATATCTTCATCTCTCTTTGTTTATACATTCTCTCTTTCTTTCTTTCTCTTCCTCTATCTTTATTCTCTCTATATATCTCTACCTTCTTTCGCTCCCTCTCTCATCCTCTATCTACCCTCCATCTCTCTTCTATGTATTCCAATCCTTCTCTGCGATCTCTCCCTCCATCATCCCTCCTTCTCTCTTTCATTATATTCATCTCTTCATCTGTCTCTGAATTCTCTGTATTTATACCTTCTCTCCCTCTCTCTTTCTTCCTCCCACTCTCGCTCTACTCTGTGTCTCTACCTTTTGTCTCTCTCTCGTTCTTCATCCCGTGTGTGTGTGTGTGTGTGTGTATGGGAGGCAGATTTCTAGGTGGTTGTATAAAAACTCTTTTTTGTGTCTGTGTGAGGACTTTTTCCCCATGTGAAGACGTTGTTCCTCAAAAGAAGACTTTTCTGGAAAAAGTGCAAGTTTTATTCTAAAAACTAAAAGAGGTGAAAGATTGGCTTTTGGTAACTGAGGTTAAGGTTAGTGTTCGCTGTAGCTGTGGTGTTATTTACATCTAAGTCTTTATGGCAGTACGTCTCAAAAATAACGTGTGTGTGTTTATTAAATACTAATGTTCCTCGACTACAGCCGAGAAGATTCGATTCTTCACCATAACGATCGTTTTGGTTGTTACTGCCGTCGAAATCCAAACGCAGAACAGTCGCTTTTTAACGGTGTGTATTTTTATTACGTGGTACATCCACACATTTCCAGGCAGTGTGTTTTTTCATAGGTAATGCGACACAGACTCTGGCATAAATACACAGGAGCACTGACGTTGTGTAATCACCCCGAGGAAGAGGAGGAGGAACATCCTAAACACCAGGACAGAACGTCCTTCTTCCTGTCTGTAAATATCAACCTGTAAAATGCACAGCAGCTCCGTAAAGAACACTCGCTAAAAATCTGATGAGACTTTCAGCCCATGTCCACACGTACACGGGTATTTCTGAAAACGGGGGTTTTTCTATGCGTTTTGGCCTTTCGTACACACGTAAACGGCGTTTTGGGTCAGTGAAAACTCCGGCCAAAGTGGCGATTTTTGAAAACTCCGTTTCTGCGTTTAGGTGTGGACAAGAAAAACGAAGATGTTGGAAAAAAAACGGACCGTTTCACGTCAGACCGTACGCCGCTCATATGACGTCACAGTATGCGGCGTGTCTACATTAGCTTTTCATCTACAATGCAAGGCTTTTGACAGCGTTTTTTGCGATTGCGTGTGGACGGAGACATTTTTGAAAACGTGCTCGTGTGGCCGCGATTAAAAAAAAAAAAACGAAAACTGAAATTCTCCGTTTTCAGAAATACCCGTGTTCGTGTGGACGTGGCCTCAGTCCACATTGCACATAACCTCGACTAAACGTCTCTCTTAGTGTTCATATCTCACCACCCACATTGCACACATCGTTTTGGTGCCACCTCTCTCTTTCCAACTTCACTTCTTCTTTTCCTGATTTAACGTGTATAACAGTCGTCGGGTCGTACTCTCCCAGCGTTTTCCACAGCAACGTTGTATTAAATATAGATATTCATCACTTTAAAATTATTTTTATAGCAAAAGAAGTCATTTACATGCTTTACATCTTTGACTTTTCCTCACGGTTCACACTAAATACTTCTATAATAGTGGGTTAGTTTTGATATTAGAGCTTATATCTCTGGTTTGGAATCTTTTTCAAATGACAGTAATGTTTGATCAGATGAATGAGCGAGATTATTAGCTAGCGGTGCTAATGCTATATTACTTTTCAGTCTTCAAAAATATTTTCACACAAGCGCCGGAGGAAAAAGTCCTCAAACTGGATAAATACAGTTATTGATTTATGTATTGCATAATAGTTGCAGAAAACTGGATTACTCTGAGACAGCTGTTTTTGAGGAATTATTTTCATATTATGAGTCTAGAATGTTCCAGAACTCATTCAGGCCAACAGACAGTGCCTTGTGATTAAAAAAATAATAAACATCTGTATGTAAAGCTTTCCAACAATGACTGGAAACAGACTGCAGTCCCTTTTTCATCTTTGGGCAATAATGGCATGACGTGCTCTTATTTTGGTACTTATTCTGTACGTATATTCTCAGGGTCGACCGGTTATCGGCCGGGCTAATTATCGGGGGCTGATACTAGGCATTCTGCCATTCAGCCATGCTGCTGCCGTCTCTACTCTCTGTGCCGTTTGCTCGTGACTAGCGACCAGTAGCAGCCAATGAAGCCTTGTTGTCACTCACAGCACACTCACACATGAGCGCAGCGTGAAGCTCAGAGGAGAGAGGAGAGTTTCAGCTGAGCTTGGTGTTCGTAAAAATTTTTTATCCACGATGTGTTGGCGCCTGCCCGGGGTTGGCCCCCCACTTTGTGCCCATAGTTCCCGGGTTAGGCCTCGTCCACATTGACGTTCGAAATGAACGCCCTCTGAACGCCATACACGTTTTTGCAGCTGCGTTCGATTGGCGTTTCACTGGCAATAGCGTCGTTTTCCTCGCGTTCGTCGGGATTTTGACGCCAAGAAAACATTGCGTCCAGCGTTTATTTGACGCCACCCGAACGCGCAGCCGGCCGAACGCCGGTGCTGAACGCCCGTGTGGACGCTTTGATTTGCTCCAATGAGCAGAAAAACGCTCGGCGTTCAGTCGGCGCTCACCTGGCGCCACGAACGCCAGAAAAACGCCCGGTTCAGACGTCCGTGTGAACGAGGCCTTAGGCTCCGGTCCCTGCCACCCCGATAGGGATTAAGCGGTTCGGATAACGAATGAACAAATGCATAAATTTTCTTTCAAATTTTTTCCAAAAATCGGTTATCGGCAATATCTTTATCTAGCAATAATCCGTCTCGATATCAGCCCTGAAAAAGCGATATCGGTCGACCTCTACTATACACAGCAATTTTTAGAAAGATATTTTTAGCTGTGATTTGTTAGCGCTTACATGCATCAGCTAAAGCTGCACACACTGATCAGACCTTAACGCTGTTTAAGATCTCTGAAGCAAATCGATGGATACACTGATGGAGGCAAAATTGGAAATATCATAAATATCATTCACCAACGTAAATATTAAATATTCTTCACAAACTTTGCATCATCCGATTTCCACCACAGTCACTCCACATATCACGTGTCATCTGAAAAACGCTCTTGCTGCTCTTGCTAGATTCCGGTCTCTAGCTTTGGCTTTCTTCACTTCACTCTCCAACGCACTGTCGTCTAGAGAACACACTGAGTGAGTCGCAAACGGCTTACGACGGTTTCTAGAGTTTCTCCTCGTCTTCACCAACAATGCAATTAGCTACACAAACAACGCCTGCAAACACCGACCAGGCTGGTTCTGTCTGGCTGTTCTCATAGCAACCCACACATCTCTCCCGGCAGCCTTTCTCTGTGCCCGGTCTGGACAGTCTCTCTTGCTGCTTTTCGTTATTTCGCTAAAAGTCACCGGCTCGAGCGCTGCCTTGTTACGCCATCACACCGTCCGAGCAACGGGTCTGATTGTCGGCTCTGATTTCGTGGCGATGGTCCAGCTGATTTTTGGTTTCTGTGCTCTTTATAAGGGGCTATAAAGAAAATCGCAGTTAAGCTTCTATTACAGTAGTATTAAAGGGGCAGTGAAAGCCCCCCCTTTCTGTTTTAAAGGGGCACGAAATCCAGTTTGAGTAAATCTTTCCCCTCACTGCTACTTTGAAAGATTATATGGGGAAGCAGAGGAAGCTCGGAATGTTTATATGAGTGATTTTTGGCGTAATTTCATGGTAAAATTGCTTTAAAAAGTGCTTGAGAATTGCCAAATTTCGCCTCAAATGTTACTGTTTTCATCACAGGTGAGGTGATTGTTATTGAGAATCTTTTTTATAAAAGTTTCCTGCCCCTTTAACGGCTGCTCAACTAGCTTATTTCCTGTTTTATTAAAGCACCAAATCCATCTCCGTGTTCCCATAGCAGCAGCATCTTATCTTAGCCTCTCTCTCCTCCGTCTCTCCGGCAACGCCCCTCTATCCTCTAATTCCCGGTTGCTAGGAGACGTGCTCCAGTGCTCCTACTGACACAGAATTTTCTGCTTGTTGCACACGTTCACGCTTTTCTCCCCTCCCCTTCCTGCTTTCGTTAGCCTCTGTTTATTTTTTTTTCCTCCCAGCTATTTCCCGGAGTGTGTGGCGGTTATTAAATGTTTATTAATATCCGGTTAGATGATGATCTATTTAACATCTCTCGCCATCTTTCCTCCCCGTCCTCCCGGGGCTGTGGGGTTTGTGTTACACGGGAAGACGATATCACGATGACGATTTTTTTGTCACGGTAATTGTCGTTATTACACGCGTACAACTTGGAGTTCAACTCGCAGTCCCCGCTTGTGGTTCGGCTCACGATGATCACAGTAAGGATTTACACAGTCATCCTCCACTTCTTCTTCACCCTCCTCCTCCTCCACCTCCTTCTCATCCGCAGTCCTGTCCGGGTTTAGTCCCGGAACGTTCCAGGTGGAGTCGGACGTTGTAGAAAGTAATCTGGGCGGTTTTTGTTTGTTTATTTGTTGTTTGTTTGTTTGTTTGTTTGTTTAGACACCACAACACGGAAAGATTATTTGTCCGAAGGTAGCGAAGAGATATGAAGCCATGGAGATTGAGAATAAACTGATCCGATTAATCGGGTTTCAGCTGGCTTTTCCTTGCTTGTTTTTCAACCTCTGGCCACTAGGGGCAGAGTCTCACCTTTCGAACGTTTTCTCGCTGTCTTGGTGAAACTTGCTTGAACCCTCAGCTCAAAATTTGCCACGGCTCTCAGCGTCAAGGGATCGCTCCACCTTGCACAGCCCGCTGTCAACAGCCTTCCGATTGGTTTGCCCCACGGGAAAAAAAAAACGCCACGTCGCGCCACGCTGGTTATTTGTTCAAGGGCTTGTTGGATTTGGGCGTCCCGGCGTTTTCTTCGTTGGCGATCTGGTGGTCGGCGACGGTGTTGGGCTCCGAACTCTTTCCGCACGTGTCCGGCTCCCACAGGAAGAACTCGTGTAGAAGAGTGTTGACCGTATCGGGGCATTCCATCATTACCATGTGGCTGCCTTCCTCGATTACTTTCAGGAAGGCGAACAGCAGGATCTGGAAGGAGAAAATGTCAAGCTCTTGTCATGAAAATATTTCAGTTACATCTTTTTATGTCTATGCACTGGTGCTTTGAGAAAATATTTGGTACACAACACTACACTGTCAAGACAAAATTAAAAAATATAATAGTTCCACTCATGTAGGATAAGGGCCGAGATGTACGCCATGTGCCGCATACCCTTGCGGACGCTGCTGCTACGCAAGCGCTGTACAGACGATACTTGCGCGCGTTAATTTTTGCTAATCTTGAGGATTCCAACAGGTGGCAGTGTACTCTATAAAAGCGTCCAGTCCGCCATTAAGTGACAGAAGAAGAGGAAGAAGTAGAACGCGGCCGTGCGAGAAAACATCGGCTGGTTTTGCTGTGAAATGAGGGAAGAACGATGTTCTTATTTAAAAAAAATAAAAAAATTAATAATTAAAAATTAATAAAATTTATTTACATTCAGATGTTACACAGGTGCAAAAAATCAGCCATGTTGATGGTAAACAACCATGCTGACATCACGTACCAAAACTTGAACACACTGCCACCCCAATTGTTGCTGGTACTGCAACTTACGTTAATTTCTGACGACCTGTTCAGCGGACGCGTCAAAAGAACGCTGAGAACGCGCGGCGGCCGTGACGCGTGCCTGTAAGCGTTGTGAGCGTTGAGTATATCTCGACCCTAAGAGGACCACGCTGTGAGACCGGCTTTTTGGAAGAGTTGTTGTTATTTCATGATTTTGAGCCTAAAAGCCATAAAATCAAGAGAACGAACGACGTGCAGATTTAGAGGTGTCATATTTAATGGACAACAAACGTGCTGGCTGCTGATGTTAATTCTCAAAACCAGGCACCATCAGTCAAGCACTGATGTAAATCCGCAGCATGGTGGGTTTGTTAGATAACGTAGCTGATGCAGAGTCGTCGCTCCACCCCTCGCTAAACTAAACAGCCTTTGTTTTGTGACAGCTGCATGTGCGTAATGCTCCTACACCATCGAGTCGCGCATTACAGCACAGAGACGTGGTTGTTCTTCCGAGTTTTCACAGCTACGGAGGGTTAAGTGAGGCGCGAACCAAACCGTGGACTTCTGGGGCTAAATCACCCAGCGAGTGCGATCACAATACCATATTATATCAGTTCCACAGACAAATATTTGACTTATGCAGAGATAATAAAGCCTGCAGTAAGATCTATATGAGAACATATCATGTGCTGATTTAACACAATACTTCCATTTATATCTAATCACAAACAGCAACTCAAATATCATTTTTAATCCTGAGCTCGAGCAGACGTTTAAATGAAAAACAATGGACCTCATTCACCAGCTGTTCTTGACCAGATTGGCTCATTCACCAGTGTTTTCTTCTTCTTATGATTTGTTCCGAGGTAAGAACAGGAACATGTTTTGGGGAAAAAACGTTAACTGATTGTGTGTTCTTTAATTCCACAGTTATTCTACTAATATTATACCATCTGCCGATAAATGAAGACGGCAGAGTCGAGCGCATACAAATAAGATATTTTGCTTGCCAAAGTTCCACTGCGCGCTCGGAATTTTGGCACAGAAATAGCACCATAGTTCTGACATTTGTAATACAGTGCCGAGTCAAGCGAGCGTGAAAGCAGAGTTGAGCGAGGGCAGAACAATTTAAGAAAAAGCCACTTAGCCGCCATGTGGTGTACCAAGTCAAACAGGGCGCACGTGACACTCCATGTGCACTACCTAGTGAGTAAAGAGCCGTTAAGCCACAACCCCGCCGATTTCCTGAGATGCGTGCTACCACAAGGCAAGTTTATTTATAGAGCACATTATCGTACACATGGGTCATTCAATGTGCTTTACAGAAACAAGATAAAATTTATTAAAAATTAAAAGTAAAAAGAAAAAGCAATAAGAAAATGAGTAAAAATAAAGATAAAGTAGAAATAAAATGATTAAAAGTGCTATAAAAATATTTAAAAATCAGGCACAGTTAAGATATTAACAGAATTTAAAATATTCCAATAAGCTCAGCACTCAGGTGTGGGAAAAGCAACTGAGAAAAGTGTTGTTTTTAGCATCCGTTTAAAACTTGCCACAGTTGGGGCAGATCTGATATTAATGGGCAGTTGGTTCCAGCATTGGGCAGCATAGTGGCAAAACGCCATTTCACCGGGTTTAGTTTCACATAGAAAAGTACGATAAGAGCGCCTTACCTACCATACTATTAAGTGCGGCAGTACGCGGTTCGGAACGCAGCCCATGTGCGAGCTCACATTCACTGAGTGTGGCAAACGCAATTCAGTTAGTTTAATTTTTGATCGCCAACGGTTCACTGCGTGCTCAGAATTTTGGCTCAAAATAACGGCAAACTCCCACCTCGACTTTGGACATGCCTGGCATAAACGCTACCTTTCCGACATCTAAGCATTGGTCCGATTATCAATTACCGACCGATTCCGATATGATTCCGATGTCATCGTGCATCCCTAATTACACTGTAACCATCAACAACTCATTTATCACCCAGCCCACGGCATCCAAGTGATGTTTTCATTTTGGATCGAAGCTATGTCTCATTGATCACCGAATCCACGTATCGTTGCACCCCTCTCACATCGTACCTCGGCCATGCGTTGGTCTTCGTCCATGGGCACGAACTTGTCGTAGAGGCCGTGCACCAGCAGGATGGGCGTGGTCAGCTCAGCGTGGTACACCTCGTCCCCCTCGGGCCAGTACTGACCGCTCATCATGGCCCTCAGCACGAAGGGCGACACGTTAAACGCGTTGCCTTCCTTCAGCAGCTGCTTCTCCTTAGAGCCCTGCCGGGCAAAGCCAGCCCTGTAAACACACACACACAAACACACAGAGAGGGAGGGAGGGTGAGATTAAGGCCACTTATGAGAATGAAAGTGTTTAAGGAGATGAATTTGAACTCGGAACAGTGCCATGGTTTTAAGATGCTGTAAACTAGCAGTGATAAAGTCTCCATTATCACTAATTACACTGGACGCACAAGTTAAGGAGCGTTTGGCCGCAGTTAACGAGACAATTAAATATACGGTCTATTAAGGGCTTAAAACAAAGCTCCAAATGCCATTGTAATGACTGTCAATAACCTCTTAAAAGTCTACCAGCCCATATGTGATGTGTTACAACATCAAAACAGAAATGATGACTCAAATTCTACTTATTATTTGAAAGTGAGTGATTATTTGTGACCCTCCACGGCAAAACCAGTCGCTTGTCGCAAATGTTCAAAACTGAGTTGTTATGTTTTCATGAAAGGGCATAAATCAAGCTTCAAAACGATACCTATATGGAATGAATGGGACGACATATGACTGAGATATCAACATTCAAAGGAGTCGGGTTTCTCCTGTCACGCCAAGTGAGAAACGGAGAAATCTGCCTTTGAAGTTGACTATCGCCGTAGCACTCACAGACGCTTGGTGCGGTCGCGGCTACGTTTGTATTTACGGTAGCCTACGCTGCATTCACAGCCACACGGATAGCCTACCTGCGTTAGGTTAACTGAACTCGGGAGACGAAGATGGATTCCGGAGAAATATCTTCACGCTAGTCAACCAGTGGATTTACCGTAAATATTGAAGTAGAGCGGTCAAAACAGAAACTTTTAACATTCTGCTGGAATTGAATTCCTCACCTCAAGAAAGTCACGTTTTTAGGATGGAAAGGGTAAGTTTTTCAGCCAAATTTATTCACAACACTACAGTATAGACCTTCCACTGTTTCAAAACACTAAAAACAAAAATCCAAAATTTTACCCCACGCAACATAAACGCTCGTTTTTCTCGGAAACCTCCTTCGCGACAAGCGACTGGTTTTGCCGTGGAGGGTCACATTTGTCATTGTGAACACACCACAGCACAGCACACAGTGCACCACAACGAAATGTGACCTCTGCATTTGACCCATCCATGAAGGAGCAGTCGACAGCTAACAAGCGCCTGGGGAGCAGTGCTTGGGGACGGTACCTTGCTCATGAGTACCTTGCTCAGTGATGACTTTATTGGCTCTGGATTCGAGCCTGCGACCTTCTGATCACGGGACGAACACCCTACCGTTACAGCACCAGCTGCCCCATTATATTAATTATATTATATTATATTATATTATAAACTGCATATCAACATTGTTTTTATAACATAAATAA
Source organism: Distichodus sexfasciatus (assembly GCA_032718565.1). NCBI lineage: Eukaryota > Metazoa > Chordata > Actinopteri > Characiformes > Distichodontidae > Distichodus > Distichodus sexfasciatus. Next base: position 3,379,860 of record JAVGVS010000027.1, on the reverse strand, counting down.
TAAGGAACTAATATTAAATTTTCAATATCCCTATGCAAATATCAGGTGAATGATGTCTTTTTGCTTTTCTCTTGCCAACACGACCCAAAAAAAAAATCCTGGCAGCAGCAGCAGAGTCCGACTCGGTTGCTAAGGAGTTTCAAAGTAGTTTCCAAAGACCCAAGGCTTCTAAAGCATGGGAGAACTTCAGATGACCAGAAAACAAAAAGGAGTTTTATTCACTGTGGAAAGTTGCCATGGTCACAGCAGCAGCAGCGCTAAAGAGGAACTCCTGAAGAGAAAACACTCTGGAGACTTTAGGTTGAAACAGGTGTTTATATTCATGTTCATATTATTTAAGCTTGTTCCTAAATGCATCTATTAAAGTTTTTAACTGCAACCTTACATTTCCATTAAAATGATCCTCGTATCACTATCTCCATATCAAATCATTCATTCATTACCCGTACTGCTGAATCCCAACTGGAGGTCGCGGGGGGCCCGGGCGCAAGGTGGGGAACAACCCTGGGCAGGCGCCAACACATCGCAGGGCACACACACACACACACACAATCACAAGCACATTCACACCTTACGGGGCCAATTTAGAGTCGGCAATTAACCTATAGCGCATGCTTTTGGACTATGGGAGGAAACCGGAGCACCCGGATAAATCCCACGGGAACACGGGGAGAGCATGCAAACTCCACACAGAAAGGCCGTACGGCTGACCCGGGGATCCAACACTGGACCTTCTCGGTAACCACTGCGCCACCGTCCCACCCTCTATATGAAATTAATAACTAAATAAATTAATTGATTAAAAATAGTGATTAGTGTCAGCCCTAATCATATGCATTTTTGATGACCGCATTCAGTGATGAAGTGGTTTTAAAACGCGCAGAGAACAGCTTTATAAAGTCATTTATTATGGACTATAAGTCAAAGGCGGTGTTTACACATAGCCGGCTGTTTCCCCCTCTCCGATTTCAATAATATCCTTGTTCACACCAGATCGTTTTCCAAAAAGTATTCATTTACACGAATCCGCATAAATACGCCGTCGAGAGCTATTATGAACATGCCAAACCTGTAACGAGGAGCATAAAGCCATGTTAGCCAATCAGAATCCTGAAAAAGACGAATGACGCCACGTCCTGTTCCTGACGCTAATGCATTTTCATGCAACATCATCGTTTTCTCAGATAGCCGGCTATGTGTAAAACCGGTCTAAGTTAGCTCATGTTTTAAGACTTTCTGTCTTACCATCACCTAATATACATACGGTGAAAAGCGTAAAATAGCTTCATAAAGTGAGTTATTACCGCATTTTTACGCTATTACTTTAAGGACGGTGCTGGTCTAGTAGTTATGATGCTCGTCTCTGGACCAAGAGGTCGTGAGCACTGCCATCACTGGGTCCCGGAGCCAGATCCTTAACCTCAAACTGCTCTCAGCGAGACTGTCCCTGAAATTAGGAAATGGAAGTCGATCTTGATGAGAGCGTCTGCTAAATGCCGTAAATGTTTATTTTAGGGAGATCAGATAAAGCAAGAAGTCTTATAACACGTCCTGTTTTTGTAGCGGTTAACCCATGTGCTGTTCAGCTGTGTTCAGGTGCTGAGTGGAAACCAGAAAGTGCTGTGTCACAAGCTACACGCTGCGGCCTGGATGTCCCTGTGCTGCGTTCGCTGTTGTGTGTGTGTGTGTGTGTGTGTGTAGCTCCGTACTTGAGGAAGCTCCATGCCAGGCAGGGCGAGAGGCAGTGCAGCACGCAGGAGGGCAGCTGGAAGATGGAGCACAGGCTGGGCTCCAGCGCCGTGGGGCCTCCGCCGTTAATCATCACCACCTTGTGCACCTGCTCAGGGTACTCGTGCGCCAGGAACGTGCAGAACGACACCCTGTAAGACAAGGAAGAGTAGGGAAAAGGCTCTGTGTTCTATTTCATGGAACGTTCCTAACTCCTCCAGGATCCGACAGCTTATCCGCAACTGATAATTTGCACGGACACACACACAGATCATGTCTCGTGACCTTACCCGTACGAATGTCCGATGAGGATGTTCCTCTTCCTCGCGTATCGCTTAAAGATGGCCCTCAGGTCCTCGGCCAGAGCGTAGAAGGTGTAAGCGGCAGCGATCTGGGGGGCGGTGCTGGCCCCGTGCCCCGCAAGATCGGGAGCGATGACCTCGTAACCCAGCCGGGAGAAGAAGTCCAGCTGGCGTCCCCAGATGTCCAGCGATCCCCCGACGCCGTGGATGAAGAAGAGCACCACGTCCGAGTGGGTGCCCTTGCAGCTGCTGATGCGACGCTCCGAGTCGATGAGCACCGTCCGCTTGGGCTTGCGTCTCCGCCGCCTGGGAGGAGGAGCCGGCTTCTGCTGGTCCGAGGGTGGCAAGGGAGGCGCGGGTTTGGGATCGGGCGAGGAAGGCGCCGTGGAATAATCGGCCAGCTCCACCTCCACCGTGCTGCACTGCTCCACATCTCCATTGGGGCACTGAAGGATCTCAGAGTGGAGGACGTCGCCCAGGTTCTCGATAACAAGCTGGCCGTTGCGGTACACGGTGATCTTGCGCTTGCAGTGGACGCTGGCACCCTCGTCTGGCTTGGGCTCGGTGGCGGCTGGCCTCTCGGGGAGGATGTGGCGCACTCGCAGTACCCGGCCCGGCTTCACCTCCACGAACTCAAAACCGTCAGCCGGACCGGCGTCGGACGACTCCACTGGGAGGACCACGTTTGCCGTCTTGCCCGTCAGGCAGCAGAGGATACCTTCGGTGATGCTAGTCAGCATGGCGTCTGCTTACCTGCACGGACGCAAAAACCAAATCAGATACGTCAGACTTGAAAACGACACACTGATGGTTCTTGCTTATCCAGTATTTTCACGCTTACTTCGGCCGATGACGATAAATGAGGAAGGTGGAGTCGAACACGAGCACAGGAAAAAAACAGATATTTTACTCGCCAAAGTCCCACTGCGCACAATGTAGCACAGAATTAAGACCGTAGCTCCAAGCGCCAAGTTGAGTGAGGGTGGAGCATTTCGAGTATAGTCACTTCCACTTCCACTATGGGGTGTATCGTCAAAAAGGGGGCTTGTTGACTCTCCACATGCTCTATCTAGTACCGTAGACAGCCATTACGCTGCAACCCCAGCAATTTCCTGAGATGCACACTACCACATAGAAAAGAACTATACTATACTATTAAGTGCGGCAGTACACGGCTCGGGACACAGCCCATGTACGTTATTTAGTTAGTAATTTAGCGCGAAAAGACGAGATTTCGCTTGCGAACGTTCCACTGCATGCTCAGAATTTTGGCACAAAGTAATGCCATACATTTGAAATCCTACCTCAGACTTTCCTGACATTCCTGGCACAAACACTACCTCTCAGACGTACAAGAAATGAGTCATCAAATATTGGCTGGAAATATCGGTCAAATCTAAGCATCGGTCCGATGCCGACGGTAATTATCGCCCGATTCCGATATGATTCCGATATTATCGTGCATCCCTAGTAATGTGTGCAATAAAATTTGCCAACAACGACTGCTTTTCAAACAACCCAAGAGCAGGTTGGTGGAAGTGGAAGTTCCATCCTCAAGTTACCTAAGCAACAGTGATGATTATTCTCTTTAGGAATTCACTTTGTAAACAAATATTTTGCTTAATACAAGGCTGATTATGGACCCGAAAAAACAACAAACACCTTTGACCTGGATCCCACTAGAACAGCGCTGACGTTGGGTTGCGCGCTTGTGGGCAGCTGTGACATGCCCTAAAGGTGTGGAATGCAGGACAAAAGAGGCTGCGTTCAATCGCCGCTGCAGCCCGCAACGGGTAAGCGTTTTTTTGCCACAAAGCCCGAGCTTCGAGCTCACAAGAGGCCAAGGATTTATCCTCATTAATTCCCCCACAGCTTTTTCAGCATCAAATCCTGTTATACGCCCATCACCAGGTATTGTAAGCCAAAACAACCAAGACCAATACACTCACCCACATCAAGGACTTCAGATAAAATTCGTCATAAAGGGGAAGCTTGCGACTCGACTCGACTCGACTGGGTTGTTTTTTTCTTGGCTAATGCACATTCTGACCTCGACGGTGATCTATTAATAGCCTGGGCTCTTCCACCAAGCTTCCCTTGTGTATTAATAGGGAAAGTGGCCTGCAGCACATGACCACATCGGTGCCAACCATTCAAACAAACACTGTTCTGGAGCCAGGCTTGGATTTCAATAGATGGTGGAGCTTTGCCAGCTGGTGTCCAGTCGTGACTCTCGAGGACTTGCAGCTGGCGGTAGACGGTGGGCGTGTAGATGGCAAATATAGACGTACAGACGAGCGTGGCAGACAGTACTCAAATCTCATTTCCTCTGTGTGGGCCGGTATGATTACCTCCGTGAAAAAAATGAATTACAGCATTCTCCAGTCCCTCCAGGATTTCGTGGGTCTTTTTTTGAAATTGTCGAGGCCTAAAATGGCTGTTTTTGCAGCAGCTTTTCTAAAAAACTGCGATGAAAGTTGTTGCGTTTTTAGCCGCTTCTGTCGCAATTTAGTTGCAGAAGCAAGTCAAAGTGGCGGAAAAAAGTTGAGATTTTTTTCCCTTTATTCATTACCCAAACCGTCTAATCCCAACTGGGGCCGAGGGGGGGGGGTTTCTAATCAAACATTAGATGCCAACCCTGGGTAGGCGGCAACACACCACAGTCTTAACCAATTAATTATAATTAATTCAGAAAAAAAGATCAAAATCACAATTATTTTTGTTAACCATTTAGTTATTTTTGAAGGTAAACGTGAGGTGGTTTTATCACACGTTCCCTGCGTCTTCAAAACGTAACGAGGAAGTGAATTTGCTGACATATGGCTCAACGTTTTGATGGAAATGACAATGATTGGTCAAAAATTGTGGAAAAATTGCGGTAATTGGTCAAAATTGCAAGGCAGGGATGAATTTGAAAGGATTGGCTTGAGTTGCGGTAATAGCTGCAATCGCAACATTGCAAAATTCTGGAAGGTCTGATTCTGTGATTGAATATGACTGGAACCTCCGGTGTGTAATGAAACTGCAGTATGTTATGAACTGTAAAAATAGGTTTTAATAATTGTTCTTAATGAGGAGAAGAGTCCTATAAGTCTGATAAGTTTCAATTTGAATAGTTTACACAAAATATAAATGTAAAGAAATTAACATTTAAAGCACTTACAGTATCACACACTCTTGTCGAAAGTGACTTGCAAAAAAATTCTTGCTATCCACTTTTTAAACCTAATACTAGAATTTAAAAACCATTTTAAAACCCCTAATGACTAGGCTGAATCCTGGCCCAGGCCAGCTGGCTCCCGGTGTCTCCCTCCTTTATGAAACATTTTTCATCTCTATTGATTGATCGTAGCCTGCATTGCTGGCCGCAGAGCCGCATTAGTCAGCAGACTGCTGCAGTCTGTCTCTTGTGTGCAGACCTGGACCTGGACTGGCTCCTTCCTGGACGGTGTGGTGACAAGACAGACGCCGAGCTGGAATCCCTGTGGAGATGCAGCCATACGAATGTGGCATCGCAGATAAATGAAAAACATTCGTCTTTTTAAGATCCGTCTCTTCGACTGTCCTCTAAGGCCAGTGTAATATCATCAACCTCCCTCTCACTCCCTCCCTCCCTCTTTTTCTCTCTCTGTAATTTTCTCAAGCTCCATCTCCTCCTCCTCCTCCTACCCGTCTGTCTGTGCCCTTCTCCAAGCTGCTCCTGGGCGTATGTCCTTATTTCAACACACACATTAGCTCTATATTTCAATAAATGCATCAGAAAAAGCAACGACTTGTTTTAGGGGCACTGTGGTAGCTGACCACCATTTAAGTAGTATAGGTTTATGGGTAATAGCATTGAAAAATAACATTAAACCAACCATGGACTGTCTCCTCTTGTTTTCCCCAGGTTCACACCGCAGCGCCATGCATTATTTAGACTAAAACGGCAGGTTTTGGCCTGTAAATTATTAATAATTAAGGGGAGGCATTTTGAGATGAACCCTCTGTAGGACACTCTGTTTTTCTAGTTTGCAGTTGGTCCAAATGTTGTGCGACAGCTTGTATCTATGAAAGTGGGACTGGGATTGCACTAATTTAACTAGTTACTAATTGCACTAGTTAATATGATGGTATGTATTTCTCGATCAAATACGAGAAATACCTGAATCAGAAATATCTCATGGCAAAAAATGCAGTGCTTCTTACTGTGTAATCTACTGTATGTTGAACACTGTTAATGGTGACAGAATCACTGCTTGCAGTTTCTGTCTGAGCTCTGACTATAGTGAAGTCTGATCTGGTGCAGCTGGTGTAGAAGTCCAAGTCTTTGGGTTGCATCAGGGAGACCGTTCCTATAATTAGGAAATGGAAGTCACTATGGATAAAGTGTCTGCTATATTCCATAAATCTAAATGGTTTCATTTAGTCTTTTGTAGGTTTAGTTCTCCAATCCTGCCTTCATACACTAGGGAATTTCTGAATTCTTCTCTAATTCTAAGTAGAATTCAATCCCACACCAGCGCCCACACAAAAGTCAATACAGTTGGCAGCCATGGTGCAGCTGAACTTTACGTAACCAAAATTCAGTACGGCAATGTTTTAAGAAAGAGCTATTGTAAAGCTTAACCTGGTTGTCTTGGAAGTCTTTTCCTAGCTGCAACACAGAATCAAGATGTGCCCTTAAAGTTTTGAATGACATTCATTCTGTTCATTCTTATGGCTGAAGTTTGGTAATTATTTTTGCTGTCATTTTTGCTTTTGTAAGTATTGTTACAGATGAAGAACGGTAGTACTTGTCAAGCGGAATGACTAAAGGATTTTCCCACCGCAGGTGCAGCTCAGCACTTTCTGCAGGGGAGCTCATTAGGAGACTGGAGTTGCACAGCAATCGATATCGGGGAGAGCAAGAGATAGATGTGAGAACAGTAGATGCAGAACCTGTCACTCATAGATCCACAACCCATGAACCTGTGACGCATTTTTGTAACTAGAAGATACACAGACAACATAGTCATTTGGCACCTATTTTAAATGAATGTAAAAAATTAGGAGAAATGACATTACGTCCTCCATACTCAACACAGTTAACTACTTGTTTACAGTCTGTCATGATTGTAAGAAGAATCATCAAGAAATCTCAGGATTTAGATTACAAATCTGTATCAGTCAGCAGAAAAAACTAAATAAAAAGTTATTCATTGGATGACTTCAATATTCCTAATACTGATCTAATTAAAAAAGGAAAAGAGCTGATCCTCATACTACTAACACCGTTTTCTTTGCTCCGTGTGATTCCACTCACGAATTGAGGTCAAACAAATCCTCGGGACGTGTGAGGGTGTGAATTAAATCATACATGGACTGGCCCATATTCGCTCCTGGTGGGCGCAGCTGATGTCTCATCGCTTGGCTCTGCAATGCAGAATATCTGCGCTTGTATTGTACTTTAGTTCTGTACAGAGACAGTGCCCGGGAACATAAAGTACAGTTGGTACTGTAGTCAGGCCCCTGTTTACTTACCCTTACACCTCTGTGTTGATGCAAAAGTCCCAGTAGAATCTCTGCTATTCCATTGGCCTTATCTCTGCCTTGCATCTGCCTTAATAAATCACTGAGGATGATGCCTCAGCATTTTGGGGGCTTTACTCCAAATAACATTAGATGCTTAAAGCACAGTGAACAAAAGGTCAAGACTGTGCTTCATGCATGTTAGTGCATAGTAACTAGGATCCTGTGCCATGATAAAGGTCTGGGTTTTGTGCCGGACAAGCGCGTTTCGTCCAATAAACGCGTCAATCATATCGATCTGCTACTGCGCAACACATGTTGCAAATTTGCACGCAATCAACACGGATTTGGAAACCTTGTAACACAAAAATGCAGATTTACACCGTTTTAAAGCATTTTAATACCTCATAATGAAGGATTGTTAATATGCAACTTAAGCAGATCTTACCTATGGCTTATTGGTGGAGCGTCTTTGAAGCCCGCGTCTTTAGAGATGAGAGACGGAATTGTAGTAATTTTTTTCCCCCTTAGTCGGTAACGTGCAGTCCGATGTTGTCGTATAATTGCATGGTGCAGATGAGATGCGGATGCATTCCCAACGCTGGTGCATCTGAATTTGTGTGGTTTAATATGATAAAATTAGATTTTACGCCTAAGAATTGGTGCAAATGCGTCGGAACAGCGGCCAACGGCAAGCTGCATCCCTGTTTCGCAGTGCAACACAAGCGGGTAACTGCCAACCCAATGCCCTTGTTTTCTGCAGTGTGAGTGTGTGTGTGTGGGTTGGGTGTTTGTGTGTGTGTGTGGGTGTGTGTCAGTGTGTGTGTGTGTTTAGGGGTTGGCTTTCTCGTTGAAATGTCACACGTCGGAACAAATCGCGGACCTCGTACTAGGTGGAGGCGTGGCGCTGCGCACTTCCTCTTTTCTCGCGCTCATAGCAACAGCATCCGCGCGAGCCGTGTGGGGGGCGGAGCGCAAGCAGGCCACGCCCATCTTGGTGGTGGGGGCGGGGCCACGGCCTCGGCTTGTATTGATTTGCATGACGAATGTTGCTGTGGTGGAATGCACGTTATAATAGACAAAAGCCCCATAAAATACACAATTCTACTGTTGTATAATAATAATACAACAACAATTACTTTATTTTATAAATTAACTGTAAGATACACACTCCCACAAAACAGCGCGGTAGTGTTCTGACCCAGGTGTGTACACATATATGTGTATGTTAATCAGGAGGACAGTGCAATAGCTGTAAATGCAGCTCACAACATAAAATTAACATTCCAACCTGCTTAAAACCCAGCTCTACACCTCTAGCTTCATGACTTTCCAACAGCAACAATGTTTTAATCAAGCCAAGAAAACCGCAGAACTGTCTGAACTTGGTTTTTTAGTTCCAGTCTACAGGTGTGATGTAACCCACTGATTACTGACAGACTGTCACCTGCCAAACAACCAAACACCTTTTAGAAAAGGGGGAATAACATCCACTTTATCCACAGATTTGAAAGTAGCGAGTAATGAGAACCTTGATAGAAATGTAGTGAAGTAAAAAGTATGGTATTTGTCTTTAAAATGTAGTGAAGTGAAAGTCGTAAGTTTCCAAATAAAATGCTACTCAAGTGAAGTACAGATACTCAAAAACTCTACTTAAGTACAGTACTCAAGTAAATGTACTTAGTTACTGTCCACCTCTGCTAATGAATCAGAGAGCAAAAGTTTCTAAGAAAAGAACGTCCGATGGAGCTACGGCTCAAGATTAATAACAATTAGGAACAATAACATTTCAAATCTCAGTAACGATGGAAGGTTTTCACAAATACAAACTTGCAAGAAATGAATCCTGTAGATTTGGTGGAACGACACACGCGCTAATGTTTTAACATAAATTGCAATTGTGACGTCACAGTTTATGTTCAAAGGTGGTCGCCGCAGCTGGACGTTGGGACAAGTTGTTTACCTATGAATCGGTCAAAACTTCCTTTATTTAACACCTTAGTCCCAAAGAGCAATACAAGGCGCATATCAGTGTAACACTATGGCACGAATTAAGTACATTTACATTAGATTTACAGCATTTAGCAGACAGTTCCCCTGAGAGCAATTTAAGGTTAAGGGTCTTGCTCAGGGACCCAACGTTGGTAACGCCAGAGGTCGAATTCGAACCCACAACCTCTTAGTCCAAAGGCGAGTGTCCTACCACTAGGCAACCAACAATTATAATAGTATAATTGTAATTATATTCAAAATATAATTACAAACAAATAAAACTGTTTATGAAAATATTTTGCAACAATATTTAATTGAGAGAATGCTGCACTAAAAATGTATCCCTAAATATTTATTTTAAATGTGCTTTGAGAATTTGATGTAGATAAATTGCTTGTAAAAAGAAACAATGCCTAAAAATATAATTACAAACAAAATAATTGATTATGAAAATATTTTACAATATTTAATTGAGAAAATGCTATAAAATATAATAATGGATCTTACAGCAAAACGTATAAGAAGCAGCTTGTAAAAAACATCAACTTGAATCAGTTGTTTCTAATGAAAAAAATTAAATTTCCATGCTCATTATACTGTACATGCGTATACTGTACTAATCAAATTATGAGACACACTTCTGGGACAGTTTTACTTTCTTTCATGTTTATTTTAAAACTATGCATATTGACCTTTAGTTAGAATGTAGATATTTAGGCACCAATTTTGAGCTGACTATAAAGTGGCACATGTGGCTGCTATCAATAATGTTACATATTTATAAATATGGAAATACTATATTGTTTTTCTTAAGTACTGGCACATATTTGCAAAAACAATACAGTATTTAGCACAAAAATGGCACTAATGTTATAACAGAGTTTCTGCATCTTAACACTCACTCATCTGAAGTTCTATCTGTAAATGTATGACAAGATTTAACACAAAAATAAGCTGTGCATTTTTATTTCTAAGCCTCAGTGTCATCACTCTGACTTCAACCCATTCATTGCATTTTAACAGTATGGAGGTTCATTTATTTTGCTTTCAAATCTTGCATAGACAACAAATTTAGTTGTCCTAAAATGACAACTTCATAGTACCTCCATTTCATAAACACAAATTTCATATATCTATATATCAGTTGCTGATTGGCATGTTATTTATTTAAATAAAATGAATTTTAAATTAGCTCCAATTTCTAATTTATTTAATTGATCTTTCATCTAAATTTCCCCTGAATATTAGATCAAATGGGGTGAAATAAGATCTATACACCTTGTATTGTTATTACTAATCTCTCAGGGGTGCTTCTTTATTTGACACATTAGCCTTTACGGTGAAAATTAAAAGCTTCTATTCATTCTGACATTTTTAACTTTCAGTAAAATGCTGTTATCAATAAGTCAGGAAAATGGTGTGATTATTAATACATTTAAAAAAGGCATGAATCCCAAGCGTAGTGAACATGTCCGTAAAGTGCTTAGCGACGGCTGGATTCTGCAGTTTCCATGTGGTCCTGCTTCCTCTATGCCACAATAGGGTCTCCATAGGCACAGCTCTTCTCGATGGCGAGGTTGTACCAGTTTCCCTTTCCTCCTTTATATGCACTGGTGACTATCCGCGCCCAGCCGCCCTCACCCTGTGGGCAAAAAGAAGTCTTAAGAAAACAACTTCAGAAAATATTGGTAAATGAGGCCCCTCTATTCGACAAAGTGCTAATGGGTGACTAGAAACTGGCTATAGAAATGTAACGTTCTCTTTTTTAATGCAACGTCCTGTAGTCTCATAGCAAATAAAATTTTTGACATGTAAAAACTGACCCAAAATTCTCCCCAAGAGTTGCGGACTATCCAGTACTCCGTCCCGTCCTTCTCCACACCCCATCCTGCCACGGATATGATATGGTTTGGAAGTGAGAGAACGTGGAATTCGGCAAAGACGCCGCGCTCGTACGCCTCAAGTCCTTTAGTGGCCATGATGGCACAGCTGTTAGAGACAGAGAACAGTCACATTCAAACTTGAGGAGCCAATCCAATGTCATACTGATTCCACGGACAACGATTTGATGTCTGCCGATATCACAGTCTGCTTTGATACAATTCAATTTTATTTAAATTAGAAATCAGCAATCAATATAAGACAGTCATATGCTGATTTAACACCATCACTTCCATTCAGACCATATCACAAAAGGCAACAAAAATATCATGACATTTTTATTCCAGCGCTACGGAGGGAGGTTACGATTATTGTTGATGTCTGATCAGTGTTCATTTTTGATCGCTGCGTGGACCAAACCGATGTAGAGATGTATTTGTATCATTACACCCCTATCAGATTAGAACGATGCGTAATGGAGATTGGAGGTGAGACACTTGCCTGATCGGTCCATTTTTGTAGATCTCAGCTTTCATTTGCTCTCGGCCTGCCACCTCCCCATAGTCTCCCACCTTCCACATGGTGTAGTTCTGCACAATGGAACAGGACCCAAAGAATGAGCAGGTGCCACACTGGTTAAACGGATCGCATTCTAGAAACAGACACAGAAGGAACACAGAAAATTAGAAATAAAAATGGTGGCGGTGCAGTCGTCTGAGGGTCTAAGCTTGGGGGTTCGAATCCCAGAAGAGATTTAAACCACTGTTGGACAACCTTGAGTAAGATTCTTCACCCTAAACTACATTATGTAATTTTTACGTAATTATTATCTTTCTTTCTGATCCCACATACCCAGATACAGGGTGGCTACAGGTTGGACCGTCACAGTACGTTCATATAAATGCACATTTTAAGCCTTTTAAGGATGATCACAAGATTAGTTTCATTATTGAAAGAAAGGCTGTACTTTGATTTCTGGCCTGATAGTTGTTGCAGGTCTCGTCTGGAATGCCTTTCTCGTGAGCGTAGGCGTAAACGGCCAAGTGGTCGCCTCCATAACAGGAACCTGCCCCTCCACAGTCGATCACGTTCTGGACCGAGAGGTAGGCTGAGGGCCACGATCCATTCCTTCTGATGTTTATTCGGTCTGAAACGGGGGACAAACAGGATTTTTTTTGTGTGTATTCTTATGTAAGTATGGATTTGCCTGAAATGGATGAAGGCACTTTCAACATTTTCATTTCCATACTAATTATTGGGTTTCTGCAATGCTTTGTTTTTTGAGCGATGAAGTAAAAGTGTCAGTTATTTTTATATATTCACTGTTCCTTTTGATCTATACAACTGTTTTAAACTTTGGATGGGGAACTGTCCATACTCACCTGCCAGTGCACTGGTGGAGCCCATGGCCCAGCAGGAGCCACAGTACTGGGGGATGTGCTGATTACGGGTGACGCTGACATAATTTTTACCCTCTACGTTACGCCAGTCCCAGGAAGCGGGGAGGTCCGACACATTTAAGTATTCATGAGGTCTGGGATACGTTCTAAAAGAAAGGCCACACAAATACCAGTTATATTTTTCAATGACATAAATCACAATGCATTATTGTTTATGATGATGATGATGATTATTATTATTATTATATGGTGGGGTACATATCTGGAACTACTAGTGTATGCAAGATGCTTTTTAAACACATTTTTTAAACATTATCAGCATAATATTTTATGTAAAAGGTTGTGCATGAATCTTAGAATCTCACATTTCTTGGTATTTTCCACCTTTTCCTTATGAGACTTGTGTATGTGTGATGAAGTTACTCTTTTCTTTTTATGTTGTTCTCCTGATGGTTTGGTCGCTTTTGCTGTGTATGATTGGGGTTTAAATATGACGGACACAGTTTTCACAACACTTTTTAGTCAACCATTCTCATATTTAACTAGTGACTAAAACAATGTAGAAACTAACATTTCTTATGTCAACATTTCTATTCATCAAACTCCTGAAATTGATGTCTATATACATATATTCACATTTATCAGACACTCTTATCCTGAGCCATTATATTTCCTATTTACAGGGAGAGTTTCCCTAGATCAAGTTGGGGTTAAAGACTCTATGCAGGGGCTCAAATATGTTTTTAGGCTCTCTTGGAATTTGAATCCCAATCTTTTACTCACCAACACTGGGTTTCAGTCACCCTGGGAATCTTGTATCATGTTAAATTCACTAATACAGTGTTGAATTAACTCTCAAGGAGTCTTTTGACCCGGTGTAGCAATAAAATGTGACCCTGCTTATGATAACCCAGTTAAAGTCATTTTTTGCCAACTCTCTGTTTTACACATAAAATAATTCTACATAATTTAAAGAACATTTTCTGAAAATTTCACCTTGATATCTTTAATACTGACCAAGTAAGGCCATGTCAAAGATTTGGCAAATTACAGGCTCAGAAAGACAGGTTTTTGAGAAATTTCAATGTAAAAACACATATTTTCAACACTGATGCATCTTTGAACCATAATTATCCCGACTGTGTGTCATATACCAAATTAAAGCTTACATTCTCCCACTTCAAGTGATATATGACACATTTATGGAAAAATTCTGATACTTTTGGAAAATGGGTCTATTTATTATGATATGCATGGCGAAAAAGCATGCATATCAACACGAAAAAGCATGTTCCTTGTTTATTGGGGAAAAATTACCTCAGAATTACCTCAGAGTTAGCGTCGAAGTCTTTTTTTTTTTTTTTGAGAGAGACACCAAGCATAAAATATCGATGAAATAGCCTGGTTCGATTGACAAAACGTTCATCTACCGAAAACAAAGCACTGTTTCTGATGTGTACACAGTGACACAAAGCAACACACACAGAAAGCGGCACCCGCTAAAGTCGCAGTTTTTCTAGCTCATCTTTACCTGACGTGACTGCCGCGGATACACATTGATCTTAATGTCTGTATGCACTTTATTATGATAGAACAGTGGTTCCTAAACAGAATAACACCCAAATCACCAGTTGTTTTTGCACATAAAGTAATCCCAAAGACGTTAGAAAAGCAATGTTTACGAAACCAACTTCCGGTATTTTCCGGTGGAAAATGGAAACGTAAGGTGAATAAAATCACCAATTTGGCTATTTATCCTGTTAGAAATTACATTTCAAACATTACATCCGAAAACCTCAGTACATAATCCATCATTTACTGCAATAAACTCATATGGCATATTGTTGACATTTTTCTCGCTATGACTACTTTGACGCTCTTTATTTCAAAGAGAAGAGTTTGAGTGAAACGCACAGCTTCCTATATAGAAAACATCTCGCAAAATGGTACAATTTATGGAACACATGTAGGATTTCGAAGCTACTTTATCCGATTATGGAAACCTTAAGTTTTGGAGCAGGATATTTGTGTAGTACGTCGTCTTTGAGATTTTTTATTCGCTGCATCACACGCATTTGTCCAGCAGGTGGCGCATGCGTGTTTTCGCGTTTATACTCCGGTATTAAATTGTTTTTAGAAACCTACCTTATAAACGAAGGTCTGCTGTCCTTTATTGGCTTGTAACAAGAATTCGATATTTGTCTAACATCATTTACCTCACGAGTCTGTGCAAAATGTTTCAAAACACACGACAGCCAAAACAAAACAACAAGTGGCGCCATGTTGGACTTTTATTTTGTGTGTTTTAAGCGCGGCATGCGAGCTCAAAGACTCTTTGTCGCCACCTATGGGTCTGGAGCAAATTTTTAATTTATTTTTAACCCTGCGATGTCAACTGTTAGATCAATCAATCAATCAATCAATCAACAAACCACCATTCATTCATCTAAAGGTCATGTAGCACTTTAGAGCTAATAAAGGTATATGACAGTTAGTTTTGCAGATCAATATATTTGACAGTTATTATCCCGCACTCTCACATTTACCAAACCACTAACTGCTGTTTAATTCCTCCTTGTAATTTATTTATATTTTTATGTTTCCCAATTGTTACCACTTTACAAGACATGTCTTTAGATTACGTATGACATTCTGTATGCAGGCAATTTTCTTGCTTATATATTACATATACCAGTTCAAAACCAGTAAAGGGGCCACTGAGGTACTCATGAGCAAGGTACCGTCCCCAATCACATCACTACATGTCAGATGCCCACTGCTCCTTTATGGATGGGTAAAATGAAGGAATCACATTTATTTGTGCTGTGCTATGTGCATATACAGTATGTGTATATGTCCTGTTTATGTATTTACCTTTGCTGTGTAGTGCAAGTCAAATCCATATAAATAAGGAAAAACGCCATGTTTCTCTTAAAAGAATTCACTTTTTAGAATATTTTAACAGCCTTTTGAGGACTACATGTTAATGATTACAAAGTAAGAGATGCACACAAATGTGTAAATGTATCTGTTTAATGTAAACCCTTCAGCATTAAAATAAAGAAACCTCAAAAAGTTATACCATGTTATACCTGTATAATTTGCATGTGACAAATAAAGAATCTTGAATCTTGAATCTTGAAGTTCATTGTAATTTAATTTATCTCCCAGTAGAGGGCATTAGTTGCCTATTAGACATGCTTCTAATAAACTTCTTTTTAAGAGTCTTTGAAATAAGGCTTTCTCTTACGCGTGCTGCATTTTATGCCATTTTGCTGTACCCCTTTGAATATGCTTTTGATGTGTTTTGTGTGTGTATTTCTGCAGGTTTTTAGGTATTTATGAGGAGCTTGTTGTCCCCTTCTTAGAAGACTTCTCCCATTTTTGTGACTCTATAAAGACATTTTTGTATGTGAGTACATGGTCTACATATTAAAACATGGCTTTTAATAAAAAGTTGCTGATTTTATTATAAAAATGAAGGAGATATAAGATCTGCTTTTGGTTAGTGGTGTTACAGTTGGTTGTGTTTGGTGTTGCCTTGTCCCCTAATAGAATACCAACTGCCTTTAAATAATACTAGGGAGCAAGACTACCACAGCGTACCGGTTAGGGAGTTGGCCCTGTCATCTGAAGGTTACTGGAAGGAATCCTGGACTAGTAAAGGTACTACTGAGGTACTCATAGCAAGGTCCCATCCCCAAGCACAGCTCACCAGGTGCTGCCCTTGTCAGCTGCCCACTGCTCCTTTACGGATGGGTCAAATGCAGAGGTCACATTTCTTTGTGGGGCACTGTGTGCTGTGCTGTGCTGTGTTCACAATGACTGAATCACTCACTTTGACTTTATATGTGGCTATTATAAGACGTCATTTGTGTGTGTGTGTGTGTGTGTTTGTTCCATACTGATGTATGTAATGTCTGGACTGTAAAACTAAGCTTCTCATTCACCTTTTCCATCAGATTTTCAGAAAGCACCAACTGCATTAGTTCATCAGGTCCTTATAGAATCTTTCACATTTGTTTGCACTACTTTTACATAGTTAAATAGTTTTCTGTATTTTAACAGGCTGAGATTATACTCTGTGTTTTTGTCCTGTCAGCAGAGTGCTTTAAACTGAGATGGCCTCATGATCCAATTAGACGCAGCTCTGTTTCCATTAAATGCAGGCCATCAGTAAATGAGGCAGGTATCCTAATGTAATCACAGTCATTTGTACTGTTCATCAATAACATGCTCTCTTAGGGTAAAAGCTTGTGGGGAACTTAACAGAAATTAAGGAAGGAACTTGACCATGGAGAAGGTAAAACGGTCGGATTATTACGGGACAATTGCAGAAAATGAGATTCAGCTCGTGTTGAGGGAGACGGTATTAAAGGTGTGCTACATTACCCTGTCTAATTTTTTATTTTGGCATGAAAACATAGTAGGATATATTTTTTTGGTCAGGTGCATAACTGCCAGAAAGAGAAATGTGACTTTACATTGGACCATTACACTTGCTGTTTAGTGTTTCAATTGCTCTTGCTTACTTATTCAACTCCTAATTAAAACTTTAAAAAATAAAGTGGATTTTCGTATTAGGTAAAGGTATTATTTGAAAGAACAAATCCCACAATGAAGCATCTAATTGCATTAATAGTAAAAATGTGTCATAGAATGAATGTGTTGTAGCCTTTAGATGTTTTGCATTGCTTTTTTGATAGTGTCTATAAAATTAGCAATGCAAAGCACAAATGTACATAATTCTTATTTTTACTTTTTAATTTACACTTTAGTAGGATGATTTAGAAGGATGCTTACGGAAGTTGTGTGTCTCGGACTGATGGTGTCAACACTAAACAAAATGTGCAGTACTAATAGATACACTACTAGTCAAAGTTTGTATTTTCCACCAGAAATATCAACACACGTAACACAGATGAAAAAAGACTATATCAAAAATAATTTCATTCATTCATCATTCAAGCCTCTTAATCCCAACTGGGTCACGGGAGGGAGGGAGGAACCGGAGTCTATACTGGGAACTACAGGCGCAAGGCAGGTGCCAACACACTGCAGGGCACACACTCTCACTCACACTTTACGGGAGTAATTTAGAGTTGCTTTTGGACTGTGGGAGGAAACCGGAACACCCGGAGATAACCCACGTGAACACGGGGAGTGCATGCAAACTCCACACAGAAAGGCCCCACGACTGACCCTTCTTCTCGCTGTGAGGCGGCAGCACTTACCACAGCAGCACTGCGCCGCCCACCAAAGTAATTGAAATATTATTCGGAAAGACATTTTTTCATTTTCATTAATGATAACTTTACGACTGGGCCTTCTTTAAAACGAGCTTAAAACAGAGAGTAAGGTGAGTGAGAGGGGAGCAGTGCTTGGTGGACGGTACCTTGCTTTTGAGTACCTTTACCAGTGCAGGATTTGAAACGGCAACCTTCCGAACATGGAGCCAGCTCCCTAACCATTACACTACCAATACTGCTCCAGTACTTGCCCTTCCATTCTCTCTTTCTCTCTCTCTCTCTCTCTCTCTTTCTCTCTATTAACACAAGGCATTTTCTGCTGCATCGTAGGCCTATGATATAATTATTTTAACAAATGAAACTTTAAGTTTCTATGGTGTATGAACACAGTTGTTTAACTCCTTGAAAATGGAGCCATTCATTTTTAGCCTATAGACTGAGTTACAATAACCTTGGAAGTTGTTTTATGCACAACATGTTCCAGAACTTTCACAATCAGACATGATTGGTAAAAATGTTTGTTTACTAAGTCACTAACACTATAGCTTTCATGATCAGTAAAGAAAATGATCAGCTTTTGTTGCCATTTTTCTCAAAAGCAATCAAGAAAAATAAGCAAAACAAATCATTAAAAATAACTTTTCAAAGTTTAACAATGTTCCATATTAACATCGGTAGAGCAATTCTGTTAAGTGCAGGTTTAAGACGGCCCCAGCCGTACCCTGCGTATTGTAATGTCGGCTGTACAGCAGGGAGCTGCAAGTCATTAGAGTTTGTTAAAAGCTTGTCTGCTAATTGCAAATTTACATGGTATAAATGGCTTTCAATAATGCAGAACAGGATGGCTGCATATTTCCTCAGGAAGTAAAAAGAACACAATAAATGTTCTAGACATGATTGTGATGATGTCTGTATTGAGGATGATGAAGATTATACTCCAAATGAATCCAGGAATGGCACAATGAACCCCTAACCACTCACCTCTGTGCTTTTGTAGGATATTTAGATCTTGGTTATAATACCACACAGGGCTACAGCTCAGATACATCTTACGCCCTTTTTCAACTTTCTAGTGCTGAAACTTGGACTTATTTAACTCACTTTACGATTTTAAGGTCCTAGATCATTTTAAAAAGGCAGTTTGTGTTCACCGATGCTTATTGAAGGCTTTCAGACCAACGGGGGAATGATACATTTAACATATTCTTGTTTTATTTTTTGTATTTTTAGTTGGTTATTTTGTACGTAATGTGCTTTTGTTACAATTTGTATTGGCCTCACATCGTGTTGGGAATAACGTGCAGTCTGATCAATAATGACTGTGTTTGAGTTTGTATATCGTGCATTAGTCTTTGTGGCAAAGTCAAAGTAAACTATAGAGGTTTACAAGGAGACAAGACGACGTGGCTCCAGTTTCAACAGAGTACAAAAAGACAGATAGACTATACATATATAAATGAGCTATAAAAAATGAAGTCTAACTTAGAGGTACACTCTAATAGAACCAAAAGTGATTCTTCACAGTGATGCCATTAGGAAACCTTCTTTTGGTTCTACAAAGACCCTTTTATCCATTTGTTCTTTGCAGAACCATTTATCATGAAGTGATCATGAAGAAAGTGTAAATTGTATTTGTGTAAATTGTAAATTGTATTTGTATCTTTGTAGCTGTGTTCATTATGTGCAATATGTGATAATTTGTTCAATTTGTTCAAATGTAGTGTTTGGTAAAAACATAAGTTATCAGTTACTTTATATAAATTGCACATGAATAACTGATCTCTCTAAAAGCCAGTGGCAGATATCATCTGTTACAATTAAAAATTGCACCATAACAATAATTTCTACAAACAGCCACAAGTAAATCAGTTGGTTAGGTATAGGGTCAGTAGTCATTAAGATCATACTTTAGCGTAAAGTGTTAAAAAGGTGTTACTTAAAGGACCTTTTTTTTAAACATCTCCTCCAAAGAACCTTAAACAGCATAAAAAGGTTCTCCAGAGCACTAATGAAGAAGCAGTTTTTCTTAGAGCGTAGAAACTGATAATGTATAATTTAAGTTACGTGAGGGTTACGGTTATAATCCTGGATTGTCTTTTTGCATTATATGCTAATAAAATCTCTCCATCAGTCATTATCTGAAACGCTTAATCCCAACTGGGGTCGCGGGGGGACCGGAGCCTATCCCAGGAACCTGCAGGCGAAGGCGGGGAACAACCCTGGGCAGCCACCGACACACTGCAGGGCATACACACTCATACAATCACACACACATTCACACCTTACGGAGGCCAATTTAGAGTCACCAATTAACCTATATTGTATGCCTTTGGACTGTGGTAGGAAACCGGAGCACTCGGAGGAAACCCACGTGAACACGGGGAGAGCATGCAAACTCCACACAGAAAGGCCCAACGGCCGTCCCCGGGGTTCGAACCCAGGACCTTCGTGCTGTGAGGCGGCAGCGCTAACCACTGTGCCACCGTGCGGCGCGCTAATAAAATCTATGGCAGTTTAATATGAATATTCTAAAATGAACAGTATCTCTATAAAGTCTATAATAAAAGTAGGAAATTCAATAATACATGCAAATATTGCGACAGCAGTTAAGTGGAGAAAAACCACAAATACAATACAGGAATGTAGTTTTCTGCATTAAATGTACATGAGATCTGCAGCAGTTTAACGTGAGTATAATATACAGACTGAGTATAATATAACACAAATACAATTTGAGAAAAAAATGTGACCTTTCATAATAAAATAATTTATTTATTCATCTAGTTTGTTCACCAAATCCATACAACATCAATATTATTAATAAAAGTAATGCATAATAATAGATATTCCAGCATCTACCACATTAATTCTATTAAAAGCGCTGGTTGTTGATTTCACGCCAGCGATGTGACTCGGCATCTTAGCCCAGTGCCCTCAGGCATTGTTTTATGATCGTAAAATTGTGATACATTTTACCACCCATAGTTTATATCTGTCCTCCATTGCTGTGTCTCCCAAAAAACGGGAGATTAACAATCCATCGTTGTGCCGATGTTGGAGGAGGGATGCTGAAATCTGGTCTCTTTGCCAACAGGAGGGCAGAGGGTGAGGGGTGTAGAGAGTTTGGCCTGAGGACTTAACTCAGCTGCTCCTAAATTATTGATAACACGCAGTCTGCTAGTCACAGGGACTGGTACTTTTGAGAACAATCTTTAAAAAATATATATTGACATCAATCAATAGATGCCACTTTCCTCCAGTATTGATTGACTTTATGCCACTCAGGCAGCATCGCTGGCCCTCACTTCCTGCAGAGAAGAGCCTGAGTAAAGTGAAGTAGCTGTGTTAATGAGGAGGAAGTGAAGTCATCCTGCTCCACTCCATCAAACAGGCCTGAGCTTCTCTTAATGAGCCGGCCTGGCCCGTTTTTGGAGGGATGGGAGTAGTTGAGTCTTTGATAGAAAATTGCCTTTTATAGTTGCACTGTCCATATAGGTATACATGTCTTTGTTATGAATACTGTCTATCATACAGAAGAATGATTGAAGGCTCCGCCATAGTGTACGTACACATCCTTTATATAAATAAATCACTGGTCTAATATGGTCTAATAAGTCTTTATATAATCAATGTTTATAAAATAAATCACAACTTTGTAGTGAAGCTAAATTAATTTTGTGTTGATGGTTAAATAAGTTATGTAAGTGCGTCTAAAAGTTTAGACGATTTTGTAGAACAAAAGCAGGTGACAGACATTTGTGTTTCTCAAACTATTGCCCTTGTCTCAGATCAGATTCATGCAGCAACTAGAGGTGCTACAAATTTCCCTACAAATTGTTGAAAATAACTCAAAGTCAAAAAGTCAAAGTAAACTTTGTCATCTCTAATATATACACGTACATAGAGAGACGAGACGACGTGGCTCCAGTTTCTACAGTTTGAACAGATAAGGCACATAAAGTAAGAAAAATATATAAATACAAATAAATCACATAGAATAAGCAAAATATGTATACATAGGCTATAAAATATTAAAAACTTAAAACCTTAAGAAGTAGGTAGCCTTTAAAATAAGTATTCTGATTGAAATGGATTCTAAAAAAAATCTGCTTACACCCTGTTACATCAAAATCTTTGACTGATATTGTACTTGGAAGACTGTAGTTTTGGACACCTACCAAAATCAAATTTAGAGCCTCCTGAGCTATAAGCAGGTTCCCCTGAATGCTGATCTTCTGGATAAATCAGTATTAAAAAAAAAAAACAGAGCTTAACTGTAACTACTGTAAGTTGGCGGGAAGTTGTTAGGCACTAAAAGCCCAGAGGTTAGATACAGAAGCCTAATTGCTTTTGGAAAAAAAAATGATGATGTAATTCACTATCTAAAAGTGATCTTTAAATAGGTTATGGGATAATGCAGAAGCAACACGATAGAGCATCTGATCTTCCTTCCTAATCAAAGCCATTAGTAGCTAACTTAACATCAAATGTATTATGAATAAGTAACAAACTTTGCAGGATATAAATTGCTCTTAAACATATGGATTTAGAAGGAGAAGGTATCCACATTGTTAAAGGGAAGTTAAATGCAAGGTAATAAACACGTTAGGTAATTTTCTTATTCCAATTTGACAAGTTATTGGATACACCTGTAATAGTGTGCGATTACCTTAAGTAAAGCTGTACTATAAGTATTCATTTCAGTATTGTTGAACTGTTAGTACTGCTAATATCAATAACTTTCACTCTCTACATCACTAGTTTTAATGAAAATATAATGTGCTTTTTTATTCCAGTACATTCCTACTGACAACAGTTATTACTTGTTACATTGTGCACCCTAAATATGTCTGTAGTGACGGAAAGAACATATTTTTCATCTTTAAACTCTTGCTGTGAGGGTATAATATTGCCACCTGCAGGTTTTGATGTACTTGACAAAACCTAAACCTTGAATTTTTTCACTTATCTTAAGGATTGTATGTATTTCTTGTAATGACTAATCCTACAACTACTACTGCCAGCAAAAGACTTTTGACACTTAATATCCGCACTGTTAGTATCACATATGTAAATACTTTTACTCAGGTAAGATTCTACAGGGTGATTTTACTTTTAGAGCAGTAATTTTTGTTTGTGAGGACCCTTTGTCATGACCTACAATCAGTTTTTTGTACACTAGCAATGTGAGTGGTTGTGGCACAGTGGTCTGAGTGTGTAAAACCTTGTGCCCCATAAGATTGGGTGGTTCAAGTCCCAAAAAAGCCTAAAATCCACTTTTGGATCCCTGAGCAATACCTGGTTACTCCAGGGAGACTGTCCATGTAATTAGTAAGTCGTGCTGGATAGAAGTGGCTGATAAATGGCATAAGCACAAAGTACAGGTAAAAACTACACTCAGTTTGTGTCTGCCACCACTAGCTCATAACTAGAAACTAATATTGTAAGGACCGCTCCAAACCTACAGCAAACCTGACATATAATTTCTACCTAGTTCTTGTGTCATGTAGATCCGCGTGTTGCTGTGATGAAAAAACCTGTCCATTCAAAAGTCTTGTGGTCAGAAACTGACTAGTGATTAATGGGACAGAAGGAACAAGCAACAGAAGAAGCAAAAGGCTGTCTACAGAGTATTATTTCACATTTAGAAAGTGCATATCTTTGGTTAAGTTTTACTGACGATTTGTAGTGATTATCTTTGAAGTAGTTGTCACATTTTGGCAAGTGTGAAGTTAAAACAAAGAGCTTGAGCTTACAAATATATTTGACTTTTAAACGTCATAATCAACCTTACAATGTGAAGCTTAATGAATAATTTTCATTTTGCCAACTCTTTTTCTTTTTTACGATCTTATAAATGCGAGGTTGGCGCTGAGAGAGAATGAGAGAGTAAGGAGAGAGAGTGTGACCCAAGAAACACTAGTTTTGTCTGTTCCACATGGTCCCTGTTTTGCTTTAATGGCCCTTTATGAGTATTTTGTGTGCCCCATTTTACAGGCCTTTTAACAGAAATGGGACAATATTTAAATTCCTGCATATTTTTCTCTATATAAAAACATGGTCACTCTGGGCCTGTAACAGTAATAATGTGGGACTAATGGACCATTTATCAGTTTATAATCACAGTTCACGGCTGGACCAGAGTGAGGGCTGGAATTTTCATACTCGTGAAGTATGATTCCAAATAAAAATACTGTGTAAATGGAGCTTTCAGTGTAATGGATCTAAAATAACTTTATTCTCTGTAGGCCCATTGCACTGTTTGCTGAAGCAGAGATATGATAATTGTTTGTCTACATTCTTGGTGGCTTGGCTTCCCCTTGCTTTGCGTTTTTTTTTGCCTGTCGAAAAGGAAAAATAGATGGTGTTCAACGTAGTAACCATCACAATTTAAAAATAATCAGAATGGGGTGAAATTCTGATTTTATCCAATCCATCTATTGAAAAACATGTTCATCAAATCCACTGAGAAATAATATTGATCAAGAAAGCTCTTTTTAAATCGACTGTAGTCAGCGCTAAGGGAAGGGGCACGTCTAAAAAGCTCCGTGATCCCTATGTAGGGCACATTGTAGAGTCGCCTTTCGGAATCTGTAGTACCTTGTGTATCATCTGGTGACCCTTTCCATTACATTTTTCACTGCTTGGTATGTAGCGCACCACTTATGTTGTGAAAAGTGACTTTATGTTACGTATTTAGACCTGCACGACGCACTACGTAGGAATTAGGAAGCAATTACAGGCGAATTTGGAAAAATCCCGGGGGACCGTAAATCCCGCCTCCCGTGGATTGTCATTGGCTGTCTGCCTGATTGCGGTTTGTTATTGGAGCGCGAGTGGGCGTGTGTTCTGTCAGCGCCGCCTAGCGGAGTTTTGATTGAGGTTCAATGGAAAACTTGTTTAGTTTAACGCTGGTGACTGACCACGGTAAGTGGTTGAAAAAACCTTGAGGAAAATCTAGCTGTGAAGTGTTAATTTTAGACATTTGAACATTGATTTAATTTGAGATTTAGACGAGCATTTACTGGAGTATGTAAGTGGAAACGGAAACCGGCGACCAACGGGGGAGAAAAAAATCTCGCGACGTTTATAAACTAAAGAGAATGTAACTAAAACTCGGACTCAAGTGGCTTAATT
The DNA here is from genome assembly GCA_032718565.1 of Distichodus sexfasciatus. Taxonomy (NCBI): domain Eukaryota; kingdom Metazoa; phylum Chordata; class Actinopteri; order Characiformes; family Distichodontidae; genus Distichodus; species Distichodus sexfasciatus. The sequence continues at coordinate 3,354,681 of JAVGVS010000027.1, read as the reverse complement.
TATCCTCGTCTCTTTAAGCCAAGGCATGAAAGTGTCTGAAGTGCTGGAAGCTGGGACTCGGTTTGTGAGAGGTCTGGACGTGGGAAACGGGAAACGGGGGCTGACAGGTTGACGGAGCGCACGCGGGACTCATGTGGAGCGCGCGCGCCGCGTCGAGGAGAACGTGGAGGCGATGCGGACACGAGCAGGACGCGCGACGGGACGCTTCGGAACGGGATACTCGCACTTTTCAAGTTGAAGTTTTCGGCGTTTTGTCGTTGAACTGAGTTGGATGAGAGGGGCTGGAGGGCGATGGCGTCCGAGGTGGTGTGCGGACTCATTTTCAGGCTTCTCCTGCCGTTCTGCCTCGCGGCAGGTGAGTAGGCAAAAAAAAAAAACATCCCCTCGCAAACCAAACAACAAACAAACAAGCGAACACACATCTAAACAAGGTGAAATAGTGTTTAATCTGCTAACTTAAGTTAGCCTCGTTCTTACAACCTGTCAGTCACAAAAAAAACACACAGATAATATGAACAAATACATTTTTACATGATAGAGGTTCCGACGTATTTTACATAATAATTTTACAACTCATTATGTGTATAGTTAACAGCAGTTTTAGTCATTTTTATTTGAGGATTTATGCCAAGCTGAGCAATGAATTTATAAGCTGTAGTGTACAGAACATTAAATCGTACTCCTTTACTATTCGTTCGTTCATATTTTGTTATGCTTTATAAGTTTGAACACTCACCTTAAGTACTTAAAATGATATCAAATTGTAGTTACAAAGTACAATTAGATTATAAGAAGTGCGGCATAATACATTAATTGTAGTTACTTTGTTACTATACCTCATATTTATTTATTGTTTTGCCTAGTCAGTGCAAAGTACTCAAAACAATACTTGCGTCTCGTAATGAAGTACAAGCAGATAACAAGCAGTGGTGTGTGTAACACATGAGTAACTGTGCTTCGTAAATATGTTTGAGTATATATGAGTATTAATTTGGGTTAGTATTCATAGCTGTAGCTCTCTTCTTAGCAATTATGATCAAATAAGCTCGAGTACATTTCACAACCTGTCAGTCCCCCAACACGTGCAGCCCAAAACTGTAGGTCTAATGTTGCTAAAGTGGTTGTACACATTTATATCACGCATATTTCATCCTCAGCAGGTGAGTTTCGCTGTGTGTAGAGATTCGGTCCCGGTTCTTGTCGCTTCGTGCGCGAGGGAAAAAGCCGCAGCGCCACGCGGACAGATTTAAGAGCTGCAGGTGGAGCCGCTCGCGCTCCCGACACACTGCGCTCCAGCACGCGCTCATCTCACCCCATGACGACAACTGCAAAAGATGAACGATCTTGCTAATCATAGTTTTTATCATAGTTTTTATCATAGTTTTTATGTATTAAACATTTACTGTGATTTCTAAGTTAATAAAGCCATAATACGGAAAGTAAAATGTATAGAAATATGGTAAAACAATGTTTACTCTACTTCATAAGTTAATAAAGGTATAATACTGGATAATAATCCATATTAAACCGACTAAAAATGCCATATTTTTACTTCTGAATTCAAGTTAAATATACTCTAATACTAGAAGTAACCTGTAACATCTGGGTAAAATATCACAGTTTACTGTGCTTGTTAAGTTAATAGCACCATAATACTGGAAGTATTGTGAATAAAACCACGTCACAATTTTATTTTATTCGAGATACTTAAGCAGTGCACCTCAAACAAATTAATACAGCCTTAGGGAGATGAAAGAAAAAAGAAAGAAAATCTGAAGAACAATCTGAAAAGGTACAGTTAGTGTTTATACATTATGAGACATTTTTTGGTGTCTGTAACGTCATAACTTGGAATCCCAGTGTTTCAACTAATATATGAGCTCAACCTCCATATAATCTAGGGTAGTTTATTTTATCTCAGATATCAGTTGTGTTGGTGTAGATTTGGTTGTTGTCAGATGCCAGATGTTAACTATGACTAAATAAGACAAACTTTATCTGACTCATTAACCTGACCCCACCTGCAGTCTTGCAGTGTTGTATATTTCTGTAACACATCAGACGTCTGAAGTCTTAATCTTAAATATGATAAACCAGACAGTGCCTTTTCATTTCTGTATTTGCAGCCTTTTAGGTTTATGTAAGGGCAAGCAAACAGAGAATAATTAACCCATTTTCACTCGCAACATCCAAGCACTCTCTTCTTTTGCAGCAGCGTGGAGCTTTCCATAGATTAGATCCACTCGGCGGAACAGGCTGATAATGTAGTGCTTGACGACTGCAAAAGTCTGTCCTTTTTCCTCAGAAAGCAATCTCACCAAGCTGCGGCACATCCCCATTAATCGCTGGAAAGTCGTTTTAACCGCATGAATTAATAATGCGGCATCAGAGGAGAGAAAAAATTAGCTGCCCATTATCGTAAACACACTTTTAATATTTGATGACTTTGAATATTTTTTTAAGGGGAGGGTGAAGAAGAGACGTCAGTCACAGCAACGTTGTACGGTAACCTGAAAAGATAAAACATGATGAAGATGACAGGAAATCGCATACAGACGCATACAGACAATGAATTGTGAGATTATGAGGTTTTTTTTGGTGTTGGTTATTTTCAGCATTGATGAATTCTTAATGAGTGATTTTTTAGTTGTGAATAATAGTGGGATATCTGCCTTGAGGCATTGTATTATGGTAAACTGTAATTGAAGGCAGGGTTGGTTTCCAGGATGATGGTGTTGATTTCAGTTGCGCTACAAGAAAGTGTATAAAAGGTTTTTTGCTTTTTGTTGCCTTGTTTTATCCAGTGCTGATGGATTTGTGTGTGGCATCATTTAAGAACAGCATGCTGACAGTGTTTTGGGAGTTAAGAGATCTCACAGGTATATCTAACCCTGATTAATATATTAATATATAGTCATTTTTCTTCAGTAATTACCATACTTTCCTATCCTAAATTTAAATTCACCGTATTTATTAGCCCATCTTATCCAGACGTAAATGTACTTATTACAAGGACAGTTTCTCTGGAGGAATTTGGGGTTAAGGGTCTTGTTCAGGAGTCCCAGTGGTGGTAGTTCAAATTTGAATCTGTGATCTCTTTGTCCGTAGCCGAGTCACTAGGCCACCACCCCATTCTGCATAAATCTTATCAGATCAGTCAAATCAAACAAAAATGTTATTTTGACTCAGGCTTAAGACTTTTGATAGCCTTTTTAATCAGTTGAAAGTGATGACCTTCCATGGATGTCATATAGACCTTTAAGTGTTTTCCAACCACACACAGTAGCTGTGGCTTTCTCTCTACAAAAAGGCATCAATTATTGCTGAGTCCTTTTGATGTATGGCTGATCAAACTCGGTGGTTATAGCAAACCCAAGAGTGTCATTTTCTGAAGCCACTACGTTTTTTCATTTCAATTCTCCAAACCCATAATAGCATGAAAAGTGAATAAGACACTACATGATGTCTGATCATTAAGTAACAGACACTTGAGGAACTGAGCTCGTGTTATGATGTTTGCAAGCCGAAATTAGCCTGTAGATAGAGCCTGTTGTTATTTGTTTGTTCAATAATTTTGATGTAAACTTTATTCATGTGAGAGCTTTGTATTACACCGACAAGCAAAGCCTGGCTATAAGTACCAAGGAAAAGGAATCTATTAGATGTCACCCCAGCCTGAAATAAATAGATTTTTAGGAGGAAATTACATTCTCCCTTAATGCTGTGCACATCGTTTTTTTAGTTGACATTAAGCAAACAAATTAAAGAAGGTGAACACAAGTGGTAACATAAAGCATCATAAAAAACACATCACCTAAAAAATAAACAAACTCTACAGGAAGTTCAATATGTGAAGATTGCAGATTGTGTAATGGGATGTGTCTTAAATCAGGGGATGTCATAGAGTTTGTATGAGCAGTGCAGTTTGTGTTAATAAAAAAAGTTAAAAGCTGTGGTACTAGTGCTGGTTGAGAAGTCTTGTGGTCCTGAAGTCTTTGTTTTTGTCCATAACACTACTAACGTGTTTGGCTGAAACTGGAGCCACGTCGTCTCATCTCTCTGTATACTCCCAGTAGATAGCAGAGATGACAATAAAGTTTACTTTGATACTAGAAAGTTACATGGGTGAGATGATGGTTCTATTTTTCCTGGTCCTGCATCTTCTGTTGTTAATAATAATAATAATAATAATAATAATAATAGTGGGCAGCACGGTGGTTAGAAGGTCCTGGGTTCGAGCTCCGGGTCAGCCGTGGGGCTTCTCTATGTGGAGTTTGCATGCTCTCCCCGTGTTCGTGTGAGTGCTCCACTTTCCTCCCACAGTCCTAAAGCGTGCAAGATAGGTTAATTGTCAGCTCTAAAATGTCCCCTTAAGGTGTGATTGTGAGAATGTGTGAATTATTATTATTATTATTATTACTATTATTATTATTAATAATAATAATAATAATAATAACGAGTAAAAGAGGAACTAATTTAGTACTTCTTGAATTTGGCACAAAAAGGATAAGATCTAAGTTGCCCTGATGTCAAATTTAATGACTGTTATAAGTTCGTTTCGGGTCTCCTTACTGAGATGACCCTATTTCAGGACAAGTGTCTCTCATTCCATCCAGCGGGTAAACACGAGTTACACAATAATTTCATTTGATGACAGACACATTGCACATCCACTGCAGTGTTACACGTCATCAGTCCAGCATGTGGGCCAGCATAAAAGCCCACTTTTCATACTCACCTAAAACACCTCCATCACCCCATGTCGAATTAACATTTGAATGAAAGGGATGAGATAAAACTCTAAGGAGGGCAAATTCTACCTGATCTGTCCTCATACTGAAGATACTGACTCACTTCATCAAAATCATCATGTCGCATAAACACAGTCTGCCCCCAGATGTTTGACCTCAGACGGCCTTCACTGCCTCCTTTATCAATTCAGTCTGTTTGTGCTTTTTATTAGCAGGATAAATGTCCGGGTGGTGGCGATGTATGCGACTGTGTTTGATAGTTTCCATTGTGGGGTTTAGTGGCTCCTGAATCTAGTCTTATCTTGCTCTCTTCCTCCCCACCACTTCGACAGAGCTGCTGGTTTTTACGTGAGAACAAAAAACGGCTGCTTTTCCCCAAGGCCCTTTTTTTCTCCATGCATTGTCCAACAAATCCATACAGTCTGCCTCAAGAGAAGTAGCTAACATCAGCAGAAAATAGCAGTTTCCTCCATGTAAGAATGATCAGGGATCCCATGGTATAATGTTGTTATGCCGTGTTCACGCCAAAAACAAACAAAATGAATAATATGCAGTATGACATTTTTGTCGGCAAAAATTTTACACTCCATGCTCTTTCCCCCACACCGTTCTTTATTAGTAACAGTTTGCATTCAAAAATACTAATAACATTCTCTCTTTCTGCTTCATTGGAACACAAACATTTCCTTCTTGGCAGCGATGACAGTTTTTGCATATGATCAAATAACGCTGGATTAATAGTGGAATCTTTAAAGGTTTCAACCATTCAGCCGTTATCTGACATCTGGTTACCATGAAAAAACGTCTGGTCAGTGGATGTGTAAAAAGCAATTAGGAGGACCTAATGTCCAGCTGCTGCCATCTGGACCCCAACGCAGCAGAGCCAGTTCCAGAAAGGCCAGATGAGTTCATTTTTCTTCTCAGCTTCGTTTCACACATAGTTTAGCGGAGGTTAATGCTGCTGAATATAAGCCCTTGCCACTGAATGTCAGATCTATAAAGATTTTTAATGGCTGTATTTCGTAAATGTAAATCTGCATTTTTAAATAATGTGGATGTTAATGAGTCTGCTTTTTTGGATTTGTAGTTTTAGCGAAAATATTTATAAAGATCTGAAATTGGAGTTGGTAACTTTGTGCTAAAGAAATCGAGCACAAGTCAATGATTTAAACATCAGAATCTACCCAAAAAGGCTCAATTCAGCTGGATCTTTCAACACTACTGCTAACCTACTGCATTAATGATGGGAATCTTTAAAAAATCTTGCATTTATTAAAATATTTACATTTTGAATATTTTAAGTTTAATTTGACAAAAGTTGACGAAGCTTCTTATTGAAACTTTCTTATCTAAATGTCTAATATAACTATAGTTACATATTTTTAATAAGTACCAATTTAATATAGTTAATACACCTAATGTAAACTATCACAAATGATGTTAGAATTTTCTGGATGCAGGTCCTATTCATGTTTTCTCTGCAAATGGTTTTCATTTTATAATAGATACTGTAGATGTGTTAATGCAATCTAATTGCATGCAGATTATTTTACTACTGTACATAATAAGTTTATGGGGTTTTTTAGTCTTCCACTGCTTGGGTGTTTGACTTATTTTAATTGAAATACAGACCCTGATGCTCCATTTCTCGTGCTGTGAAATGCGCCAGATTAGCGTTGCAGAATCCATAAAAGCAAAAATTAGCATGGTCTGAGTAACTTCTAACTTCAATGAAATTCGAGCAATTAAGGCAAGACAGAGCCTGGAAAAGCGTCACCGCTGAATTAAAATTCAACGTCAAAGCATTGAAATTTGTATCCAGACGTATCCAAACCTGATTAAAAACTATTCGTACTAGAACATTTTATTGAAAATAATGTTACTGACATAAATTCTGATGAATGTGTCTGTGTTCTGTCTTCCCATAGCATGCCTGTTCAGGTACAATTGTCTTTCCTTAGTCTACCTCATCTACCTCCTCCTCATCCCACTGTTTCCGGAGCCGTCACGCATCACTATGCACGGTAAGATCTCTTCTGACTCACTGCACACTCTTCACACACTCTCATGGATCCAGTGCTGAAATCAAACCCACATGAAAACTTTTAAACAAAATGGCTCTCCAAGAGAGGAATCTGAGGCCTTAAACTAGGGCCGGTGCTAGCCATTTGGGTGCTCTAACACAACAACTTTCATTTCATTAGCAGTTTTTGGTACCCCTCAACGCCAGGTGCCCTTCTGGCGCCATACGTTATAGAGCGCCGGTCCTCGCTTAAACTGACCGCGGGTTTTGTTGTTTGTTAAAAAATATGTATTTTAATTAGAGAGCGGTGGAATCATGAAGAGTCTGGAAACATGCAATTAAACACTTAATCGCTGTATCGCTGTTAAGAAGGGTTTGTCTGTTTGAGATGAAATTTAGCTGTTGAAACCAAATTGAAAAGCAAGTGAAATTTAGTGGAATATTTGCCCAAAATAAGCAGACGTTTGGGTTTTATATTTGGTTTTGTAGATTTTTCAAGCTCATTAAAGTTGGTGTCTGAAGACTTCAAGAATTCAGAGACTTCAGAGAGACTTCCAGAGAGACTGGGAATGGGCACTGTTGCATTGATGGAGTGACACTAAATGTCTTTGAGCCATTTTTATCTCTCTTGTTTGTATTTTGTAGGCAACTTTACAGACCTCAGGGAAATTTGACCAATGGATAAGGACAATGAAGCTGTCCGGCGTGGTCTAAATGGAGGAGGAGCTTCATTGATCGTGAAAGCAGATCGTTTAAATAGTTCGATTAGTGAGAATGCACACTGAGAATGTAGCTGGTGATGAGTTTTTTAGTTATGGAAGTAAAACCTGTGCATATTATTTATTTGAATATTTGTCTGTGAAGTATTCCTGCAGAAGAACAAAACCTTAGGGGGTTATTGGCTTTTAAATCTTTGGTGGTCACTAAGAGATTTTAAACTCATTCATTCATCCATTGAAGTTTAATTATGGAAAGATCAGGAGACTCATCTGGTGACAAGTTTAGGGCGTCTCTGAAATCTGGCCAGGTTAAGGAAGATTAGGCTGTGGAAAAAGCAGAGCAATGCTTCATTCAACCGTTCAGCCTTTTTCTTTTCCTTCATGCTCAGTCTACATTACCGTCATTTGAACCCGGGCCGCATTTCCCAGAAGCACCATCATAAGAATAATGGAGCACCTCTCACTTTAAACACTCGACGTAACGGTTGTGATAATCTTAACACTTTAATGCTTTTGGGAAACACGGCCTAGAGGTGTTAATGGAAATAAACTATTCTAATAAAGTAAGATAAAAAATTCAGAACTGGAATCGCGGCAGTGAAAGCGGAGAAAGCAACTTCTTTCCTAGGGCTGTTTGCAGTAGATCTCTGGTCTCCGATAGCGTCTCTCGACCATAATAAATTTGAGGCAGTTATGTATAACTAAGAAAGCTCCAGCGTGCAGCGCTAGTCGTCAACTCTGAAACCCATTACAACAAAGTCTTTCTCGGGGTGGGCCTGATGGTCAGGAAGGGCAGAGACGTCGGCATCGGAATCAGGCGAGAGAGGGAAGAGGGTGAAAAAGGATGGGAGTTTTTTTAAGTGGACCACTTACATCCTCATCAATACTTAAAGAGACCTGCCCTCGTTGTAAAGGAAATGCACTCTGCTGATATTTCTTAGAGGTCTCTTATGTGTAATATACCAGATATAGTATGTAATATGACTTCAGGAAGGGTGTAGCTTAACAATAAAACTCTTACGGTATTCACAGTGGTTAGTGTGTTTGTAGGTTTGTATAGTAAGTCAGCTCAGCTCAATATACAGGACCGATATCATGGTGACTGTTTTAATCTGTTTTTGGTCAGTGAGATCACATGAGGGCAAGTATGCATGACAAACAAGATGCATTATAATGCATCCTCCGTCGCTCAGCAAAGGCTGGTGGGAGGCTTTTTGAAGCTTAAATCGGTTATCCTGCTGCATTACCGATAAAATAAATCATCAGTGTATTAGGTGGTGGTGGTGGTGGTGGTTTTTATTTCAGATGTTAAAAAGAATTACAAGTTAAAGAGTTCATGGGCTGAATATTTTGTTTGAAGATATAGATGATTGAAACCTTAACTAGTCGTTTGGAAGACTAACAAATTGAGCAAGTGGTCACCTTGACATAATAAACTATAGGTGAACCGCGATGTTTCCCAGCGATGCATTTGAACAGTAGTGCAGACCCAGTAATACTTGGTCTTTGTGACCAGAAAATGCATATCTCGAATCTCGGACTAGTAAGGTACCACTGGGGTACTCATGAGCAACGTAGTACCGTTCCCCAACCCTACCCATGTCAGCTGCCCACTGCTCATGTGAGATGGGTCCTTCAAAGTAGAGGTCACAGTTTGTTGTGGCGTGGCGTCGTCACAATGACATATAATCACTCACTGATGCTGTCACTGTTCAGTTTTTGTTAAACTAAGGGCTTTGGTCCAGCCAACCACTAGGATTAAGTGAGTGAGTGATTATTTGTCACTGTGAACACCAAATGTGACCTCTGCATCTGTGGAAGGGCAGTGAACGCTCATGCCGGGCAGTGCTTGGGGCGGTGCCTGCTCATAGTGCCTCCAGTGCTGGATTCGAACCTGCAACCTTCTGTTTACGATGCGAACACCCTACCGTTATGCCACCAGCTGTGTGTATACATAAATAAGTTGACGTGGTAAAGGACAGGGGATCCCAAAAAAGAGAGGACCTTCTCTTTCTCTCTCTTCCTTGTCTGTTCGCTCTCTCTATCCTCTCTCCTGGTCCTCCGGGTCTCTCTCTCTCTCTCCATGTTTTTTTAATAAAGTGACTCTTGTTGAGCGACAGCCGTTGAATGAGAAACAAATGTTTTGAGACTTATAAACCTTACAAACCCAAAATAGTGACATTACTTACGCCACTCTGTCCTGTAACCACGTCTGGACTGATTTGTCATTTTCTTGGGCGATGGATTTCAGCTGTTGTCTGTCTCACTCTTTTTAGGAAGCTGCGGAGAAGCTAGCAATCAGGGGGTTTTGCTCTGATTATAGTTCCGCCAAGAAACTGAATAGAAGGAATAAGAATAGCCACAGCTCATCTGTGGGATAAAAATATTTGTTGTGGCACAGATGTGTGTGCTTTTGCTGTGTTGGTGTGTTGTTCCGCAATGACCGTAATACTCATAACAGCCTTGCTTTTTCAGGATGGTTCTCGAGTGAAGCTATTTTTAAGATTGTACTGATTATCGGTAAAAGCAGGATGTTGTTTTGTCGATTAAAACTACGTACCGTATATCTTTCAATGCGTTATAATTTATATACATGAGTCGTTTTCTACGAAACCTTTCAGCAACATGGAAGTGTTTGTCTGCATCACGCTGATGATAATCCGTTTCTATAGTGTTATCGTTTTATCGATGCAAACGCTCTCTGTCTGGTCATCTCTGTCGATAGTAAGTGATGAAACATTGCAACCAGGTGAGACTAGAAGAACAACTGTGGTGTCTGCAATGTACGTGGGACGTAAAATGAATACACTTGCAAAAACAGCATCATAAAAACACAAAGATAGAGCACATGGCAAATGGAAACACTCTGCCTAGAGGTTTTTTCATGCACACACACCTTCAAATAAACATAATGAAGATGTAGCTTTGTGATTTCAAAAACAGTGTTGTTCCACTAACTGTCTTCCCAGAAATGCAGGTCAATAATTAAAAAATAAATAAATAAATAAATAAATAACAATAATAATAATAATATAATTCATTTTATATAGGACCTTTACCAATAGCAACAAAGAAGCATACAAATAACTCACAACCGTTCTAGACGGACACAAGTGCTCTGATAATATGAATCATATGGTCGGCCGATTACTCGCATTTTAAGTCATTGGGATAAGGACGATGTTGAATTGCCGTCCTTTAGCGTTTAGATTGACTCATCGTGACCCAATGCCTGATACCCGATCGCCGTTTGAGCGTTGTCGGACGTCTGAATCCGCATTCGGATCGGTTACATCTCTGTTGAGAATATAAATATTTACAGAAATGCAAGGTCATTTTGCAAATGTTCAAAGTGCGAACAACTGCAATGGAGGCGTAACACTGAGAGAATGTTCATTGTACTAATGTGAAGCAGGTCCCCAAAAATATAGTAATGCATGCAAAATAAACCGTGGCTGATTCCACAGCCCATATTTAATGAAAGTGGTGATTATTTTGTAGATTTGTGAACATGCTGCAACCTATTTTTGAAGTGCACCACAGCAAATGTGGCTCTGGATTTGACCCATCCGTGAAGGCCTTGTGGCCGGGGGCAGTGTGGGGATGGTACCTTGCTCATGAAGTGCCTCAGTGGGTAACTGCGGTCTGGATTCCAAACCTGCGACCTTGATCAGGGGCAAACACCCTGTCGTTCGCCACCTGCCCGTTTGGGCGTGGAGCAGTCTTAGTCCGAACATACAGTAGGGAAATGAAGTTATTGGCTTCTGTGAGGACTGCCATGGTCATTTCTTCCTGAGATTTAAAGCAGTTGGATGTTGCATCATACTGAACTGATTAATAGATTTTTGATAGTGTCGTAATATCTGATTTGATATAAATGATTAATGATTTATGCATATCCAGTTTTTCTAAACTTTATTAAACAGGTGTAGTGAGTGAAAAATGGCTTTACTATAAAATTTGTGTAAATCACAAAAACAGAGCTTGAGTTTAAGAGTTTAAAGCAATTAAATATCACATTTATCACAAAAATAATTCTCATCACTGCTCATGTCGCGATGTGTTTGATTCGACAGAATTCATACAAAGCTCACAATGTTCTGCTCTTTCTCCACAGATTCCATGAATGAATTCCCTATCTGCAGCAGTGTAACGTTACTGCATGTATTAAAAATATATATAATATGTGCAACAGGCTTTTTGACCTCACATTAACAAGCATTCTCCATCCTCCCGATAAATACCAGCGGCACAGTCGTGAGGAAATTAGCTCAAATTGTTTTAGTGCTCTCGGTTTTATGAAGCCAGGGTGGGCTCGCGCCAGGCCTGGGTCGAATAAACTGGAGGAAGAAAGCAGGACGGCCCTGTACGTAACTTGTGGGTTTAATTATGTTAACAGAAATGATAAAAAATGCATTATTTGAGTTTGGAAAGGCTCTTCAGTTTATGCTCATTTTGGCACACGTTTCTATGTATAGCAATATTTTTAGAGTACAGAATGAAAAGTCTTAGATAGTTTAATAAGAATATTGTCCATACGATTAGAGCTAACATTGATCAAATAGGGATGTCTCCAATAAGAGCAGAAGAAACACTCAGCCAGTGGAAAATGAAGGACAAACTCGTTCATACGGTGGAATTATCACCCCAACAACCATTTGCATTGCTTCAAAATAGCTGTAGGTGCACAATAGAAGCTCATACGCTCAACATCTGGACATTTTAAAAGACCTGAACATCCGCGATTTCCAACCCCAATTTCCTCTAATCTCCGCAAGATTTGCGTCGCTACACACTTTTAAAGAGGTCTTGTTAACAGAACATGCAATTAATCGGAAATGAACCGAAATCGACATTAAGATCCTGGAATTGACATAATCTTGCCCGTGATTTGGATTATGTTTAATATGCTTTTAATACTTCTCCAAAAAGAATTCTCTCCCACTTTTTAATTTGGAAAAACATCTCAGCTTTAATCCCAGCTCTGAGGCAATTACAGCATTCATTGGCAAATGCTTAAACTCACGTCTGGTGCTGATGTTGTTATTTCTCCCCCAGGCCACACGGGGCGCCTGCTGACGTCTCTCTGCCTCTGCAGTGCCACCTTTCTTTTCTTCCCACATCATCTCTAGATCGTCCAACAGTCTGCTGGCGGGAAAGTCCATCAACTCCAACTTTAGCTGTGAGTTCCGCGCTCTTTTCACGTTTCGGACATCACCTGTCACTCGTGCTGTGTGCAAATGGCCTCGCTGTCATTTTTTCCGTCTTAATCCAGACATCTTCCTTATTGGTGTGCGGTCAGTTCCTTTTGTCTCAGGTCAAATTCAGTCAAGGCTTAAAGGAGTTATTTGTAGATTGTGGCAAAACTGGTGCTACAGTCAAATTCAAATCTGATGCTTCCCTACCTCCTCCCCAAGCGTCGTGATTTTACTTGAACAGACGAATGGAGACTCATATTTGTAGTCTAGTGTTTAATGTTAGGTTTGAATTATTGCCGCCAATTGGCGTGTTAATGTTTTACTGTTACCACTGTCAGCGTAATGCGATGCGTGTTAATATCTGAAGTCACTGTTTTGCTTCTCAATCAATTCATCATGATGACCCACCTGCACATCTTTACAATCTATGATCCTTTGAATAACGTTGTTCTTTAATGTTATTATTTAACTGTTGTAAATATTTGAAATATTCATCCCTGCGTCTAGTGGTGATAAAAGTTAGTCAACCTTGGCTAAATCTTACCTGTCCAGGAGAAAATTATCCACTTCAGCACCTGTCTCCGCTTTGTCGTCTCCATCTTTCAAACGCATCTCCTGTGCTGATCCTCATTTTGTATCTGCTTTGGTCAAAACGTTTTTGAGAGTCATAAACCTTTTAGTCTTAATAACGTCAGACATTTATAATCCCGAGCAACATGGCTTGCAGCTCGGTGACTTCTTAGCCTAGATGCGAAATGCTACTGACTTCGTGATTGTCCGATAGTGGTAGGTGGCCAAAACACAAAATCAAGTAGTGATTTGTATAACCTCAGGATATGCAGAATATAAGGATTACTCTTTATGCAAACAAAAATTACATAGCTGTTAAAATTAGGGATGCACCAGTACCACCCCCCGTGCAGTTACTCGTACTCGGAACTAAATTCCCCGTGCCTACTACGTGCCGCATGTGGAAGATATGGTGTAGTTATATTTCATCATCGCGAACAGCGTAAAATGCCACAACGCAAATAAACTGTAAACTGTGCGTAGACAAAATGTCAGCCGTCTTTTTAATAAAAATAACCCTTACGCTTTCAAGCTTCCTAAATCTGACATGCAGCACTCTGTTTTTTGATAGTTACAAAATTTATTTAATTGTTGTTGCTTTTTTTATGTTTGGATACTTATAGAACGAATAAATGGGTAAAAATGAGTTTTATAAAATGGCATAATAAGGCTCAAGTGTAATTTAATTTATATTTTGTTTTTTGAAAGTGTTTTTTTCTATATTTAGACTGTGATATTGATAAAAATTAAAAAACTTCTAAAAAATCTAATGTCATTGTCACTATTATTAATAACAGACCTACACAAGTGTCATTGCTTGGTATCGGTGTTTAAAATAAATATCGGTACTCGTACTCGGTCTCAATAAAATGGTATCGGTGCATCCCTAGTTAAAATACATGCTCATGTTTAAGTAAATATTACGAAGGTGTTTGGAATAGAACCGTTTGATTATACTCTCATGAATCCTGCATCGACGCTTGAAGTTCGGCTCTCGATGCATGTGAACAAGCCTCAGTTCCAGTCTGATGGAGATTATCGACACCGTTCTGTTTCTGTCTCGGCGTGTAACTAAACCGTGCTTGCGTGTTTTTGGACACATGGCCATTAGAAGAGTGTTCTCAGGAGTCTTTGGTTTTAGGAAAATATGTCTATCTCTCTCTCTCTCTCTCTCTCTCACACACACACACACACAGTATTGTATTACTATCTTTGTGGTCCTTCCTGGAGCTCCTGTGGCTAAAATTACATATTTCACCTACCTGGTCCGAACCCTAACATAATAACCTCAGTAACCAAAAAGCACATCTTTTACCTCTTTTAGTTTCTCAAATAAAACAAGCATTTCTAAAAGTCATTTTTCTTCCTTGGGGACCTCTCAAATGTCTAAGCATAAGACAGATCAAAGAAGTGATTTTGGGGACAAGGTCCCCTGTCACGTCAATACTGTAGCCACACACACACACACACAGTCAAGTCTTGCTCTCTTTGTGAGATATTTCCATTATCTTCCATAACGACTAGAAGCAAATAATGCTATAGCTACACCTCATTCTATCCTTAATCTCAGTAACCGAAAACAGATCTTTTACTTATAAATCTTACATCTTTTCTTAATTTTTCCAAAAATCGATGAACCGCCCATCACAAACAAAAAAATCCTCACAAAGCCACAAAAATATGTCAAAAATCTTGGTGTTTGTACCTTTTGGGGACAATGAGGTCCTTACAAGTATATAAATAGTTTGACACACACCTATCTTCACACCTGGCTGGTATCTCTGTATCGTTGTTAATGTCTCACTAAGTCTCAGCTGTCTGCCTCTACTTAAAGTCACTCCCAAAACTTCAATCACGTTCTGCTATCCCCTTACTTTATCACTTCTTAACAGCAGGGTGTAACTGCTAGCCAAGCGTGTCATACGCTTTGGGGAGGCGCAGCAATACTGCAGTGTTGGAGCGATAAACGGCGTCAAAAAGCAAAGCTTAGATTAAAAAGGTGCTTATGACCTCATTTCCAACATGATGATCCTCTGTATGAAATACAGCAGTAACATCAGAAGCCCCCATCCTGAAAGAGAATAATGGGTTGTACCAAATTCACCCTGAACTTTTACCGAAATGTGTGCACCCAAGAAAGGTCAAATGACCATGTGACCTTTCCAACCTCTATGACCTTATAAATCATCCCTAAACATTTTAAGTCAGAGGTTAAATGGAATTCTTGTGCTCTGAGATCTTCCTGGGATTGGAACACGTTCACATTTTGTAGGAGTTAACAAAGGCCAGTGAAATTTAATATATTTCTTCTGATATCTGCAAATGAAGTGATCTCGTTGAATAAAGATATATATATTCCTGTGATAGCGGCCTTAACTGTGATGATCAGAATCTCTAAATTCGGGCAAAAAAATATGTTTTAGATTTAGATTTTTGGATTTCCCACATGTCAAGATTAGACATGGCATGATACCATTTTTTATGTCTGAAACCATACCGATACTATAAATTTGGATATCTGCTGATACAATATAAATCGAAACAATCCGATCAAGTCTTAAAACAGAAAATAATGCTTTTTAAAAATGTCTGGATCTTTATGACTGAGATTATTCTGTTATGGCAGAAATGTAAGACCAAATAATGTTTTCAACTAAAACAATGTAATAATAACACACATCCATACATATGTTGCTAAATTATTATTAAAAATAACATCTCAAAATAATAATTCTTTTTGAAGACTTAGTAATTTTACTGTCATACTGTACTGAATATACAGAGGCGAACTGACATGTCCCAGATTTCTGGTGCAAGAAGGGTAGGGGAACAAAGAACAAACATGGAACATGGAATAAACAATATATAAATAGAATACAAAATATACATTTTAATCTAGAAATGGAGTATTAAATATAAAATATAACTGTAAACTAGAACTAGAAATAGAAGTAGAAAGAGAGACAATTTGGATGCAGTATTAACCTACAAAAGTGAAAATTGATTTTTACTCTCAGATGTGCATGGTCAATGTAAGCTATTAGAAAATTCTATATCCAGTCTATTAATAAAACAGTATCTTCTTAAAAAGCGACGGTCTCTAATCCTGCGGCGCTGAAATCCTCAGGAACACTGAGATTGCGAGTGAGAGCTGGTGTTATTGGAGAATTAAAACAGTATAATGAATTGTGATTTTTGGAAGCATAGTGTGTTCGTTGCTTATTCTGCTCCTGTCATATCAATATGTAAAATGCGTAATGTCAGACAAAACCAGCTTGCAGAACACCTCCCCGAATAACAATTCCAGATCAGCCGCCAAATCGCGATACCCGATGCCGGTTCGATGCGTTATCGGCCGATATCCCATCAGCTTATCCGGATGCGGTGCCATCTAATCCGAATTATCTTGCTGTGGTGCCTACAACTCTCATCCCTTCTGTTGACTGGGTTTTGGATTGCTGGCCGGTTACTGTGGATGTTACAAATGTTTGGATCCGGAATGTCAAAATGTTTATGCGGCTGTGTTGTTTCTGAACCTAACTAGACATTAGCGACTCTTCAGCTCTGCTCAACAAGGCGAAAAGAAAATACGATGGATCTCCTTTTCTTTGGTTTCAGCGCAGACATGTTAGAGGAGCATACAGATGGGGAAAACACAAATGAATTCAAACTAGAGATGTATTTCCAAAAATGCTGATGTGATAGCTCAAGTTTTGTGGCTGTAACATGAAAAGACCGAGGCCGGTTTAAATCCGTCAGCAAATGATTGCATAAAGTCACACTTTGCGGGGGCGCTAAAGCCTCAAACGTCTATCCAACACCGAATTATACAGCTAATTTACTAGGCAAACAGATAGTCATATTGATTTGTCATTACTGTAAACACTTTAAGGTGCTGCACAGATATCTTTGGCAGCTCGACAAAGTCGGAGCACCGCACCATTCAGCTCTCGGGACAGAGAATACCTGGAAATGAGGTGCAAATGCAGGAATGGCGGCTGATTTTATGTGAAACGCTCATTTATTTCCCTCCTGCTGGGTCCATCCTGAAACGTTTTCCAACTGTTTGCTAAAATTAAATTGGGTTTGCCACGCCAGAAAGTTCATCCTAGTTAACGATAAAGGTTGTCACGTTGAAGAGTTTATTGTGAAGTGATGTGAAAAAGTGTTAAATAATTACAAATATAGACAGTCAGTATGATCACCAGCATGAAGCACATTTTGTAAAAGCCCAAAAGAGCTGTCTCTCCTGCTGTATCTGCATTGTCATATTTTGACTTTTTAATAATGTCAGTCTCATTAAAAAGTTGTCGTTCTCCACCAGGTGCCGGATGGGAGAAGTCATCACGACAATTGGGTTTGAGAGGTAAGACAAGTTTCTATATCATGCACTGTGGTTTAATCCAGAGTTATCCTACTTCCTGGGCTAGCGTTTTTTCCTAAATTCCGTTTTATTTTTTCCTGAATTCCGTTTTTTCCCATTTTATACTTCTGAATTCGTGTTTATATTTGTAATCATAATTATAGGTGGATGGGAAAAACAATGCAGTAAAAAAAAAAATCACACATTAAATATTTTGTTATTCAACTTCAACCGAGAATGCTGGGGTTTCAGCAGAACATTTTTCTGCTTTAGTGAAACATTTGCCTGTAAAGCAAAAACATTCATTTTAGTACAAAAGGCAAACATTTTCTGATGTGAGTTTTGACTGTAATTAATTAGTCATGTGTTCTTGGGTGCAGTCTGTCGTGTGCTGGCAAAACGTACAAAAGTTGTTCTCCCGATTCATAAAAATCATTTGGTTATTGTTCTGCTCTAAACTTAGCACTGACACTCCAATTCCGTCATTTTTTTGAGGACTTTGTTTCGCGAGCCTCTTCAACGCATGCTGCGTGCGAGGGGCTGCAGCAGCAAAACTGATTGAAACCATTGCTGCGCTTGCGATATCAGTGAATTATACGGCATTCCGCGTTTTACAGCAGTTCCATTTTATTTGTTGAATTCGCGATTCGTCAGCATTTCATGGTAAATCGCCAGGCCTACTTACCCCAAGTGGCAGGCTCTGTAATAGGATATGCAGTTTAATCCCAGCAGAATGTGGCGGGGGGACGGGCCTATCCCGAGAACTACAGGCACAAGGCGGGGACAAACCCTGGGCAGGCTTCAACACACCATAGGGCACAGACACACACACACACAATCATGCTCACACCTTATGGGGCCAATTTAGAGTCGCCAATTAGCCTATATCGCTTGCTTTTGGACTGTGGCAGGAACCTGAGCACCCAGAGAAAACCCACACGAACAGCAGGGGCCGAGGACATGGGGACATGCAAACTCCATATGAGGACCTGCAGCCGACCAGGGGTCAGCCTTCCTTCTTCTGCTCTACATATATGATTATGTGATTAAAAAATATTTTTCATGCATCTAACATCCACTTTCGGAGAAGTTAAGTATTAGTTGACAGGGAATGTTCCAGCATTTTAGAGCTTCAGTTTTAATACCACTCTACCGTGTGAGTTGTCCCTATGAAGTGTGGGACTGCAGCACCGGGTCAATTGAGCATGAATCTCACAAATTAACGTTCTGATCAGCAATGCATTTAATACAAGGGCATATTTGCAGCTGGCATCTTTAAGCCGAGTGAGCACGGTGAGGCTGTATTTATAGATATGAAGAGGTGATGATGAGCGCCTTGTTTTCAGGTTTTCTGTGCAAAAGAGAACTGTGGAGGAATTGTGGAGGCCTTCGGTATTTCAAGTTTTCTTCTTATACTGAAGTCATCGCTGTCTTCCAGATCTTCTCACCTTAAAATGGTGATTGGTTTGAATCTCTTTGTCCTGAACAAATCTGATTGCTTTTAAAATGTAAATAGGCTGAAGAATCAAATATAATACATCCCCAAAAAAGAAACGTACCTGTAAATGACATTTTCCAAGATGAAGAATAATTCTGGAGGCCTAAATGTAACAATGCAAATTTTCGCTGAATCCTTATTTTAAAAGCAAACTGGATTTTATGTGTCTGCTGAAGACAAATTTGAGATACAAGTGAAACTACCAGGGGTGGAAATAACGAATTACAAATACTCACGTTACTGTAATTAGAAATCGATTTTGAGTGCTTGTGCTTTATGGTAGTTTTTCAAGTGTGTAATTTTATAGGTAGCGTTACAATTTACACCATGTAATCCCTTACGCTGTATAAAATCAAAAATTAAGCTACTAGATACATCCCACAATTTGAACCTTTTCATCTGCATCTTGCAGCCAATAAGGCTGTGCAATCATCTGCGCCAGATTAATCTATAATGATAAAACAAGAATAAACTCCGCTGCAGCAGCAGGCACAGGTGTCTGGAGGAACTACACAGTGGAGCACAAACTAATTTATAGACTGAAGATTTGGAGACAAAGAAGCAAAATGGAACAGAAGACAACCGTGAAAATGATGGAGAAAAGATGGGGCAGTGCCCTGTTGTTACTTGGTGTATTGAAAAGTTTAAACTATTCTACGCATGTTCAAAAACATTTTTGTCATTGTTTTAACAAACAAAATTCCTGCTTTATATCTACATTTATTTACAAAACAAACTGTCTTTCTATACCTTGTTCATCTGAGAAATGTGCTTTGAGCAGTAGATATTTATACTGAGTGAATAAAAGATCGAATGCCTGCTATTGGCGGCGCCTTGACAAACATCCATCGGTTAAAAAGTAATTAGTACTCTGAGTGTAGTTTTTGAGAAGAGTACTTTACTTTACTCAGAAATATTTTTGCCTGGTACTTTTTACATGTAATTAGAGTACATTTTAAGCAGTGTAACAGTACTTGACTTGAGTACAAATTTTCAGTACTCTTTCCACCTCTGGAAACTAGTGCACCTGCTATTTTGATCCCACCTTAAAGTTCCCATATTATAAATGTTTTTCAACAAGTTTAAATAGGTGTGTGAGCTCCACTAAACATGTCTCTGAAGTAGTTTGCTGTAAGTCCCTCTCAGATTAGGCATTTTCACCTGCTTTTTACTCCTCTATTTCACTCCCTTTCAGAACAGGCTGTTTCTCATTAGTATTCCTAAATGCAAATGACCACTGCTGCCCACACACGTCTCACCCCACTCCGGAACTGGGGTGTGGACGGCACGGAGAGAGTTTACCTCACGTGAAAATAATCGACATGGCTGCTGCTAACAGACCATCCATATATTCATACACGTTCAACACAACACTCCGCCGCTAGACCTCTTCCTACGCTGGGGCTTGCGAGAAAACATGGATCGGGAAGCGCTAGCAGCTGCACCTGGTGGGCAGAGCTTCTCGGAGGGAGGGTGAAGTTATTCAAATGTCCTCCACTGTGACGTAGACGCCCACACGACATTCGGACATTCGTAAATTAAAACTAACATAATTGACCATTTTTTATCAAATTTACAGTGCGTGTGGAGCCAGTACAGACTCAGATGGAGGTCCAAAGAACAGAAAAAGTGTCTTTTCATAATATTAGACCTTTACATTTTTGAGAAGGATTTTATTTTTATTAGGACACTCACCTCTGGACCAAGAGGTCATGGGATGGCATCTACCATCATTGGGTCCCTCAGCAAGACCCCTAACCCCAATTTGCTCTCAGGAAAACTGTCCATAAAATGAGAAAAAATGGATGTCGCTCTGATCTGCTAAATGCTGTAACTGGAAATAAATGGGGTTTAAGGGAACACTGTTGGGCCCCTGAGCAAGACCCTGAAACGCGATTTGTTCTAGTGAGACTGTTCTTGAAATTGGGCGTTAGATCAAATTCTAATTTTCCTTTTCCCGCCCCGCCCCATATATATTTGTGGGCTTTGTTTTCCACAATTGGCCTGCTTCCCTACTCGATTTGACATCTGTCTCATATTTCAGACAATATAAGCAAACGTTTCACAGAAGGCCCATGCATTTAGTTTGATGCTTGAGGAAGGAACAAGATTGCTAAGGTGGGTTTGGGTCAATGTGCTTTTGGAACAGACATCACTCGCTCATGCGCTTTCGCTGTGCAACTAATAAACGACAGAATCATATTGACCGCTTCGCAGTTGTTGTGTTATTTTTAAACTATTGAGCCTCTTGTCGGCATAAGCGTCATCCTCCGAACTCACCCGTAACAGGAAACAAAGCGAGACAAACAGCATTACAGGCCACTTACGCACAATATCCTGCAGTCTGCCCGTCACTCGGTGCGGCTCCGAGCTGCACTGCTGCAACCTCCTCCAAACCAGCAGCTTCCCCTGCTGATGTCCAAACCCAATTACACCTGAGCCACTCCTGACAGCCCTTATTTTTCACAGCCTTTCTTGATGCGTTACAGGGGCTTACGAAGCCCTGATCCTATTAACTGCGGTTTTCTCCCTAAGTGCGGGTACGTCCCTTTTTTTTTTTTTTTTGCCTACGATGCTGAGGATGAGGCCAGGGCTGGAGGCCGCTGGAAAAGTGGCAGGATGCTGAACTGTAAACTGTTTATGCCCCTAATTGACCAGTTACTCCAGCGAAGGCATTTAGCCGTGACATTACGGCACATCGATGTCTCCTTCTCCTCCCTCCGACCTGGCACTGAGACGCGGGGCGAGGGAGGAAACCGAGCCGCCAAATTGACTACGTAACCCTTGGCAGCGGGGCGAGATGAGTCTGAAGTGGAGTAAAGAGGAAAAGAGGAAAACGAGCGTGGCGCCACGTCATGCTTACGGTGTTATTTTTTTGAAGCTTTCACCACTTTGCACAGACAAATCATCAACCATGTTTTATTTCAGCTGTTTTAACCTCTGTACAGGTGTTGAGTCATGGTGTTGGAAAGGTCAGAGCTGAGCTCAACTGGTTTGGAAATATTACAGACTCTAAATTCAGCCGGAATGGAGAAGTGGTAATTCTCCACATGATGAATTTTACGAGGTTCTGTGCTCTTCCTGTTTTACTCCATCAGGAACAAGTTTCTCTTTGGCACATCTCTTGAGGGAACTTCACATTAGTGAGGTGTTTGGCAGCGTTTGGGTGCAACCGACATACCAGCAAGACTTTTTAGTTTTTCAGTAAATAGTTTAATCCGATTCAGAGCCTGGCACATGAGGCATACGCTTTAGCGCATTAGAAATGAATAAAAAGCATCTCAATAACAGCTCAAAGTAAAGTGTTGAATCGCGATTCAAAATCGATTCACGATTCATGCGTCACTTTAATTTTAACGTGTTGGCACTAGTTTACTTTTTCCCTCAACGTGAGTCCACAACAGAAGTCATTTAATCTCAGCTTTCTTATAGAACAGGTCTGTGTCTTGTCCTTTGATTATTCATCTTATTGATTAATCTCTTTCCTCCCTAATGCCCGCAGATGAGATAAAATCTCCTGGAATCTAGAGCGAGCGAGCGAACAAGAGCGTGCAGCGCACACCAAACAGAGCCAAAGCAAATTCCTCGTATGTGACAATGCTCACGGCAATAAACTTCAACTTCATTCTCATTCTAAAATAGTGTATAGTTGTATTAAAAAAACGTACTTAATGTTGAGGATCCGTGTAAATTGTAGCGTCAGTATATTTGTTTTCATGTAAAGCTATAAACCAGGGAAACTCTGCGTCTGCGTGACATTTAGTAAACTACATTTTATTCATTGTGATTTCTTTGTTGATCTGCAACAGTCAAATGGGAAAAGTAGCTCAAAACAGCAATCTGGAAACAAATTCATACATGTATTCAATTGTGTATCGGTAATGAATCGTAAATCGCTTATGAATCGTGAATCGATTTCTGAATTGAATCGTGAGGTCAAGAATCGAGTCGAATTGAATCGTGAGATTTTCTGAATCGTGCAGCCCTAGTATCAAGCATGAAAGAGTGGATCGTACGAGTCAGACAGAAAAGCAAGGCACGCTGTCCTTTTCTCATCCGTCTCCTCGGTGTTGACTTCTGTGGTCTGGTAAAGTATTTCCCAAGGTTTTTATTTTCTGCAGTATTTGAAATAAAATTTTACTGGAATTTTACAATCTTTTCCTCAATTTCCATCACGTTTTTTCTCCGTTCAAGAGTGAAGTCTTTAGACCTCGACCACTGCTGCCAAACTAAGCCTTTCAGCTCTCACCAGTACTTTTTAGACAGAAAAAGCAGTGGAAAAATACCTTAATTTAGAAATAAATCTGCAACTACATCAGCTGAAAGAATTGTGAGGCTCGACATTTGCAACATCATTAATGATTACTCGGTTAGTAATTTTATTAAAAAATAATTGTGTGAGCTTTAATAAGGTATTCTAATTTCGATAGATTAAAATCTGCTACAACTTTTTATTCCCACCTAATTTTTTTTCTAATAAAGTAGAAAAAAAAAACTTGTTTTGAAGAAATCCCTCGTGCATAGAGTAGCACATTAAAAGCAAAGGCCTCGTTTTCACTGTGGATATTTCAGAGGAGCACGGTTTGTGTTTAATGAGAAATATTTATATCCATTTAATTCAGGGCAAGGCTGATTTTATAGAACTGGGTGGAGAAGCACATAAAACTAAAGCTTTGTAGCGTGCAACAGATGTGCAAGCAGCTTTAGACTGGGAAATCACTGCTGGAGGAAAAAAAACTGCATTCCCACAAAAAAGTTCCCACCTTTCTGTCATCACAGATGGTGTTGTTTGATGGAAACGCCTCAAGAACGAGGGTAGTGTTTACTTTTGGTGCTGGCAGATGAACAGCAACGACAGGTTGACACGTGTGGTGGGATTCTCATAACAATGAAAACTTTATTATGATTACTGCAGTTGATGTAGAGCATTTAGGAGTCACGGTGAGATGTAAAGCTTCAAAGTTGAGGCAAAATATCATCTAACAGTGTTACAACAAAGTTTACCGTCTGGTCCACTCGCTGCACCGTTAGAGCTGGAACGATACATTGATCTACATCGATATATTGATTCTGTGATCAACGAGTCTATAGCATTGATCCAAAATGAACAATGAACACTGACTGCTCTGGGCCGTAGCTCAGGAATAAAACGTTTTTAGTTGCGTTAACACAGACACCACTCCCCATATTTTGTTATGTAAAGCTGCATCAAAATTGATCTATAATAGAGGTCGACCGATATAATTTTTTCAGGGCTGATATCGATACCGATTATTGCTAGTTAACGGGGCTGATTACTAATATTTGGAACTGAAATGCAAAAAAAAAGATTTGCCATTTTACAAACACCAAGCTCAGCAAGAACTCTCCCCTCTCCTCTCTCCTCTTCTCCTTCTCGGAGCGAGTGTGGTGTGAGTGACAACAAGGCTTCAGCGATGATTGGCTACTACTCGTGTGACATATAGCCTGTCAGAGCTTGTTGTGGGCAAGACATTAAATGAAGCAGCAAGTCGAGAGCAAGCAGCACAGAGAAGAGGCGGCAGCGGAGCCACTGTAGCGCACCTTGTAATTACGTAATATCAGTGATGGTCAAAATGAAACGCAGATACCGATAATCTGCAAAATGTCTAATATCGGAGCGCGATAATCGGTCGACCCGTACTCGCTAACGTCACGTATTTTAGCTGTAACTTGCAAACCATCGTCTGATTAAACTCTCACAATTTTATAAAATGATTAGACTTTGGGGCGGCACGGTGCTTAGCGTTGCTGCCTCACAGCGAGACGGTCCTGGGTTGGATTCTGTGTGGAGTTTGCATGTTCTCCCCGTGTCCTTGTGGGTTTCCTCCCACAGTCCATAATTATGCACTATAAGTTGATTGGTGACTCTAAATTGGCTTTATAAGGTGCGATTGAGATTGTGTTTGTGTGAGTGCGAGTCCCCTGCGGTGTCTTGGCGCCCACCCACGGTTGGTCCCTCGCCTCGCACCCGTATTCCCGGGACAGGCTCCGGACCCTGCGACCCCACTAGGGATTAAGTGGTTCGCAAAATGAACGGATGAGTGATACGGCTTCGTTTGTTGGAGTGAAGTTGCGAAGGTTGCTGTCCGGCTGACTGTAAAAATCTGAGTGACTCAATTCTGCCCCTGATTCTGTGGCCAGCGTTATAGGGGCGGACGCTGGGAACGGCATCCGGGTGTTTATTCCCGACATCGGCATGTTCATCTCCAGCTTGGGCACGTGGCTGGTGTGCAGGAGTCTGCAGCAGAAGAGGCCTGCGGAGGAGATGGCCCAATACAACGAGGACTTTGAGCCAGAGGAGCAGGTGAGATTCACGTCGAGTTATCAACGAGTTAATAAATGAATGAACGTTGCATGAATATTGATTATGGCATTTTTTTGACATTCAATACTACGATTGTCATGTCGGCGTGCCGCGGAAGTAGACACAGACGCGGGAGCTTGAATGCGAGCGTGCTTTATTTACAGTGCAGTACACACAGACGGGCAATGAGGGAAATCCAGCCACTCTCAGAAGCGGTGAGTTCAGACCTGGAGCGGCCACGAGTCCAATGCGGCGTGACGAGTTGGCGGCTAGCCGTTAGCCTTTAGCGAGCGGTGGCTAGTTAGCTTAGCGGCGGCTAGTTAGCTTAGCGGCGGCTAGGTGGCTCTGGCGGCGAAGACTCGAGGCGAGCTGGAGTCTGGAGCGAGAGCGGAGGCACGCATGAGGGTGAACGGACAAATAACGACCGGATCGGTCTGGTTAAATAATATGAGACATTAACAATTAACAGAACGTAAACCGTAAACGTAAAGGGACCGACACACCGTTACCATAACAACCCCGACGAAAAATACACGAAAAATAGCCTTTTGAACAAATAAATTGACGTAAAAACTGGGCGTTACTGTTAATTTGGTATCAGTATAGGCTCATTGTGGCTCTTTTGGCCTTCCGTATACGCGAGTGTTTAGAGTGTAGGCAGAGTTGAGTGTGCACAGATTTTGCATGTGTAATCGATATATATATATATTGATTTTGGGATATGAGATTTTGGTCCTAGCTGTGGGGCATTGGGATCCACCCAAACCACAGGATTGCACCCCCCGTTATTTCCACCAACTCTTCTAGCGACAGTAACCAGCTCAACTAGTTGGTTACCCATCGTAGTAGCAGTCAGGGTCAAAGCTGCTAGTTAGCTGGAGACGGATAACCAAGTCTGAAATGTTTGCGGTGTGTCTCCTGACAGCTAGTATGACCTGCCTCTCTCTCTCTCTGTCTCTCTCCGTCTTTGTCAGTTTTTTCCCCGTCCAACAAAACTATTATTGGGTAATTAGATGGTTATAAAACTTTTCTGTTCAAATCAGCTTTTTGATTGTTGTCTTTTATAGCTTGGACTGAAAGCATCCAACTAAAAGACGTGAGACAGTCTCACAAAAGTGCAGGTTTTTTCTGTTATAAAGTCCTATTTTTCGTGACACTGCACTAACTTGTAAACATCAGGGACGCAATTAGATGCCTGTGAAAATAAAAAGGCTCTTATGAGAGAGAATGACGGGATTTTGACGTCACTGAGTTTATGATTTCTATTTTTTAAATGTATTTACTGCTTCTTTTACCAAGTAAATCTCACGGCTTTCTTATGAACGGCTTATTAAGGAGCTTTATTAGAACACGCAGCTGTAATCACATTTCTGTGAACAGCATTTTTCCAGTTTGATTTCTTTTTTTTTCCTCCAGTAAGACTTTTGTTTCCTCTCGAGAGGAGCTTTTATTCTCAGAAATAGAGCGGGCAAGAGAGGGCACCGCACCAGATTTGGGGTGGAAGTTCTACAAAGGGGCCCAGAGGCTAGTTTATTGCCAGGGAAATGTATTATGTCTGTATTAATGTAGAAAATATTTAGTCAAAAAAAGAAAACGTGTGAAACATAATGCCATATTTTCACATCGTAAAATCGCCACATAATCTTAATATCATATGTCTTATTTCTCCAACCTTCACCTGTTAGAATCATCCCCAGTTTGTCACTGCTCTTATTGAGGCTTGTTCGAGCAAGACACCGCGATTAAGACTCATCATCGATTTGCCATTTACATTTTAATTGCATCCATTGCCAAGGTTAATCCCGACTTGGCATAAAGTTTAATCAGGTTAATTAACGTTAACACGTGGTGTCGGAAAGGCCGTTGTGTGCTGTGCTTCCATTAGCAGGTTTCAGGTTCCCGTGCTCGGGGCCGCACATGTGGAACAGTTAAAAGCTTGTTTGGTTTATTGTGTGTTGTTGATGGGATACAGGTTTAGGGTGGTGGTTTAATCTGCAGCACATTTGCTGTGTTGCAGTCATTCAGGGACACACACACACACACACACTTTTGTACAGACTAACTGTTAAGATGTTGTATGATTTTGTTTAAGCTGAGGTTTCGTTCATACGCATCTCTCCTTATTCTTTCCTCCGTCACTCCTAAATCTCATTCCATGTTCATGTGATCTGCTGCATTTTTCTTGATACATGAGAGTTTGCTCCCCTGCACTTGTTTCCTGTAGCGTGTACTCACTTTGGCAACCTGTTGGGTACAGAAGAAGAGAGACAGCGCTGCAGCCGGCACGACAGAGCTGGGGCAGAAACGCATTTCTGTCAGGGAAATTCAGACAACACTTCAGATTAAAAGAAAAACAAAGGCGGAATATGACCGTGCAGGGTGATACAGCTGTAAAAAGCAAGACAATGTGGAAGTAATCCGCAAACTCACATTGAGTAATCTAACGGAATACGTTACAAATGACATTTTAGGGCATGTATACTGTATTCTGTAGTGGAATACATTTTAAAAGTAACCTTCCCAACACCGGCAGTCATTCATTCATTTCTCTGATTAAATCCTTTAAAGCACTTGTTTCTGTATTTGTTTCCAAAACCAAATTTAAAAACAAGGAGATTGCCATTTGCTCTCAATTTAATGGAAAATAACTTTTCATTTCAGGGCGGCACGGTGGCGCAGTGGTTAGAGCTGCTGCCTCTTGGTGAGAAGGTCCTGGGTTCGAACCCCGGGAACGGCCGTAGGGCCCCACTGTGTGGAGTTTGCATGCGGGCTTCCTCCGGGTGCTCTGGTTTTCTCCCACAGTCCAAAGGCATGCGTTGTAGGTTAATTGGCGACTCTAAATTGGCCCTCAAGGTGTAAATGTGTGTGTGACTGTGTGAGTGTGTTGGCGCCTGCCCAGGGCTGGTCCCCGCCTTGCGCCCGAAAGTTGCCGGGATAGGCTCCGGTCCCCCCACGACCCCCAGTTGGGATTACAGTGGTTCGGAAAATGAATGAATGAACTTTTCATTTTGGAAGAAGTACTGGGGAAAAAAATTGGTTATTGGTTTTAATTTTTAAAATCGCAGTTCTTTAGCAAAATGTTATTGTTTGACGTGAAACGATTCCACTCAAAAATGACATAGTACATCACCAAATACTTGTTGCATACGCACGTATATATGCGGTTCCAATGCCCCTCGGCACAGGAGGAGGAAAACACAGGGGACAGGACCCCCGATGACGAGATGCTGTATGACGAGGACTTCGATGCTGAAGACGAGGCGGAGGAGGAGGAGGAGGACGGCTTGGGGGAAGAAGATGACGAGGAGGAGGAGGGGGAGGAGGAGGAAGTGAAGGAGAGCATTAAGATGAGAGTGCTGCGCATCGTTGCGGGAGTGGCGTCGAAAGTGAAGGAGGTTATCGGCAACCTGATCACCACAGCAGGGAAGGTGGTGGTCACTATATTGCTGGGTATGGCAGGTGAGTGATATTTAAGTCATGTTACGCTGGTTTCAGTAACGATCTCCGCAAAATATGTAATCATTAGTGGTGTAAATCAAAAGTTACATTAAGATAAAATATTACGCTATTTTGCCAAAAGTTTTGGGACACCGCCCCAAATCAGTCAATTCAAGTGTTCCAAAGGGGGTTGTGTTTTCAGGGGTTGGACTCGGCCCCTTAGTTCCAGTCTAAGAAATTCTTAATGCTTCAGCGCACCAGGAGATTTTGGATGCAATTTTATGCTCCCAACTTTGTGGGAAGAGTTTGGGGACGGCCCCTTCCTGTTCCAACATGACAAAGCAAGGTCCATAAAGACATGGATGAGTGAGTTTGGTGTGGAGGAACTTGAGCCCTGACCTCAACCCGATAGAACACCTTTGGGATGAGTTAGAGCAGAGACTGTGAGCCGCGCCTTCTCGTCCAACATTAGTGGCTGACCTCACAAATGCTCTTCTGGAAGAACAGTCAAAAATTCCCATAAACACACTCCTAAACCTTGCGGACAGCCTTCCCAGAAGGGTTGAAGCTGTTATAGAGGGAAAGGGTGGGCCAACTCCATATTGAAGCCTATGGATAAAGAATGGGAGTTCATTAAAGTTCATGTGTGTGTAAAGGCAGGTGTCCCAATACTTTTGGTAATGTAGTGTATATGGATTCAGCGGACAACAATTTGAAGTTTGATCAAATCTCTGATACGAGTGTCGTATGCTGATTTAACACAATCACTTCCATTTACATCAATCACATTGACAATGTTATTTCTGAGCTGTGACCCCAAAATAGCCGTAATTTAGGTCCCAGACGTGATCTTGGAGTTTGAATTTTGACACCTCAGGATTCAAAACCATGTAAATGTGTTTTCTCTCCCATTCCCCCTCCTTCCAGGCATGATGCTGCCCTCTCTGACGTCTGCCGTCTACTTCTTCACCTTCCTGGCCCTGTGCACGTGGTGGTCCTTCTGCCAGACCTTCGACACCCTCCTCTTCAGTTGCATGTGTGTGCTGATGGCCATCTTCTCAGCCGGACATCTGATTGTTCTCTACCTCTACCAGTTCCAGTTCCTTCAGGACAGCATCCCTCCTGAGGACAGCTACATCAGGTTTGGAACAGACTGCCCACCAGCCTTTTAAGAGGGCCTTTAATATCTTTGCTAAGAACTGTGCTGCATTTGAAGAACTAGTGGTTCCTGATGAAAAATTCATCATCACGTAGGGCTTAATGAATACTTGGCTCATTGTGGTCTTATGCAGGTAATTGCTGTTCTAGTGCCGGTCATTACTCCCCGAAGTAAGAGTGTTGGATTTTCCTATTTATTTGGTTACTCAGATTTTATGATTTCACCGTTTATATCCTGTATATTTGAAGACTGTAAATGATTAGTATTTAATTTATTGACAATTTAATTTCCATGCAGTGAATTTACTGGTGAAATTAGGGCTGGGTGATATGACCTCACATCAAAATCACAATTTATTTCACATTTTACCTCGATTACTTGTTTTTTTGTTTTATATTATGCCCTCAAAAGCTTTTTGACATAATATACACTGTAAATCTGTTAATCTATTACATTTGGGATATTTTTTTTAATGAAAGACTGCATTGCTTATGAATATCCCCAGTCCCTGTGTTTAGGCCTTAAAAACAACATTGACTGAACATCTAATCTGGGTTCCACATTTAAACTTCAACCTAGAATTAGGTTTAAGGCTTATCTAAGTCCTAGGCTTAACCCTTTTCTTAACCCCAACCCCAGCTTTACCCTAGGGCGTTTCTTTGCTTGAGGACGGTGCCTTGCTCATTGCTGCCTCACTGGTACCGTTAATGGCCCAGGACATGAACTGGATTCAAACTCTATTAAAGCGTGATTCAAATGTGACCCTCCACGGCAAAACCGGTCGCTTGTCGCAACGGAGGTTTCCGAGAAAAACAAGCGTTTATGTTGCGTGGGGTAAAATTTTGGATTTTTTGTTTTTAGTGTTTTGAAACAGTGGAAGGTCTATACTGTACTGTTGTGAATAAATTTGGCTGAAAAACTTACCCTTTCCATCCTAAAAACGTGACTTTCTTGAGGTGAGGAATTCAATTCCAGCAGAATGTTAAAAGTTTCTGTTTTGACCGCTCTACTCCAATATTTACGGTAAATCCACTGGTTGACTAGCGTGAAGATATTTCTCCGGAATCCATCTTCGTCTCCTGAGTTCAGTTAACCTAACGCAGGTAGGCTATCCGTGTGGCTGTGAATGCAGCGTAGGCTACCGTAAATACAAACGTAGCCGCGACCGCACCAAGCGTCTGTGAGTGCTACGGCGATAGTCAAGTTCAAAGGCAGATTTCTCCGTTTCTCACTTGGCGTGACAGGAGAAACCCGACTCCGTTGAATGTTGATATCTCAGTCATACGTCGTCCGATTTAGGTATCGTTTGATTATCGTTGATTTATGCCCTTTCATGAAAACATAATAACTTAATTTTGAAAATGTGCAACAAGCGACTGGTTTTGCCGTGGAGAGTCACAAATGTGCTCTAGAGTCGTGGAATACAGGTCCAAATGGTGTCATAGTGATAAAAATCCCTGGCTATTTACCAAGAGGTCATAGTTCAATCCTGGTTATATCTACCCTGCGCAAGACCTTTAACCTCAGATAGCTCCAGTGAGACCGTCCCTGTAATTAGGAGACCCCTTGGGCACCTCTCTCTGGACAAGAGCGTCTGCTAAATGCTGTAAATGTAACACAATCTGTCCAAAAGGCATGTTTGTTGTAATGGATATGAAGATGCTGCAGGAATTTGCTAATATCATAGCAACATTGCACTTTTGCTCTGCTAAGCGAGTTCTAGTCTAATGCATTTATAGTAACATGAACCAGAGTTAGAAGCCCCATATTATTGCCCCAATTCTGAATAACCCTGTCATGGCTTTATTCTGGACGGACTATAAAGATCCGATGCCATATCGCTTCTTTAAATCAATACTGGCACGGTAAATAATGCACGTCTATATGCGGCTCCTGCCCTGCAGCGTAGAGCCGTGTTGGGACTCGCCTGAGATGAACAGACTGTTCCTGTCAGAAAATGCCTCCAGGCAAGTTAGTTTAGGACCAATTTACCACCTGTTCTCGTCCGCCGTCACAGTGGCCTTCTCATGTTGATGCTGCTGTTAATTTTAATGACTCAAATTCACTGTACTTCTTTTAGTTCGTCCTGCAGTAGTTTGCTCATCTTTTTGTGTGTTTCTGTACGACTCCAGAGCATAATCATATTTAAAGTTGGGAGCAGCTGTTACGAATAATTTTTAATTACGGTGAAGTTGAGGGTTGTTACTTTTGAGTTGCTTCAGAATTCTTGATGACCGTCATGATGTTACCTGCCGAAGGACCGGGTAAAAGGAAAACTTACTGCTCAGTGAATTTGCTGAATTTGTTCACCTTAAATCCCATAATCCATGCTGCGTTCCCACTGAGGTGCTGTGTGCTATAATACTATCGTCTTTCCCGTGTTATTTGCTCCTCAAGCTCTGTTTGGGGCCTTGAAGGATCCCTGCCTTCTGTACACACCCAGCACCTACCCTCAAGCCTTTGTGTTATTGTACGTCGACCTTGACTCACAGGTTGGGAATTGATCTCGTACGCTTTAATTCAGTCGCCTTGGACGTGGTAAGGCCATTATTTCCAAGTATAGCAGCACAGCACTCGGACGACCCTCGCTTCCCCCTATTCATTCGGCCCAATCACAGACTCCATAACGGCGCTGTCGGTTTTGATGGATCGCTGCTCCAGACTTCCTTGTCGAACGAGGAAGGAGGCGCTGGATTTTATGAGCCTGAGTATGTATATGATGCACCGTAAAACTCCCAGCAAACCAACAAACACCTGCTGTGAGTCTTCCCAGAGTTTCTTGGGTTTAACAAAGTCAGCGTAATTTAACGCAGCTGCTGTAGTTTGCAATAAACAAATCCAGTCAAAGCTTTAGACACACCTTCTCATTCAGTGTTTTTTCTTTAATGTGATTATTTTCTACATCGTAGATCAATATTGAACACATCGGAACTATGAAGCAAAACGTAAAGAATTATGCAGTAAATAAAATGGAGTTAAGCCATCCGGAATTTGTGTTTATGTTTTAGCTTCTACTAAAGTGTTAATCTTAAAGTAGCCTCCTTCTCCTTTAATGACAGCTTGGCACACTCTTGGCATTCTCTCATATTCATGAGGTTTTAATCTGGAATGGTTTTCAGTAGGGCTGGGTTCAAAAACTCGATTCACCGATCAATATCGATTCGAAAAATACGATAACGATTCAAAAATTCGCGGATCAATCTTTTCCTGCGGCTATGCACTACTTCTCGCGACCGCGCAAGGAGAGCTATAAAAACGTGAGGCCGGCGAAACCGAAACTAAATAGAGCCATGGCTGAAGCTGCTCCGCTCAAATCACTGTCTGGCCTAATTTTATAACCAAGCAAAACTAGTATTGACGCAAAGAAATCTCTAAATAAATCGATATCGAATCGAGAATTGAATCGGATCATGACCTTGTGAATCGGAATTGAATCGATTCAGAAAATCAGCAACAATACCCAGCCCTAGTTTTCAGTTCATATGAGAAAGGCGTTTGAGAGCATCACTTGTGTTGTGCAAAGGCAGGATCGGTACTAGACGTGGCACCGATCGGATACGTACGTGGATCACATATCAGTGCGATAACGACTCAAACAGCTAGATCGGGTATCAGTGGCAGTGGGCCAATCTATGAAGCCGATCTGTAAACGTGTGCACGCACAGTTGGTTGTGTGTGGGAAGCATTCCTGCGGTAAAGCTGGTTTATCGTTCGACATTCGTGCTACATATTGATATGACAATGAGCAGAACAAGCAACGCAACACACTACAAGCCCAAAATCAAACCACACCATTATACTGTTTAATTTCCATAACAACACCAGCTCTCGCTTGCAATCTCTGTGTTCCTGATGGTTTTAGTGCCGCAGGGTTAGGGGCCGTCACTAAATTACACAGGTGTATTAAAACGAATGATTTTTGAGATGTTATTTTAATAATTAATAATTTAGCATATACTGTACATACGGATGTGTAATTATTACATTGTTTTAGTTAAGAAAACAGTGTTTGTCAAATATTTCTATAATCTCAGTTTCCTCCTCACAGAGAAATGTCAGGGATCTGGTTAGGATAGGACACAATGCTAGTCGCTAGCCGTTAGCCCGTGTAGCGTGGTTGGTTAACCCAAACGCGGAGTGAGACGCGAGTAGGTAGGATAGCCACGCGAGTTGATCTAAGAACTCTCTAACGCGAAGAGCAAGGCTTCCCACGAGAACCCGCGTTCTAACGGACACACACTCGATCGAGGAGATGAAGCAAATAACTGGAGTACTCACAGCTGACGCCGAAATGAATCGCAGGGTTGGGCTGGTAGACTCAATGACTGAGCGACGAGCCACGCGAGAAAGACTCCTTTTATACTTCCCGAAACACGCCGACTACTTCCGGGTCCTCGTATCGGTCACATGATCGAGTGTACGTGACAGAAATACACAACTTATTCATTAAAAACTGGTATCGGATCGGTGCTCAGGATCAGCCGATACCCAAAGCCGATGTATCTGCATCGGTATCAGAACTGAAAAAGTTGGATCGGTGCATCCCTATTCAGAACACACTTCTATACAGTGAACAACCCGGTTTCTGCACAACACAACTGATTAACTCGACAAAAATGAACTGTAACTGTCAGCCATTCCAGGTGAACACCTTAGGAATATGAGATTGAAAGAACGCAAGGAGTGTGTGTGAGAGCAGCTCGCGCTGTCTCATTTGCCTCGAACTCAGAACTTTCTTTGCACGCGACACCTATCCAAAAAAGAGTCTTGAGTCTTGAGTGTCTTTCGGTGTCTTTTCTTTACTACAATCCAAAGTTTTACAAGCAAGAGATGAATCCCTAAGACTACAAAGATACTTCACGTGACATTACGTGACGGTCAAAAAACTGTAACGCTCCTGAGCTCTCAGCTCTAACAGTTCAATGCAAAACTAGTTCTTTACGTTCTTGTGTCATATATATTTACTTTAGGATCCAATCAGATTACGGCACGTAAGGCACGTATTACTTCTATTGTTACCAGTGTTGGGCACGTACCTTTAAAAAAGTAATTAGTTAAAGTTACTAGTTACTTCTCACAAATAGTAACTGAGTTACATCATTATAAAAGTAACTAATTACCAGGCAAAGTAACTATTGCGTTACTTTAAAAAAATCTAATTTAATATAACTATAAAATAAATATAAAACATTGCATTTTTGCCTTTCACCTCAGCGAGGGAAAAGTAGTGCTTATACTTCCAGTTTGCACCTTTGAACTTGTTGGACTTGCCATCGTTGTGACTCCTGGATGTTGGTGTGTGTGCGACTGACCGTGCGTGTGCTTGTGCGTGAACACCCGCACTACTCTGCCTCTGATTGGCAAACAATGGAAATTTACTCAATCTAAGCCAATCATCGCGTTCGCAGTTACACCACGTTTACAGACACACCAATCATCATCACTGGCTATGTGTCCCGCCCCGGCCCCGAACACACACAAACACACACCCCCCAGAGAAAGAGAGGTCCTATGGCTGAGAGAGACGCTGCTCGCATGAAAACCGCTTCAGTGTTCTCAGTTATAGTAACGCGCATTTTATTGTCAGTAACGGTAACGGCGTTGTAAGGGGGGAAACAGTAATTCGTTTGATTACTTGTTACTGAAAAAAGTATCGCCGTTAGTAACGCCGTTTATTTATAGCGCCGTTATTCCCATCACTGATTGTTACATACTAGTACATTTAACGTGTGTACGTATTAATAGGATTCTATTAATTACGTAACACTGTACGTGGAAAGTTATGGAAAGTTCCATAAAATCTAATCTAAATATTTACACGTTCATGCACACAGAATGGCTCTAACGGTGTGGAAAGCTGTCAAAAGGTGGCTACTTTAAAGAATCTGTGTTTACCGCACAATTCCATGTGTTTCTTCATAGTTTTGATCTACAGAAAATAATACAAATAAAGAAAGGGACTTGAATTAGATGGTGTATCCACACTTTCCATTGATGGTCTTTTCTCTCTTTTGTTCACCTCGGTGGTGGAAAGTGGGAAGCTTCCTGCGAAGTGCTCCTCCTCGGGCAAACTGACTCAAGTCTGGCACCAGCGACGGTCCACACGGTCGGTTTGTCCTGTTCGTGGCCTAATTGTAGCCGTTGACAGAGTCTTGGCCTTGTTCTGTACGAGTGCTGAGAGAAAGCGTCAACACGCCCCACTTCCCACAACATTTCCTGTTTGCCTTCACAATAGACCCTAGCCATTACCAGCTGCAGGAAGAGGCTAAGCAGGAAGTGACATCATAAGGAGGGGCGGGGCTAGAGGAGCTGCCTCAAACTGCAGACTTGTGTACTACATAGTAGGGTTGGAAGATATATAGAATAATCTCAATTTATAAGACTTATAATATTAAATCGTCAAAATATTTTACAGTGCCACCGTGAAATTTTGCCAGTTTTAGTCTCACTTACTTTCATGACATTTAGTAGGCTTTTTCTGTCCAGATCGACTGAGGGTTAAGGGTCTTGATCCACTTTTTAGGCTCTACTAGAACTCGACCCCACCCCGGCCTGATGGTCACGCCACACGGTTTTCATTCCCCATGCCGCTGCTCTCTCCCTCTCACAGCCAAACAAAAACACACAAATGTCACTCACACTTGTTTGCACACCGTGTGTGATACTTATGGATGAAACGTGTGTTTTCATATTCGGAAGAAAGAGAGAAAGAGCCTGGAGGAAGAGAAAGAAAAGCCCAAAGTGAGTCTATAAATCACTAAGGCAGCGTTCCGTTTCCAGAAGTTTTCCACTTTTTCCATTTTTGTAGATAAGAATATTTTCCGCGGCACGGTGGAGCAGTGGTTAGCGCTGCCGCCTCACAGCGAGAAGGTCCTGGGTTCGAACCCCGGGGGCGGCCGTAGGGTCTTTCTGTGCGGAGTTTGCGTGTTCTCCTCGTGTTTGCGTGGGTTTTCTCCGGGTGCTCCGCTTTCCTCCCACAGTCCAAAGGCATGTAATGTAGGTTCATTGGTGACTCTAAATTGGCCCTGTAATGTGTGATTGTGTGAGTGTGCGGTGTGTTGACGCCTGCCCAGGGTTGGTCCCCGCCTTGCGCCCGTCTGTTTCCGGGATAGGCTCCGGTCCCCCTGCGACCCCAGTTGGGATATGGCGGTTCGGAAAATGAATGAAGAATATTTTCCTCCAAAGCTACATTTTCTGTAATAAATGCATGTGTTACAGGCATGTGCCAAGAAGAGGTTCATCACATACGAACCAGACTATAGTCAGATTAGCCGTTAGTTTCCAGATTAGCATTTAGCTCTAGATTATTTTGAAGTCAGACAGTTCTGATATTCTGGGACAGTTTAAACTAATGTCACTTGATCAGTCTTGCTTTGGTTTAGTGCTAGAATTAGACTATTGTTAAAGCCTAAGGTTCAGGTTTGGTCGGGGTTATTTTCACACTGCAAAAAAATGAAATCTTAACAAGCCAGAAAATCTTAAAAAGAAACAATAGATCTTGTTTTTTTATTTGATTTTAAGAATGACTGACTTGACTAGACTTGTATGTGGAAGATAAATAATCTAATTTTAAGAAACATTGGCTACAATTATCATATTAAGAAAAATGTACTGATTATAAGAAGTTCTTAAAATGAAATAAGAAATTTAATTAAGAGAACGGAAAGGTTCTCATGCTCTCCATCTACGAGTTAAGAAATTCATGACAACTTTGCTTATTTTAAGAATATTAAAGCTAAAAACATGGAGAAATGGAAAGATTTTTTTCTTGTTTTAGGAGATCTTAACAATATCACTATATTAGCAGATAATTTTGCTTGATTCTGGAACCTTTTTTCTTATTATCCTTTTCTTTTTCTTATTTTCTGACACTGATTTTTTGCAGTGCATACAAGGCAAGTTAAAGTGAAAGTGAGTGATTATTTGTCATCGTGAACACACCTCAGCACAGCGCACGGTGCACCTTGACGAAATGTGACCCCTCCATTTGACCCCATCCGTGAAGGAGCAGTGGGCAGCAGATGGGCAGCACCCAGGGAGCAATGCTTGGGGACTAAGTACCTTGCTTATGAATACCTCAGTGGTACTTTTACCGCTCTGGGATTCAAACCGGTGACCTTCTGATCGCGGGGTGAACTCCCTAACCGTCAGGCTCTACCCACTGCCCCATATAATAGAATAATGTTACTGGAAACCATTAAAAAAACGTTTGTGGGTGTGGGAGCCCTAGTAAACAATGCAGAAGTGTGTGACTAATATTGTTGTTTATGTGAAGTTTGGAGCACAGCCCGTGTTTCAGTGTCTCGGCTAATTCCTGTCGGCATGTGTAGTGAATGCCATTACATTTAGCAAAAATATTAAGACAACATTTTGTTTCTCTCTCTCTCTTTCTGTCCTCGTCCAGTTTGTTTGGCATCTCCTCCATAGTCCAGACGAACTGCTCATACACATGGAAGTTCAACGTGAACCCGGCGCTGAAGTGGCACCATTTCGTCAATCCCATCATGCTGCTGGTG
Source organism: Distichodus sexfasciatus (assembly GCA_032718565.1). Classification (NCBI taxonomy): domain Eukaryota; kingdom Metazoa; phylum Chordata; class Actinopteri; order Characiformes; family Distichodontidae; genus Distichodus; species Distichodus sexfasciatus. The sequence goes on along the minus strand of JAVGVS010000027.1, from coordinate 3,316,121 downwards.
CTGTACTACACACTGGCCACGCTGATCCGCCTCTGGCTTCAGGACCCTGCCATCACGGTTAACGACCACACTTCTTCTTCTTCTTTGTCTGACATTTTTTACTTCTGTAGATTAGCTGACTCTAAGCTTTCACTTGAAACCATTCATAAGAAGTTGGTGTTAGAGAGAGGTGACGAGCCCCGCTGCTGATTGTGTTACTACCCTGAAAATCAGAGCAGTGCAGACAGCTATGACAAATTACTCCTTCAGCTGTAAGTGTAGAGTAGCATTTGTTTACTCAACCGTCTTTCCTAAAGCCTTTTGGATTAAGAAACGCCCGTGACTGAACCAAAGATGAAATTAGATTCGGTGGATGCAAAGCCAACCTGAATGAGGTTAGCGTCTAACCAGAAGTGTAAAATATAGGGATGCACGATATGGGAATTATGGGCCGCTGCCGATATCTGATGTTTTTCATGAATGTATCTGCTGATAAATGAGGAAGGTAGATTCGAGTGCGTCAAGACAAGATACATCCACCTAGAGATGTCACGATACCACTTTTTAAATGTCCGATCCGATACCGATATTGCACATTTAGATATCTGCCGATACGATATAAATCTGATAGTCTCTGAGCTGCTTTTGCTGAGAACTACATTTCCCCCCGGAGCTGCGTCGCAATGAAGCGCTGGGTGCGCGTTCCAGAATAAACAATGGAAAATCTGTGGGAAAATCTAAATAAAGGGCAGAACTGTGAGTAGAACGCTGGTTGTTGTGGTTATTTATCAGCTAAAATATGGTTTGTGTCTGTAATAAAGGGGACGTTTTAACCGAACTGGAGCGTTTTAGCGGTCATTAACACGGCGCGCGTGTTTACATCGTCATTTATGTGTTTTTATGCGTTTTTATGCGTTTACTTCTGTTTTAGTGCAGGAACATCTCACAAATACTTTCACATGCAGAGGGATCAGGTCTCGTCTTGATCGCGCCACTGAAAACGTTGTGTGTCACTATTAAGCGTCCGTGTGAAATACAAGCGGAGCTGCTTTAGCGAGTAAAATGAATTAATCCAAGCTTCGATTCTAGAAAAATTGCCTCGACCATTTTTTGTAATAGAATTATTCGAGTTATTGGAACAATCGTTTCAGTTCTACTTTACCACAGAGCCACTTCCCATGCAGAACGAATTGAGCGTGCACGCATTTACAGATCGGCTCCACAGAACGGCCCAATGACACCGATACCCGATCCAGCCGCTTGAGTCGTTATCGGACCGATACCAATCCACATATCGGATCGGTTACATCTCTACTTCCACGGCACGCTTAGAATTATGGCACAAAAATAACGTCATAGCTCTGCCATAACACCTCGCAAGCGTGAGGCCGAGCACGAGTGGGCGTGAAGGCAGAGGCGAGAAGGGTGGAGCACAAAGACATTTTGCTCTCGAACGTTCCACTAGGGCTGGGTATCGTTGCTGATTTCCTGAATCGATTTGATTCCGATTCACAAGGTCATGATCCGATTCAATTCTCGATTCGATATCGATTTATTTAGAGATTTCTTTGCGTCAATACTAGTTTTGCTTGGTTATTAAATAACTTGTTTTAAAACCGAAACCTTTAGGCCAGACGGTGATTTGAGCGGAGCAGCTTCAGCCATGGCTCTATTTGGTTTGGGTTTCGCCGGTCTCACGTTTTTATAGCTCTCCTTGCACGGTCGCGAGAAGTAGTGCATAGCCGCAGGAAAAGATCGATCCGCGAATTTTTGAATCGATACTGTATTTTTCGAACGAGAATCGATATTGATCGGTGAATCGATTTTTTGAACCCAGCCCTACGTTCCACCGCATGCTCAGAATTTTGCTACAAAATAACACCATATATTTTAAGACAGAAGGCACAGACTGTATAAAATCTGACCTGCCTTTCCAGCGTACAATCAATGCGTATCAAAAATCGGCTGAAAATATCAGACAAATCTGAGCAGTACCAAAAATACCCCCAAACTCAGATATGGTCTGATTCCGATATAATTGTGCATCCCTAGTAAAGTATGGAATTATTCACAGATGCGGGAATTTGACAGCATAAAGTAATGCAATTTCGTACAATATGTAAGGAAGTTGAAAGGCCAATGCATCAGAGAGGAGCTCAACATAAGATGTTGCACTTGTGCTTTTGGTAAAATATAAACAACATACGTCGGATAGTGCAAACGTGGATATTAGCAAGTTTAACTGATTATCAGTTTCATTGATCTTAAAGTGAGTTTAAAATAGTCTGTTCTTCATCCTCTTTCCTTCCTTTTTCTGGACCCCCTCTTCATCATTTTTTCCTTCCTGTTCCTCCTCTTTTACTTATTTTCCTTTTTTCTTCTCTCCTTCTACTTCTTTGTCTTATTAGTCTCTTTTGACGTTTGTTAATCCACAATATACAGTGTCTTCTTCAAGTTCCAGATGCTATTAAAACCACCGCATGGGAACATCACCATATTTTCATTGTTAGTCATTATTCAGAAGAAACTGCCTCCAGTTAAGGTTTATGTTGTTTGAAGTTGAGCTCGCGTGCGTACTTGAATAGGGAAGCCAGTTTGTGTGTATTCACTTTTGCGTGTGTTGCAGGAGTGTGTAACACACTCCATAAAATTTAAATGATCTGTGTCTCTGTGTCACGCTGTAAGTTAACAATGTAGCATCCAATCAATATGTTTAAAACCAGTGTTTTAATGAATAAGGCTTCAGGCAAGGCATATTAGTTTTATAAAACACATTTCTGACCCTCCACGGCAAAACCAGTCGCTTGTCGCAGCGGAGGTTTCCGAGAAAAACGAGCGTTTATGTTGCGTGGGGTAAAATTTTGGATTTTTTGTTTTTAGTGTTTTGAAACAGTGGAAGGTCTGTACTGTACTGTTGTGAATAAATTTGGCTGAAAAACTTACCCTTTCCATCCTAAAAACGTGACTTTCTTGAGGTGAGGAATTCAATTCCAGCAGAATGTTAAAAGTTTGTGTTTTGACCGCTCTACTTCAATATTTACAGTAAATCCACTGGTTGACTAGCGTGAAGATATTTCTCCGGAATCCATCTTCGTCTCCCGAGTTCAGTTAACCTAACGCAGGTAGTCTATCCGTGTGGCTGTGAATGCAGCGTAGGCTACCGTAAATGCAAACGTCATTTCGGTCATATGTCGTCCGATTCATTCGAGATAGGTATCGTTTTGAAGGTTGATTTATGCCCTTTCATGAAAACATGATAACTCAATTTTGAAAATTTGCGACAAGCGACTGGTTTTGCCGTGGAGGGTCACATTTCTATGCACAACAGCCACCCAGACAGCTTCATAGAAACTTAGGTTTGGACTGAGCTTAGATTTTCTTAGTTTTTCACGTGCATTGTGATTGAAACATACTTTAGGAACCCAGCGGTACTGCAATAACAAGAACATAAGCTGCATCCCCTGAGTCTTAGTTGCCAAATTCTCTTCTCTTCCTAGTCGTCACCTTGCCTGAAAAGCAGAGTAATACTCCCTCCTGTTGTTACAGGACTCTGCGGGACATGAGTTTATAGAGTTGTCAATAGCCTTTGTCCTTTAAAACCCAGAATATATGAGAACGTATTGATCTGTAGCTTGAGCGTTTGCAGCGGTAGAAAAGCAGCCGATGATCATATCTGATTACGGCGTAAATCTGCGGGTGACAATACGGGGGAGCCATTCCGGAAAGCAGTCAATATTAATAACATTGGCATCAATATTATTATGAAATATGCTCAGTGTGTTCATGCAGGATAATTATTTTGTTTATTGTATTTGGTTAAGTGTAATAAGTGTGTATTCTAAATAAGGTTGTGCCAAAAAAATCAAATCGCGATTCTTTCTCTGTCGATTCAAAATCGATTCATGCATTACAAAAAATCGATACTTCTTTTTTAAACTAACATAATGGCACTAGTTCCCCGGCATGAGCTCAGCTCGCCAATCCTGTAGATGGAGCAATGTGGAAATCTGACCAGATGGACCTCCTTCACGTAGAGCATGAAGGAAATGCTGTCAGGGATCTGGTTAGGATATGACACAATGCTAGTCGTTAGCCGTTAGCCTGTGTAGCGTGGTCGGTTAACCCAAATGTGGAGTGAGACGCGAGTAGGTAGGACAAGCCACGCGAGTTGAGAACTTTCTAATGCGAAGAGCAAGGATTCCCACGAGAACCTGCGTTCTAACGGACACACACTCGATCGAGGAGATAACTGGAGTACTCACAGTTGACTCCGAAATGAATCGGAAGGTTGGGCTGGTAGACTGAGCGACGAGCCGCGAGAGAAAGCCTCCTTAAATACACTGCCAGTCAAAAGTTTGGACACACCTCCCCATTCAATGTTTTTTCTTTATTTTCATTACTATTTACATTGTAGATTCTCACTAAAGGCATCAAAACTATGAATGACCTGTGTAAGGGCTATTTGACCCAGAAGGAGAGTGATGGAGTGCTGCGCCACATGGCCTGACCTCCACAGTCCCCTGACCAAACCCAGTCGAGATGGTTTGGGATGAGATGGACCGCAGAGTGAAGGCAAAAGGGCCAACAAGTGCTCAGCATCTGTGGGAACTCCTTCAAGACTGTTGGAAAACCATTTCAGGTGACTACCTCATGAAGCTCAGCGAGAGAATGTCAAGAGTGTGCAAAACAGTGATCAAAACTAAGGCTGGTTATTTTCAAGAATCTAAGATATAAAACATGTTCTGGGTTATTTCACACTTTTTGTTTACTACATAATTCCATATGTGTTCATTCATAGTGCCTTCAGTGAGAATCTACACTGTAAATAGTCATGATAATAAAGAATAAAACATTGAGTGGGAAGGTGTGTCCAAACTTTTGACTGGTAGTGTACTTCCCGAAACGCTCCGACTACTTCCGGGTCCTCGTATTGGTCACGTGACCGAAGTGCGTGTGGCGAATGCAGCCAATATGCGTACATATGCATTACATTTAGTAAACTACATTTGATTCAGTGTGTTGTTGATCTGCCACAGTCAAATGGAAAAAGTAACTGAAAACTCTAATCTGGAAACAAATTCATCTATGTTTTGAATCGTGAATCAATTCTGAATCGAATCGTGAGCCTAAGAATCAGAATCATATTGAATCGTGAGATTTTCTGAATCGTGCACCACTAATTCTAAGCATTGTATGTAATACTGGATTCTGTTATTCTCATTGTCACTCCAGGTGAATGAAAGGGGAAGAAATTCTGAAAACTGTCGGTGATGATATGAAATCGTAATAAATATTATCATGAAAGATGATCAGCTAGAAATGTGCACTTTTCATTCTTATTGTTTATGTTCAAGCCCCTTGGAGTTCTGATGAGGCTACGGTTGATATATTTAGATTAAATCAAATGCAAATCAAATATTCCTTTTTGATTTCTAGGAGATTGAGGAAGCTGAGGCGGAGGAGGAAGGCAACGGCGAGGCTCCCACAGCAGACAGGAGGAGGCAGCTGTGGTGGAGGGCGCGTCAGAAAACCGAAGAGAAGAATGTGAGTAAAGTCTAATAAATGATGTTGGAATTGTACGTCATGTCTTTGATTTTATTTAAGGAACTTATTCTGTCTGTTATTTTGGTTACGGCACGGCACACTTTTTTAGTTTTTTTGTTTTAAAATTTTTTAATTTAAACAAAATTTACAGTTTGTTTGGGATTTGGCAACTCTGTTTCAGGCTGGACAACACCAGCTACATTCATTATATGCTAAACATATTTGAAGAGCTTCTATGAGCAAGTGGAGGTGCGGGAAGAAACGAAGAGGATGCAGTTAATTACAAATGAACAGAAACAAAACTAACATAATAAACTGAACCAAGCACAAGTACACAGAACACCTCCACGATAGATCGCAGATGAAAAACAAAACGCAGACGCAGGTGTAACTGGGGATGCACGATAATATCGGAATCATATCGGAATCATAAAGTGTACCTATAAGAATTGATGCTGGTTTGAAGGCAAAAGGTAGTAACACCAAATATTGATTTGATTTAGATTTTTCTTTAGTTCGCTCACTTTGCATTTTGTAAATTGATAAAAATAAACAATCATTATTTATATTTCTGAAAGCATTCTTTGTTTACAGCATTTTTTCATACCTGCCTACAACTTTTGCACAGTACTGTATAAGCATGAAAAATATTGGATATCGTCACTGGCCAGTAATCGTGCGTCTCCAGGGGTAACACATCAGGATAAACAAACATAAATCATTATCAGTAATGAATCATGAATGGAGGCAAAATGTTTGTTGTGTTTATTGTGATTGGAGGTCATGTCGCTCAGCTCTGCTATCAAATCCCAATTCAGATTTCGTCTCATTCAAGCAGAAAGCAAAACAACTGAAAGCAAATACAACATTAATGCCTCCAACCCGACCTATGAATTGGTCTCAGTAGGTATTACTGGTGTAAAGGAACTTCTGAGCGTCTCTTTTTAGGTTTCAAAAAGGCAGCGTTTGGCTTTTCTCCAGCTGACAGCAGCCGCGTTGTGCATCCATAAAAGCTTTTCTTTTTTCCAGGCCAGCGTGGATGAGTGATGGTGTCTAATCTCTCCATATCGCTACTCTACTTTGTTTCAGCTTAGCATCGATGTTAGAGAACAGAGTAATGCCATCGACCTTCTGCAGGTCAATACCCTCACCTCTCTCCCTTCCCCCTCACCTCTCTCCCTTCCCCCCCACCTCTCTCTCTCTCTCCAGCTCCTGACCACTCAGGATGGATTCAGCACCTCTGAGGTTAGAGCACATTTGTGGTTTTCCCAAGTGTTATGCGCTTTTGTTCACGTCGGCAGATTTAAGCCCTGACCTGCGCACCACAATTGATCTACTCCTTGTGTAACATCTTTGCTCGTAAAGTGCACTTGCATTGGCATCACTTTTACCTGAAGTTGTGTTGGCAGTGGCGTGGCACAGAAATTCTGAGTAATCTCATTTATCTCTGTCGAATAGACACATGTGGTAGCAAAAATCCTCCCAATCCTTCACCTTGCTAGGAATGTTTATTTTTATTTTCTTTGTAAACGTTATGCCGTAATTATTCATTATTTTTGAGTGTTTGAAGAAATGTACGAATTTAATGAACTCAGCATGGTTAAAGTTTATAACTACAGAAAAATAATATATTTTCCCTTATTATTATCATCCAGGCAGTGGTGGTGAACTCCAACGGGAATTCTATCGGCTACATCACCACCATAAATTCCGAGAATGGGCCAATCAGCTTAGACCTCTACTCTACTCCTAAATATAAAATGGATCAAACCAGTGGAAATGAGGGTGAGGCTACTTTTCTTCATTAAGATTTGAAAAAAAATTAAGGGCGGCACAGTGACGCACATCGGGACGGTTCTGGGTTCGAACCCCCGGGTCAGCCGCGAGGCCTTTTGGGTGTGGAGTTTGCGTTCGCGTGGGTTTCCACCGGGGGCTCCGTTTTTTTTCCACAGTCCAAAAGCATGTACTGTAGGTTAATTTGCGACTCTAAGGCCACGTCCACACGTACACAGATATTTCTGAAAACGGAGATAATCCGTTATCGTTTTAAAAAAAAACATCGCGTCCTCACGAGCACGTTTTCAAAAATATCTCCGTCCACACGCAGTGGCAAAAAACGCTGTCAAAAGCATGCCTTGCATTGTAGATGAAAAGCTAATGCAGACACGGCGCATACTGTGACGTCATATGAGCGGCGCGCAGTGTGACGTAGGGCTGGGTTCAAAAAATCGATTCACCGATCAATATCGATTCTCCTTCGAAAAATACGATATCGATTCAAAAATTCGCGGATCGATCTGTTCCTGCGGCTATGCGCTACTTCTCGCGGCCGCGCAAAGAGAGCTATAAAAACGTGAGACCAGCGAAACCGGAACCAAATAGAGCCATGGCTGAAGCTGCTCCGCTCAAATCACTGTCTGGCCTAATTTTATAACCAAGCAAAACTAGTATTGACGCAAAGAAATCTCTAAATAAATCGATATTGAATCGAATCGAATCGAGAATTGACTCGGATCATGACCTTGTGAATCGGAATCGAATCGATTCAGGAAATCAGCAACGATACCCAGCCCTATTGTGACGTGAAACAGTCCGTTTTTCAAAACCTTCCTTTTTCTTGTCCACACCTAAACGCAGAAACGGAGTTTTCAAAAATCGCCACTTTGGCCGGAGTTTTCCAAAACCTCCGTTTTCACTGACCCAAAACGCCGTTTACGTGTGGACGAAAGGCCAAAACGCATAGAGAAACCTCCGTTTTCAGAAATACCCGTGTACGTGTGGACATGGCCTAAATTGACCCGTAAGATGTGATTGTGTGAGTGTGTGTTTGCCCTACAGTGTGTTGGCGCCTGCCCAGGTTTGGTGCCCGCCTTCCGCCCGTAGTTCCCGGGATAGGCTCCGGTCCCCCCTCCACCCCGGTCGGGATTAAGCGGTTCAGATAACGTGAATGACGGATGAATGAATTTACAGCTCTAAAGATTAGGTTCAAGGACACAGTCACATAGTTCCTTTGTTATTCCCAGTCGGTTTGGACGTTCGCCCCGTGATCGGAAGGTCGCCGGTTCGAAACGCAGACCAGTAAAGGTACCACTGAGGTACTCACGAGCAGGGTACCGTCCTCAAGCACTGCTCTCTGGGTGCTGCCAAAAAAAGTGCCCGCTGCTCCTTCACAGTTGAGGCCAATGCCGAGGTCACATTTTGTTGTGGTGCACTGTGTGCTGTGCTGTGGTGTGTTCACAATGACACATAATTTCACTTCACTTCGCTAATTACGCATTTGGAACATTGTAGGGATTCAGCCTTTTTATAATCCATTTAACGACGGGCTTTTTGGGTTCTGCACAGACCAGAAGACTGATGTCCAGAAGGACGGAGAGCACAAGGACGGAGAGTTGTATGAGGTGGTGGAGGTGCCGCAGGAGGATGAAGAGAAGAGTGAAGACAAGGAGGAAGACGAGGAGGAGGGTAACGGAGGTCCCAGTGCTCATGTCAAAGTCTTCAGGTTCATAATGAAGCAGAGCTACGTCTGCGCTCTCATCGCCATGATGGTACGCAGCTCAGCGGAGAAGTAGAACTCGCTCTTTACCGTCTCTGTCTCTTTCACTCTTGCTCTCCCCTTACCCATGTCCTTCCACACCCTCTCCCTCTCCCTCTCTCTCTCTCTCTCTCTCTC